>OZ024917.1:64629406-64694788 GCA_964017125.1 Flabesymbios commensalis | reverse complement strand
TAATAATAATAATAATAATAATAATAATAATAATAATAATAATAATAAAACTTCTATAGCGCTGGTATTTGGTCAGTCCAATACTTTTGATACAAATGGTAAATTTGAAACTGGTCTGTAATTTTTCAAAACGTTTTTTCAAGGGATGTATTTTTCAACAATGGAGTGACATGAGCCACCTTGAATTCTTCTGGAACGTGGCCGGATGAGAGAGAGTCATTGACCATTTCAGTGATAAGTGGTAAAATACTTGACATGTTTTCCTTCAGTAGCGATGTAGGTAACGGATCTAGATCACAAGACTTAGATGGTGATTGTTTGATAATCTTGTCAATTTCAACTTCAGACAAACTTGAAAATGAATCAAACGAGCAATTTGTTTTAAATGCATCAAATGTCAATGGATTTGAACTTTGTTTCTGAGAATCGAGAGATGCTCTTATTTTAGAAATTTTAGACTGGAAGTAGGTAGAGAAATTTTCAGCCAGTACCTTTTGAGATGCGTGTTCTGGTAGTGCACTCTCTGTCTTCCGATGTAATACTTTCTCGATGATGGTGAATAAAGCCCTTGGATTTGTTGAATTTTCTTCTATTTTGTCTTTGAAATAGGATCGTTTGGAATCAGTGATCATCCACTTGACTAAATTTCGTCGTTTAATATATATTTGATAGTGAACTGTCAAACCGGTGTCTCTCCATTGCTTTTCACACCTCCTCCTTTCTTTCTTAGCCTGTGTGATTTCATCTGTATACCAGGGGCTATGTGGTCTTATTGGAAGCAGCCTCTTCTGTGCAGGCGCATGCTGATCTAAAATACATCTGAGTGATGAGAAATATAACTTAACCCCGATCTTCATGCCCAGCAGTAGATCAATTATTCACTATTGATGTAAGGTCTTTTGAAAAAACGTCATTCTTGATCTTGTTTATTTTCCGATATTTCACCTCTGACCAATGATCCTTTGGTTTTTCAATCTGCAATTCACACAGAACAGCGCAGTGGTCGGAAACATACTCTATCGTGACAACGGATGATGACACTGTCCTCCAGACACAGGATTCAAAATTCGAGCCCTGGCGGTCTGAGGCCGAGCACGCTACCTCTCGGTCACGGAGGCTCCCCACAATACTGACTTTCACACGTGCATGGGGAAGAAACATTTTTGTTTCTTTCAAACCGCCGAGACCGGGAACCGAACCCCGAACTCTAGCGTGAAAGGCAGCGGTGCTAACCACTACCCTAGGGCCCCCGCCCCACTATACTAGATACTATTTTATTTATTACAATTGCACTTGATTCGATATAAAACGTATACATGCTGTCCCAGCAGCACGAAGTTTAAAATTCGTGAATTTTCATTTCTCTTTACCAGCGCTATTAGAATAATAACGCTATATTCTTGAATTCGCGAATTTATCCTCATCGCGAAATATTACCAGATCTACATTTTGTATAATATTAGTGGAAATACAATGTATATGTTAATATCGCAAATGTAATGCTCATTTCTCTTTAAATATTTAATTTTTGAAGGACAAATAAATCAGCTGAAAACGGCTTCCGGTAATTGTTGCTGTAAGATATAGAGGTGTTAATTATTTGAAGCTTCCTTGTAGTCAAAACAGACTCCAGTGACTTAATGCGGATTATTCAACGGGTTCAAAGGTCAATTAGCTTCGTTATTCTTACACTCCCGTGAAGAACGCAACACACATTGCAGACCTACCTTCATAATAACATTAACATATGCGTTTGTTTGTGTGTTTAAAATAATATCTCCCGTGTTCCAGGGCATACATATAATTTATTGCAGCTAATTATGTAAGAAAAATATCAAAACAAAAGTTGGTTTCTGTTTTATTCGATAGACTAGTCTAATTATATTTTAGATGACATTATAGGAAAAATGCACTTGATATTGTTTTTAATTGGCTGAATTGAAAGGTTTAAGACGTCGGATTCTGACGTCTAAAGACAGTCCCGCGCTGAAATAATGGAAATATTGGTGATGGTCGTAGACCTGTAACATATGTATTCACATGAATCAGAAAGAGCTACCGCGAAACACAACTTTAAGCTACCGCAAATGTATGTTATTTGTGAAATTTAATTTCCAATATATATATCTGTGTTTCAAAATACAAGGCATATTTTACAGCTCGCTATCCGGGGTCGTACAGGGGCGAATAAAAATACAGAAATTCTACTGTAGTCGACATCAGTGCTCCAAGGGTCAATCATGTTAATTAGTTCCAGATGACTTATCTTGGGATTTAATCCCCTCACCGGGGCGTACAGTATCCCAGAGGCACCACCCATTACGTACAATGGGTGGCAATTCAACAAAGATAACTACAACTAGGCAAATCATAAGTTACAGCCTTTTTCCTTTCATATCACATCTCAAATATAGTGACTGTGTCATTTTACAATAATAGCAAAGCAACGAACGCACTAAATTGTAAAATTCCGGATGTTTTCTCAATTGTTATATTTAGTTTGCAACATGTTTATAGGCTTTTTTCGAAACCAAGAGGATCAGAGTTAAATAAGAAAGTAAATCATTATATTGGTTTGTTACGACACCTCGCCTGTGGTTCATATCAGACTTCAAAAGCTAGCATCTAATCTATAGTTACATCATAATTGCCCCTTTGTGTCTCAGTGATATCGATTCTAAACCCTTTTGATCTATAATCACAAATTGTGCGATAGGTATCCCTAATAGAACATCAATTAAACGCACTTCGCAAGTGAAATATGTTTGTTAAATTTTTACAACAATGCCAACCTTATGTCTCAAATTTAGCAGATATGAGTAACATGAGTTTTTCAGCCACTTGAAGTTGTGATCGCGAAAGAGAGACGTAAATTTAAGCGGGTAGAAAGTTAGCAGTTCAAGGTGGCTTTTTAAGTTTTATTATTGTGAACAAAAATTATTATCAAACACACATAGATGAACATCGCCTTTCCCAATCATAACAAAGCAATTTACGCACGAACATCAATAATTGATATATTTTAGTAGCGGGCGATATATTCGCTGAATTCTCAGTCAGTTCGTGTTTAATCCTCTGACAACTATCCTTATAATTGTAATAAAAATATACTTATTATTAATAACACTTACTATATCGTCCCTCTATCTTGACATCTTATGTTGTAATCTGATAAATAAATCACATATAAAATATTTTACTTTTTAAAGTGGTTACATAACAAAAATCGACTGAGAATAATTGACTGAGAAATCAGTGAAAACCATGCGTTAACCGCGATATCGATCAAAACAATATATGTATTTGATTTCAGCGATGTTTGCGATATAGCATATCCAAAGGCAGGATTTGTATCGACCCCTCCATCCAGCCATGTTTTCTCTCGGTGCCACTGAATGGGCTCTGCAGGTCAAAGGTCACGCCTCTGAGCATTTTATGCCGCCCAGCGTCCGCGGACTATTACGTCATCGTGGCTATCCAATCAGAAGCAATCGTGCATTCACTGCGAGATAGCCGGTCAATTGACTCCTAAACCGCACACCCTTAGTTCCTAAAACCCAGAAGGCACGGCACGTTGAGCCTATGTCGGTTTAAGGTTCGCCCATCGTCTGCGATGCTGGCCCAACATTAAACCAGCATTGGTTCAACGTCCCGTACCTGCTGGGAAATTGGGTGACTTTTATTCACTGCGATGTGAGGTGGAAGCACAAATTCAAGGCTCACAGTCATCAATCAATCAATCAATCAATCAATCAATCAATCAATCAATCAATCAATCAATCAATCAATCAATCAATCAATCAATCAATCAATCAATCAATCAATCAATCAATCAATCAATCAATAAATTAATCAATCAATCAATCAATCAATCAATCAATTAATCAATTAATCAATTAATTAATCAGTCAGTCAGTCAGTCAGTCAGTCAGTCAGTCAGTCAGTCAGTCAGGCAGTCAGTCAGTCAGTCAGTCAGTCAGTCAGTCAGTCAGTCAGTCAGTCAGTCAGTCAGTCAGTCAGTCAGTCAGTCAGTCAGTCAGTCAGTCAGGCAGTTTAGGCAGTTACTGCCATTGTAACGTGTCCCGGTGAGCTGCTGCAGTAGAAGAGTGTTATTATATTTTTTAAATAAATGCGGCTGGGTGTTTATCTATTTCATATGACACGTGGTACCATGATTTAGATCAATGTGTGTCGGAGGGAAATGACAGCTTCAAAACCGTTAAAATAAAAATAACTATTAAAATCAGCCGTGTTCCAGCATATTACGTGGCAGTCATAACGTCAGGTTATGGGTGTTTAGACGTCTCCCTCCGTCTACCGCCTGCCATGTCCAGAATAGAACATCCTGACCATCCATGCAAATCACAGGATAACATATCAATCTCTGTGATTCCACAGGACTAACCCAATCCTTATCTTACGCAAATGGCATGTTTTGTGCATATATACGTCCTAAAGTGAATTCATAACCAAAATAATTGCCACCTAATTTGATAGCATGCTTATTCAACCCTTATAGCGCGGGAAGCGACTTTGCAATCTGACGTCTAAAGTCGATTACGGCACTGTAAGAGTAAAAATATTTTTGATCGCCGTAGACCCATAACATAGGTATTCAAATGAATCAGAATGAGCTAACAACAGTGGCCTATCACATAATTATTTAATAATTCATAGATTTTTTGTTGATTTTAACCAATTCTAGCAATTTGTAAATCAGATCAAATAACATTCATTTCATTTCATTTCATTTCAAATAACATAATATATGAATGGATATTTCAACCGTTCAATTTATATTCACCGGCGAAACAACAGGGAGGTTGTTTATACTATTTAAACTGAATGAGGACATTCAGACTTATAGTCTAAGTGTGAAATACAATTTTAATATAAATTCACATAAACATGAGAAATAATTAGTGGTGCCAGAAATGAGGTCATTATTACTGTTTGTAATAAGATGGTAGTAAGAAAATTAATACTAGTATAAATATTAATGATAATGTGAATGATAATATGTATATAGTAGTGTTAATATTAATAATACTGCCAATACTAATGATGATGCTATTGCAAATAATAATACTTATGCAGCCTCAGGCGTGAGTAAGGCCTATTTAAACATAAGTTCAACATAAAAATGAAATTTTCCCGGTGTAACCGCCCAGATGAACCCCCCGGACTGGACTATACCCGGGTATAGTCTGGACTATGCCCTAGGTATAGTCTGGGACTCCCAGACTATACCCCCAGGGTATATTCTGGGAGCTCCCATAGTATACCCCACAAGTCCAGACTATATACCCCACCAGATTCAGGGTGGGATATAGTCTGGGCGATCGGGGTATACTCTGGGAGATATCATATATGACTTACAATCAATTATCGATATAGTATCTGATCAGAATCTGGCATAATTCATGTCCCATGTAAAAACCCTCTAAGGACTAGACTATCTCCCTATGTTAACCTTCTCATGGCTAGAGTATAATATGCTCATGTATCACCCTTCTGGTGGCTAGAGCATCACATGCCTCATTGATTAACCTTTCGAGGGCTAGACTTTCATATGTCTCATATATTAACCTTTCGATAGCTAGAGGTCTCCTTTATTATCCCCCTGGGGGCTACAGTATCACATGTCTTACGTGTCCAGCTACTCTAGCTAATTAATTGGTGTGCGCCGAATGATTTGGCGGGCACCAAATAATTCAAATAATGAATTGGTGCGCACCAATCAATTATTTGGTGCGCACCCAGTTGTACACTGAAAGTATTTAATTGGTTCGCACCAGTGACCAAATGCATGAGACAAGTGATACTCTAGCCATCAGAAGGTTAAGATAAGAGACATCATTGTAAGATAGTCTAGTCCCGGAAGGTTAATGCATGAGACATGTGATGATCTAGTCACCAGAATGGTAATACATAAGACAAGTGATACTCTAGCCATCAGAAGGTTAACATAGATGTCTTAATAATAGATGTCATAGATGTCTTGATTAATAATACATGAGATATGTGATACTCTAACCATCAGAAGATTAATATAGGAGGCATGTGATAGTCGAGTCCTAATAATAATACACAGACACGATATACTCTAGCATCCAGAGGGCTAATGCTTACGACAAGTGATGTGACAACCATCAGGTTAATGCATGGGATATGTCATACTCTAACCATCAGAATGTTAAAATCAGAGACATTTGACAGTCTAGTCCCAGACGATTAATATACGAGATATGTGATACTCTAGAGATATGGTAGTCTAGCACCTAGAGGGTTAAAACTTTAGACATGCGATAGTCTAACCAGCAGAAGGCGAATATAATGATAGTTAATACGTGAGACACTTGATTCGCTAGACCCCAGATAGGGCGGGGGCCCTAGTTAAAACTGCATACTTGGAAAGTCGGAGATCGCGGGTTCGAACTCCCCTCTGGCCTTCAGGTTGCAAAGCAGCAAAATGTTTTTCACCGCTCACTCGTAAAGATTCAATATTGTAGGGAACCTCCATGACCGAGAGGTAGCGTGCTCGACCTCAGATCGCTAGGGCTCGAATTTCGAATCCTGTGTCTGGAGGGCAGTGTCATCTCATTCATCTCACCATCCTCAGGAGGTTATCCTGACCCAGTTTAGCCTATATGTGCACAAAGGTACCTACAACCCCAGTCATTTCATTTTTATTTAGACCCCAGATGGTTAATAAAAGAGACATATAATGATCTAGCTATCAGAAGTTTTATATAGGAGACATGTGATAATCCACTCCCTAGAATATTGATGTAGGCTCCTGTGGGGCAAGTGATACTCCAGCCATCTAAATGTTAACATAGGAGACATGTGGTAATCTAGCCCCTAGGGAGTTTATAATTAGTTTAAATTTATAATTGATTGTAATCATACATATAATATCTCCCAGAGTATATTCCTATCTCACAGACTAGACACCACCCTGCATCTGATGGGGTATAGTGTGGGCTTGTGGGGTATACTCTGGGAGCTCCCAGAATATACCCTGGGGTATAGTCTGGGAGCTCCCAGACTATACTACAGGGTATTTTCCAGATTATACCCGGGTATAGTCCAGAATATACCCGGGTATAGTTCAGTGGGGGGTTAATCTGGGCGGTTACACCGGCTATATTTTTGTATTTTAACCCTTTCGGTGCGTGAACCGTCTTTATACGTCAAAATCTGACGTTTGTAGATGTTCGAGTGTGACATATAAAGACGAAAGTGTAAATCTATTTATGATGGCCGTAGACCTATAATATAGGTATTCAAATGAGCCAGAAAGAACTAACTAAGACACTTATGATGATTTCAAATTGAAAAAAACGTTGGTCTTAATGGTTTGCACAAAATATGGTTTGCAAATATTGCAATATTTCAGCGTTGTACTGGTTAATATGACTGTACAGCCAGAAGTGATACCTTCTCCCCCGTTCGTTATCGCCTGGACATAGGACTGTACAACCAGAAGCGATACCTTCTCCCCCGTTATCGCATGGACACTTCCAGCTTCCCGGCTTCTGGGATGGACTTCTTGGCAAGGCTGATGTTTCCTGGGTGGCTGGAGGGAGAGGCGCTAATATTGTCAGTTGGTTTATGAGTCTCGAGTCACTCGTAGAGGTCGTTAAGCCATCACCTATCTTAACACCTCATTCTCCCCAATAGCCATGCAGCACAGCTGTCAGTAATGTGTGCATTTTTTGTCCACTTTCGTTGCAGCCGCTGAGTGTCACTCACTGTCCCATATAATTTAACCCTTAAAGCGCTGAGTTATTTATCGTGTAAATCATGGAGACCAAAGGGTGTTTATTTAATACTTTATTTCTGAATTATTTCTCACATCGGGGTTTTTATGTACACTTTGTTATGTGACATTTACCATAATTGAATTCTTTGCTGGGATCGACTTTAGACGTCCATTCTCGGACTGTAAGAGTAAACCTACTTCTAATGGCCATAGAGCCATAACATAGGTATTCAAATGAAGCGGAGAGATCTAACTAAGACATTTATGATGATTACAAATTGAAAATTGATTTATACAACAATATTCCAGCGCTTTAAAGGTTAAGTGGCGATAACACAACTCAACTCTTGACAGAATGTTTGGATATTACTTGGCTTTGCTGTTTCTTTAAGCTCCGGTTCTGAAAGATTTTGGCGTAACAGAGATGTAGAAATGTATCCTATCGCAAAATCAATTCTCTCATAGACGTGGTGTTCTGAAAAGCGAGCGGTAGATAATGGCAGTACCAAGCGTAAACAGTGTAGCCAACGCAATTAATCATTCAGAAGAAAAAAATATGATATTGGCCAATTTTCTTTTATGCACAAAACTAGGGTTGCCTTTCGCGCGGGTTTTACGAGAGCGTGGTGGGAAATACATCATCACTTTATGGGTGTCCGTGGGTTGAGATTCTCTGACGTAGCTTCTTGATCTGACTGACTGACTGACTGACTGACTGACTGACTGACGTGACGTGACGTGACGTGACGTGACCGACCGACCGACCGACCGACCGACCGACCGACCGACCGACCGACCGACCGACCGACCGACCGACCGACCGACCGACCGACCGACCGACCGACCGACCGACCGACCGACCGACCGACCGACCGACCGACCGACCGACCGACCGACCGACCGACCGACCGACCGACCGACCGACCGACCGACCGACCGACCGACCGACCGACCGACCGACCGACTGAAGTCACTTGAAGTTATGGATCGCGGTAGCGAGACACAACTCCAAGTGACTGAAAATTTAAATAGCTCAGTGATCTACGGTTTAATTATATACAAGTATTGACCATTACCATGATTATCAGCATGGTGATTATGTAATATAACAATACTTAGTCATGAGTCCAGAGAGCGATATCCATGAGCCTACCTTCTCTATTAGTAATGAAAACTGACATCGAAAATGTGCTGCAAAACTACTTTTCATAAGCATCAGATAGTCATGAAAAAATAGCAACGTTGTTCTGCTAATTTCTTAATAGCTATTATTATGTATACGTTGCATGTTGCACGAATGTATTGATGCTGCCAGGTCTATCAACTAATTAATTACTGGGAATCAGAGAAAATAAAGCATACAGTCTATCCTAATTTCCAGAATTAGTTAATACGTGGATGAAACTTGACAATGCCACTTTTTCAAATGTTTATTTTATCTTCCTAATATTGTCTGTAAGAGGCGCTGCATTACGCAAACGTGTTTTTCATAGACATCAAATATTCATAGAAAATGAGCGATATTACTATTCTGCTAATTTCTTGATAGCTATTATGCATGCGTTGCATGCTGCACGAAATGATTGATGCTGCCAGGTCCACTAACAATATGGACTAAGGATAAGAGCAGACGAAGTATGCCCTATACAGCGTAACCTAATTTCTAGAATTAGTGAATAAATGGTTGAAACTTGACAAAGACACTTTCATCATTTCTAATAGTTCTTAAGAATTATGTACACGAGGCTTTGCATTACACTTGCAGGACACGCTACTGGTCTTCATAGAGTTTTCATGACGTAGGATAACCATAGTAGCACCAATGATGCTACATCCTTCCTAGTATCCATGGTGGCACACATTAGTCATTCAGCTGGGCAGCCCAGTGTAATCAGGCTAATTATGGACACGTTTAAGATGTACGATGGCCGGTGATCAGCTATGTAGTGTGACGTCTGGCGTAGCATTGCAGGAAATCACAGAGTGATAGTCCACGCGGCCTTGACAACAGTGTAAGCCATCGTAACTCACTGAACACCTCCCAGGATCTCCTTGTTGATGGGTTTGACGACCACAGTGTCCGCCTTAATGGCTGCTCTATCATACAGCTTCCAAGCCAGATCCACTATCTGGCCTTGACAACATCGTATAATCAATACAACAGTGATAAAATGAGGTATGAGTGAGACGTGATGAGCTCTCAAAACAAACTCCATATTTTCGTGCAAGGTTGTGAGGTTTACGAGGCTCTATCTGGTTCAGATGTGTCGAATATAGGCTTTAACCCTTTAACCGCCGGTGCCGCATATATTCAGGTTTTCAGTTTTTATTAGCACATAAGGTACCGCATTTTAAATATGTTAAAGATAAAATGTGACATCAACCAGCAAGATTTGAAAAGAGTTGACCTCCATTTTGTCAAATCTGAATAATTTTTCCTCACTTGAAGCTGTGGATCGCGTCAGCGAGACACAACTTCAAGTGCATGAAAATTCAAATTGAATAATTTGGCGGTTAAAGGGTTAACGTTGAACTATGATTTTTTTATTGAACTTTACAGCGCTAAATTACTTAGTTTAATTTTTCTTCTACTTGAAGTTGTGTTTTGTTACCGCAGTGGGTAAAAATTGCTCATATTTGTTTAATTTGACAACATAATTTTTTAAATCTAGATGTTTGAGCACTCATTTAATTCCCAATAACAGTGATACGATAGGCTATAAAGCAAATATGATATATAATCGTGCTTAGCGCTTTGTTAAGCTTCAAATGAAGAGGAACTAGTTATAATAAATAAGGACAAAGATGATGATTTCTGAATGTCTACCGCAGTTTACCTTAGCCCTGTTTAGTCGTCAAGTGATGTAATTTATAATTTAATCACTTGAAGTTGTGTCTCGCTATCGTCACTCCCTTATTTAAGTGGTTCAAAATACTATGATTGATACGAGACCGAAACTCTAACCCGATTGTTCAATCTGATTATAACACATTAAACAAATATTATAGTTATGATTGAAAGCTGTTAACAATATAGAGATTTAATTAATTCAATGATTTATATAATTATGTTTTTGTCGTTTTAATGGGGTAATTTATTTTATATTATGGTGGGTTTGTGACAGGCGGTGATCGTTTCCTCTACACGAGGGAAGATGACTCACCAGGAACAGAGAAAAGGGGGAGGCTGCTGTAACTGGCAAACCCGAGAGAGGCTGAATATGGGGCGTTGGCCCAATATGGGTCTAATGTAGGGGCGTATAAGGAGGCCCTACATGGATGCAGCATCCATGCAAACCCATACTTTATAACGCTTCTTCACTGTTGGCCAGACGTATTAAAGACATAAACCCAGCATTGATCCAGAATGTTCAGCTTGTCGGCGACAGGATCAGGGCACTTGACCTTACCATTTTTTGGGCGGAATGTGAAAATGAATTCGAATTATCGCTTTGTGAATTAGCTCCAAGGAGTATGAATTGGCAATTGTTCCTCTATGTTTTACATTTCTGGATGACAGCTCCTTTATTTGATATTAATAAAAGATGACTCGTGAGCGGGGATCCCGCTGTACAGCTGCTAGTCAGTCACAGAATAATGAGGACCCGCTGTACTAGCGACTTATTTTATTGTCAGTTACATAACAGTTATAACCCTGCTGTACTAGCTGTTAGCTCTTATTTTGTCAGTAACAGAATAATAAGGACCCTTTTGTACTATATGGTATTACCTCCGCCATGAAGGTTATGTTTTAATTGGTTGGTTTATCTGCCATTCTGTCCGTCTGTCTGTGTGTCTGTCCGTTGGGTTATTTAAAAAGTAATGAAAGAATTTACACGAAGCTGTTACCAGGTGTGTTTCGTCCCAAGGCAGAATCGGTGTAATTTTCGAGATGCTCCAGATAACGATCCGGATTACAATGGGGATTACACGGATTGGTGGAAAAGTACATTAAGTGAGGTACCTGTATGGAAGATACAACTGTTGTGTACTGTTACTAGACCTATCCACCGTTATTAATGCTTGAAATAGGAATCCGTATGATTAGCTGGTCAACTCACTGTTATTGGGAATTAAATGAGTGTTTAAACATCAATATTCGCAAATACTTGTTCTGAATTTAAACAAATGTCAGTAATTGTCAGCCACTTGAAGATGTGGGCCGCGGTAGCGAAAATTTAAATCAGATATATTTGATGGAAAATGGTTTGAAATTTTGTAGCGAAGAAAAATATATATCGGGACGAATATATTAATTCGACAGAACATATCTCTTCCATCAATGCTATGTTTACAACTTAGTCCTATTTTGTTCTCTGTCATTTTAATCATGAATATCGTTGCAAGAGATTTACTTTACCAACCGGAGTATGTTTTCATTACAAGGTATGTTTATACTGCGTATAAAAAAATTGCAATTAATTTTCTAAGAATATGGCTTTGTGTCAACATCGGGCTTCACCTGCGAAAAATATCGCACAGGCTACATGTAGACAAAAAAATAAAACTCCGTGAGCCATTGTACCAAAAAGTATATATAGCATTTGTCAATAGCTACACTTGGTGCTAAAAGAGACACATCCTTCTGATGCGTCAGCAGAACAAAACAGGCCTATATGCATACTTGAAGACGTAAGGCGACAGCATACAACTCCATATAGTCATAGCCGATATCGTCCAGTCATTGGCCGTGCTTAGGTTCGGTATAGGCAGAATGAGTCATAGCTTTTTGTCATAGAGATGTGGCTACTGTCCCATTCCTTCTACATATAACGTTGTACAAATGTTCTTATATTGATATAGACGTCAGACATCAGTAATATATATATCGCATTAATAGCCATATTTGAACAAAACATTTGATAATATTATATGTATTCGTTCTTTATTTCATTTATTTTCCTATATTATTATATCATTTTTTAAAAAAAAAGCATCAATATTTCCTTCAAGACGATATATAATTCCACCAATAACCTATTTATTTACATTTTAATTCACTTTCATTCTGTGAGTTGCTGTCACAGCTCGTCATACAGACATTATTATTACCCAGTGTGTGTTTTCAGTAATTGTCCCGATAACCCTTTAGTCGCGAAGTTATTTAATTGGAATTTTCGTTCACGTGAAGTTGAAGTTGTGGATCACGAAAGCGAGACACAACTTCAAGTGGGTCGAAATTATTCAGATTAGACAAGATGGGATCGACAATTTAAAAAAAATCGAGTATACTCGGGACCGACGGTTAAAGGTTGAATTGTCTCGTTGGCCGTATGTTTCCTCGGACAAATGATAAGCAATAGAAACTGGTCAATACTCAGTGAGACAAAATAACTTGTATTGCAAACTATGTTATTGGAACAAACAACAACATCATTACATAGGTATATAATAAGAAAGCTAGCTCTATGATAGGGCAAGGCCTTATAGCTTGATTATCAACATATTAGAGGTATAGTGTCTTATTTTATTAAAATATTATAGATAGAGGGATATTTGTTGACAACTGAGTAGCTCTATGCGTCATTAAAATGAACATTGCATTATGTGATACAGTGCATAATATGATAAAATAGAAAGTGGTGTAAATATATGTACAGATATCAAATGATTTAAAACCAAAGTGTCAATGACGCAGAAGCTAATCCTTAATTAGAGCATGAGTTAATTAAAAATTTAAATTTCTGAAAAACTGTCTGGTAATTTTATGCACAGACATAAGTTATTTTAAACAAACCAAACAAAATTGAAATCGGATAAAAATTGAGGGAGGAGAACCATTTCTTGTGAGTTGTGGACAGAGTGTACTAATTAGGTCTCAATCGGGTCATAAGTTAATAACTTATTAAAATTTCTGACATCCGTGAGGATAGCTTATGCACAGGCACACGCTCTTGCAAATAAACCAGACAAAATTGAAATCGGATAAGAATTGAGGGAGGAGAAGCATTTCTTGTGAATTGTGGCCAAAGTGTCCTAATTAGGTCTTCATTCGGTCATAAGTTAAATATTAATACAATTTTCTGAAATTCGTGAAGTTCTTTTATGCACAGGCACGAGCTCTTTTGAACAAATCGAACAAAATTGAAATCGGATCAGAACTGAGGGAGGAGAAGCATTTTTTTGTGAATTGTGGACAGACGACGGACGACAGACGACGGACGACAGACGACAGACGACAGACGCAACACGATGACATTAGCTCATCTAGGCATAAAGGCCGTATGACCTAATAATTAAAATAAATATACATGTTGATGATATATACATGATAGCTATAATGTCTTATGCACCAAAACCAGAGATGAAATAATATACAACTTGCAGAAGGTTCTCGTGGCCCAGTCTGGCATGTGCATGTACAAACGTGGCATAAATCCCAACTCATTCATTATCTCATTTGTTCCTTCGTTCGTTCGTTCGTTCATTCATTCATTTGTTCACTTTTTCTTTCACTTTTCCCTCATTCAGACAGGGTGGTTATGTAAGGATGCTATACTCTTTCAGTATACAAAGGTTGATAAATAACAATTTTCTAAAATTGATCAACTTCCTCCAGCAAACACACAACAAATGTTTTGTGTTTGCTTGTCCAGATTACAAACAAGAAAAATAGAAATCTATAACATGTCTATTTTTGATGCGTATGAATATTTCTTGATGAGCTGTAATGCAGCACTGTAGCGCTGAAGGGTGTCCCTGTTTCTTTATGGCGCTTAAGTAACATATACGGCTTCCGGCAAAACATCCCCCACGTGACCTTTACCATCAGCCAATCTTAGAGCCTCTTACATCAACCCACCTAGGGACTACATGTGTAATAAAGCTGCTTGGCTGTGAAGATTTTTGCCCGTTACTTACTTCTATCCGCGCGTTTACGATTTTTTAGATGGTCTTTTCACATCCGATCAATAGAATGGCCAAGCAAAGCCAAAGGCAGTATTTGCAAGGAAACAGATATTGCCCTTTGGCTTTGCACGGTAGATAAATGCTTTGGTATATATTTATGTCAGAGGTCTAATTCAATATGGCTTAATCAATAAAGTCAATCACAAGCAAAACAACATTTTACGTGTATGCGAAGTATGCGAAAATATTACCTAATATATTTGATCTGCTATCTCATACGAGTGTTTGAGTTATCGGCATCGATCAATAATGTTCCCTCTGTTGATCCCGCGTCTTCGAATGTATCGTGTTTGCTGAGACGACATCGCCTTGTCGCGCCTCTGAGTCTGATCCTCGGGGGGGGGGGGGGAGGGGGGGGGGTGAGCGCTCTGCCCGAAAAATATGATTATGACATAAGCTATTTATAACACCAGTAAAAACGTTAGGACTGTTTTGTAGCACTCTGAACCAAAAAACTTCCACCCCCTGGTTCCGTGCTCGACATACAGTACCATACGTATACCTATATAAATTTAACAATAGGAACTTTTATCAAAAGCAGTATCCACCACATTTTTATCAACCCCTTTTGTGATGAATTGTTTGATTCCATTTTTTGTCATTTGAAGCTGGAATTGCTAGCGCGAATTCCAGCTTCAAATATTACTAGGAACAAGCCATCAGCGATATTAAACGATATCATCAACTGAGCATCTATCACAAACACTTTCATTGTCATCGTATTTGTTCTGAAACGGGCTTAAAACTGTGTATATACTGTTCTAGCTGCACAAGGATTAATGTGGCTGGTGAACCATTCTAAAATATAGCACAACGGCATAATTATCTAACAACATTCATGAAAGTCACAAACACCAAAGTATATTTTAAACGTGTTCTATAAGCTACTTGTTGTGCATATTTCCTTATACTGATGTCCTAACGGTGAGATGTGGCGCATGCGTGATGGACAAACAGGTGATGTGGATCTCCTGGTGGACAAACAGGTAAACCCGGATTACCTGGATCGCCTCACGAGAAGACGTGAATACATAATTACAGCGTGAGACAAGGACTGGGGATGACGAAGATAATCCTGGAAGGAAATCCCTTTATTTCTCTTAGCACCCAGTATGTTCTCTTGGTATTAATTCTCATTGTGATTTGAATAATTGCCACCGCAGCAAACACAAAACTTTTGTTTAACATTTGTACAACGTCAGATCAACATCGAAAACGTTGGGCAAACATTGTACAAATGTTATACAAATGTTTCGTGTTTATCGGGACTGTAGTGTTACAGTTTAACCCGTTAAGCGCTGAGCATGACAATAATCGTTTTAATCTGTTTTATTAACCCTTTAACCGCCGGTGCCGCATATATTCGGGTTTTTATTTTGTATTAGCACATTAGGTACCACATTTTAAATATGTTAAAGACAAAATGTGACATAAACCAGCACGATTTGTAAACAGTTGACCTCCGTTTTGTCAAATCTGAATAATTTTCACTCACTTGAAGTTGTGGATCGCGTCAGCGAGACAAAACTTCAAGTGGGTAAAAATTCAGATTGAATGATTTGGCGGTTAAAGGGTTAACCGGTTAAATCACAGTTATTGAAAATGAAACGAGTGCTTCAAGATCAAGATTTGCAAATGTTTGGTCTCAAATTATGCGAATTAGAGTAATTTTCAACAACTTGAAGTTTTGGGTCACGGTAGCGAGACGCAACTTCAAGTAGGTGAAGATGATGACTCTGTGTGTAGAGGGTTAAAACAAAATATTGTTTTAGAGAAGCGATAATAATATCACAAATTGTACCGTTTGTTATGCCACGTACATCTTTCAGGAAGAGTACCCCCCAGTTGTAGGCCAACAGTATTAGGGGTCTTGTCAATTTAAAAAAAAATCCAAAAATCCGAGAAAAACTCGGATTGGCCAATTCACACCTACCCACCCCCCTATCCAATTTTTTTTGGGGGGAAACATGTACAACAACAAATAACAACACAAAAAACACAAAAAAACTCAAAATTTCCAAAAAAAGAAAATCCGAGCTGGAGCTTGACCCACCCACCCACTTCCGAGCTTTTCTCTAATTTTTAAATTTTTTTTAACTTGACAAAACCCCTGAGTTTATCTATACCGTCTCTTTGGATATGAAAGGATGTATTTGTCACTTCACAACGTGGCAGATACATATACTTTTATATCTATAGAGACGATACATGTGTATGGTCTACAGCTTACCCATCGAAAAAGCATCACAAATTCAACCGGGAAAATTAGTTATCATGTGAATTTCGAAGCGGTATTCTTCATTGAAAGCTACTAAAATGTATATTATGTATTGTCGATAACTGATGTTTGAGAGCCGCTTAGCAATGTTAGTAAATAAAATGGTATTGAAAGAGATACAAAAACCAATGATACATACCAATGAAATAGCAGAAGACTAATTCCCTCACAATAATAAACCAATTGTGCATCACCCCACCCCCCATCATCTAGGAGCTCCCAGTTTTACATTTAATGTATATTCAAGCTCTGTAAGGGTGATAAATGACTGCTGTTGGAGGACCATAGTCAAGCAGCACTGCCCCTTAACGTCGGGACAATTTATGCTAAAAGAAAATAAAGATAGGAGTGCTTTGATCTGGGAACACACTAATACGAATACCGTTTGTGTTTTCACCTCTATGCGCTGCAAATTGGAAATCTAATAAATATATATTTTACATATAAGTTATAAGATTTAACATTGTAATTGTACTATTAACCGTGGTCTGCAGACGTCTGATTCTGACGACTAAAGTCGGTCCCGGCACTGTAAGAGTGAAAATATTTATAAAAGCCGTAGAGCCATAACATAGGTATTCAAAAGAATCAGAAAAACTTAGCAAAGACACTTAAGATGATGTCAAATTGAAAAAAAAAACCTTTGGTTTCCAAGGTTTTCATAAAAAAATTCAGCGCTTTAAGGGTTGAAAAATAATTATATTAGGTGATGATGAAGATGCAGGGGTCTAAAGGCACGTAGACCAACCACTGATCTAATGATGCCAATATCTCTGACGTTGGCCCAACATTGGGTCAGCGGTTGCAAATATTATTAACTGCTCAGTGTTATAGGTACGGCCACGCCGCGCTGCGCCACGCTTTAAAAAAGGTAAATTGTACTGTTTATCATTGCAGGGGCTACACTGCAAGCTGCGCCGCGGTGCGCCGTGCCGCGCCGCGCCGCGCCGCGAAATGAAAGCTGGGAAAAGTTCATCTTTCACGGCGCCGCGTTCTTTCTGTGGCCAATCACAATAGCCAGAACAGTCACGTGTCGCATAATCAGCATACCCAAAAACAGGATTTTCACACGCCGCGCTGCTCCTAGTAGGGCCACGTTTGCTGAATTTTGCGGCGCTGCGCAGCGCGGCACAGCGCGGCGCGGCGCGGCGTTTGGTGGGGCCGTAGCTTTATAGTGATTCTTCGCCCAACTGCACCGAATGTCAGCCCAATGTTGGCTTAATATTGGTCCACCGTCTGAAATGCTGGCCCAACATTTGGCCAACGTTGATTCAATGTATCGTGTATGCTATGTGGTCAATCCCCTGAGCTGTCATATCCTGCTAAATTATCTCACTCTGGAGAGATGACTGGACCTCCATATTTAGAAACTTTTAGTTGCTTGTGTAGGCTAAATAAATGACTGAGAGAGTAAAAAGTAAAAATTAAACAACATTATTGACAGAGTAAGCGAGTGAGTGAGTGATTGATTGATTGATTGATTGAGTGAGTGAGTGAGTGAGTGAGTGAGTGAGTGAGTGAGTGAGTGAGTGAGTGAGTGAGTGAGTGAGTGAGTGAGTGAGTGAGTGAGTGAGTGAGTGAGTGAGTGAGTGAGTGAGTGAGTGAGTGAGTGAGTGAGTGAGTGAGTGAGTGAGTGAGTGAGTGAGTGAGTGAGTGAGTGAGTGAGTGAGTGAGTGAGTGAGTGAGTGAGTGAGTGAGTGAGTGAGTGAGTGAGTGAGTGAGTGAGTGAGTGAGTGAGTGAGTGAGTGAGTGAGTGAAAATGTTATTTTCTGAGGAATAATTACTTTAAGATGATTCATTTGCTCAGATGGAGTCAATAGGCAATATTACCGATTCTATGTATTAACATTATGTTACATAACCGTATTTTTATATAAACTCAAAAATAATAAAAATTCTGATTTCAGTTGAAAGCAACAATCACATGTTTATATTCAGATGGTGTTCAATCGTTAGAGTTTAAAATTATGCCGATCATGTTACTTTTATTATTTAAAAAATAAATATTAACTGGACAGAGTAAGACAATCAAGGTGATCTTTTTTGCTTATTTTGAAAGTTAAAGTATTAGATTTTATATTTAATTAAAAATGTGTAATAAATGTTATCTAACAACTAACAGAGCAAATTACCATACAAACAATCCATGTCCATTTCAACGTGTCAGCGGGATACAACTTCAAGTGGGGATAATTAAAATTAAACCTGTCGACTTAAGGGTTGAACGTATTGTGATGTACGGAGCCATGAATCTCCATGGATCACAAATCACAGGATGTACTCCATTACACCTACCAAGATTGATGACCTCTTTTATGACCTTTCGTTTTCAAGCTCTAACCCGCACACACTGAAAGTTGTTCCAATAGCCTTGACAGCCGAAGCGTTCAGTTGTTTTCTGCGTCGCTGATCCAGCGTCTAAGACTGGAGTAAAATAACATTGTGCCAGCTGGAAACAGTTGTGAGAAGAAGAAGAAGATGCGTTTATTTGTAACAGAAAACAAAACATAGATCAGTACAATTTCAAAATAAAAAGTGTTATTGTTTCCTGGTGCAGGAGGCCTCCAAAAGACTCTTGATTGAACATTATTTATTCAACTCGTAAATTTATAGCCGAATACAAATATAGCCACTTCCTATATATTACACCAATGTGTTGCTTATATTTAAAATCTTCCGATTTAATACAAATAGGGCAATACATAGAAATCGTATTGTATCAGTAGAAGTCGAGGAGCACTTGACAAAAAGAGGTATGTTCACCTCAAACGGCATCTCACTAATATTTTGTTCTTAGAATTTTTAACTTATCTGTTGTAAAGTGTTATAAAAGCAGTATATTCACATTAAATAGTGAAATAGTGAATACAAATACAAATGTATTAATTATTAGGCCTAAGTGTGAAGTATCAAGAAACATAGTCTTTAGATAGCGAAATGATTTGTTTTGAAGATAAGTACCAGGATTTTTTCAGCTGCCAGACATAAATGTGAGGTGTTGGGGCAGATGGGCAGGTCGTAGATTATGTTTCCACAAAACACCTCACTCGTCAGACATTCTGACGGAGAGTTAAGTCAGCATTTCACCAGATTTTCAGACATGGCTGCCCCTGGAGCCTGTAGGTAGTTTTCTATCCCACGGGTTGGTACATTTTTCAGCCGCACCCCTGGAAAACTCTCAGATTCTTTTCGTAACTCTCGTATGACTATTGCGTCAGGCAGGACATTTATTTCGCTTAAATGACCACTCACATGCCATACGACCACTATTAAAAGCCAGGCACGACTAGCTCCTAGACATAATCACGCAAACAACAGATCATTTGTATAGAGCATAAATTGTAGAGCAACTTGTACAAGTCCCCTGCAGAGTAAACACAGTAAATGTCATGTTGTTTTCACCTGACCTAAAGGTGCCCTCTCTGATTTATACAAATCTTCCGGTAAAAACAAGGCAACCAGAGACAGACACATCTGAGCCGACACAGCCAAAAACAGACACGTCTGAGCCGACTCCACCAGAGACAGACACGTCTGAGCCGACACAACCAAAAACAGACACGTCTGAGCCGACACAGCCAAAAACAGACACGTCTGAGCAGACACAGCCAAAAACAGACACGTCTGAGCAGACACAGCCAAAAACAGACACGTCTGAGCCGACTCCACCAGAGACAGACACGTCTGAGCCGACACAACCAAAAACAGACACGTCTGAGCCGACACAGCCAAAAACAGACACGTCTGAGCAGACACAGCCAAAAACAGACACGTCTGAGCAGACACAGCCAAAAACAGACACGTCTGAGCCGACACAGCCAAAAACAGACACGTCTGAGCCGACACAGCCAAAAACAGACACGTCTGAGCCGACTCCACCAGAGACAGACACGTCTGAGCCGACACAGCCAAAAACAGACACGTCTGAGCCGACACAGCCAAAAAGAAGACACGTCTGAGCCGACACAACCAAAAACAGACACGTCTGAGCCGACACAACCAAAAACAGACACGTCTGAGCCGACACAGCCAAAAAGAAGACACGTCTGAGCCGACACAACCAAAAACAGACACGTCTGAGCCGACACAGCCAAAAAGAAGACACGTCTGAGCCGACACAACCAAAAACAGACACGTCTGAGCCGACACAACCAAAAACAGACACGTCTGAGCCGACACAGCCAAAAACAGACACGTCTGAGCCGACACAGCCAAAAACAGACACGTCTGAGCAGACACAGCCAAAAACAGACACGTCTGAGCCGACTCCACCAGAGACAGACACGTCTGAGCCGACACAACCAAAAACAGACACGTCTGAGCCGACACAGGCAAAAACAGACACATCTGAGCAGACACAGCCAAAAACAGACACGTCTGAGCCGACACAACTAATAACAGACACGTCTGAGCCGACACAGCCAAAAACAGACACGTCTGAGCCGACACAACTAATAACAGACACGTCTGAGCCGACACAACCTGGGACAGACACGTCTGAGCCGAAACAACCAAAAACAGACACGTCTGAGCCGGCACAAACAAAGACAGACACGTCTGAGCCGACACAAACAAAGACAGACACGTCTGAGCCGACACAAACAAAGACAGACACGTCTGAGCCGACACAAACAAAGACAGACACGTCTGAGCCGACACAACTGGAAACAGACACGTCTGAGCCGACACAACCAAAGACAGACACGTCTGAGCCGACACAACTAGAAACAGACACGTCTGCGCCGACACAGCCAAAAACAGAGCCGTCTGAGCCGACACAAACAGAGACAGACACGTCTGCGCCGACACAAGCAGAGACAGACACTTCAGCGCCGACACAACTAAAAACAGACACGTCTGATCCGACACAACCAGAGACAGACACGTCTGAGCCGACACAACCAAAAACAGGCACGTCTGCGCCGACACAGCCAAAAACAGGCACGTCTGAGCCGACACAGCCAAAAACAGAGCCGTCTGAGCCGACACAAACAGAGACAGACACGTCTGCGCCGACACAGCCAAAAACAGGCACGTCTGCGCCGACACAGCCAAAAACAGGCACGTCTGAGCCGACACAGCCAAAAACAGACACGTCTGAGCCGACACAGCCAAAAACAGACACGTCTGAGCAGACACAGCCAAAAACAGACATGTCTGAGCCGACATAACCAGACACAGACACGTCTGAGCCGACACAGCCAAAAACAGACACATCTGAGCGGACACAAACAGAGACAGACACGTCTGCGCCGACACAGCCAAAAACAGACACGTCTGAGCCGACACAAACGGAGACAGACACGTCTGCGCCGACACAGCCAAAAACAGACACGTCTGAGCCGACACAACCAAAAACAGGCACGTCTGAGCCGACACAAACAGAGACAGACACGTCTGCGCCGACACAGCCAAAAACAGACACGTCTGAGCCGACACAAACGGAGACAGACACGTCTGCGCCGACACAGCCAAAAACAGACACGTCTGAGCCGACACAACCAAAAACAGACACGTCTGAGCCGACACAGCCAAAAACAGACACGTCTGAGCCGACAAAAAACAGAGACAGACACGTCTGTGCCGACACAGCCAAAAACAGACACGTCTGCGCCGACACAGCCAAAAACAGGCACGTCTGAGCCGACACAACCAAAAACAGACACGTCTGCGCCGACACAGCCAAAAACAGACACGTCTGAGCTGACACAACCAAAAACAGACACGTCTGAGCCGACACAATCAAAAACAGACACGTCTGCGCCGACACAGCCAAAAACAGACACGTCTGAGCTGACACAGCCAAAAACAGACACGTCTGAGCCGACACAGCCAGAGACAGACACGTTTGAGCCGACACAACCAGAGACAGACACGTCTGAGCCGAAACAACCAAAGACAGACACGTCTGAGCCGACACGACCAAAAACAGACACGTCAGAGCAGACACAGCCAAAAACAGACACGTCTGCGCCGACACAGCCAAAAATAGACACGTCTGAGCCGACAAAAAACAGAGACAGACACGTCTGAGCCGACACAAACAAAAACAGACACGTCTGAGCCGACACAACCAGCAACAGACACGTCTGAGCCGACACAACCAAAAACAGACACGTCTGAGCCGACACAGCCAAAAACAGACACGTCTGAGCCGACACAGCTAAAAACAGACACGTCTGAGCCGACACAGCCAAAAACAGACACGTCTGAGCCGACATAACCAAAAACAGACACGTCTGAGCCGACACAGCCAAAAACAGACACGTCTGAGCCGACACAGCCAAAAAGAAGACACGTCTGAGCCGACACAACCAAAAACAGACACGTCTGAGCCGACACAGCCAAAAAGAAGACACGTCTGAGCCGACACAACCAAAAACAGACACGTCTGAGCCGACACAGCCAAAAAGAAGACACGTCTGAGCCGACACAACCAAAAACAGACACGTCTGAGCAGACACAGCCAAGAACAGACACGTCTGAGCCGACAAAACCAGAAACAGACACGTCTGAGCCGACACAGCCAAAAACAGATACGTCTGAGCCGACACAGCCAAAACAGACACGTCTGAGCAGACACAGCCAAAAACAGACACGTCTGAGCAGACACAGCCAAAAACAGACACGTCTGAGCCGACACAGCCAAAAACAGACACGTCTGAGCAGACACAGCCAAAAACAGACACGTCTGAGCCGACACAGCCAAAAACAGACACGTCTGAGCAGACACAGCCAAAAACAGACATGTCTGAGCCGACATAACCAGACACAGACACGTCTGAGCCGACACAGCCAAAAACAGACACGTCTGAACAGACACAGCCAAAAACAGACACGTCTGAGCCGACACGGCCAAAAACAGACACGTCTGAGCCGACATAACCAGAAACAGACACGTCTGAGCCGACACAGCCAAAAACAGACACGTCTGAGCAGACACAGCCAAAAACAGACACGTCTGAGCCGACACAGCCAAAAACAGACACGTCTGAGCAGACACAGCCAGAAACAGACACGTCTGAGCCGACACAACTAGGGACAGACACGTCTGAGCCGACTCCACCAGAGACAGACACGTCAGAGCCGACACAGCCAAAAACAGATACGTCTGAGCCGACACAGCCAAAAACAGTCATGTCTGAGCCGAAACAGCTAGAGACAGACACGTCTAAGCCGACATAACCTAAAACTGACACGTCTGAGCCGACTCCACCAGAGACAGATACGTCTGAGCCGACACTATTGTATCATTTTATCTCATACAGAAATGTAATAAAATTATAGTGTAAAATGTAATGAGCTGTTTCTTATTTTTCATTTTTTCACATGGCCTTATCCACTGGGGCGAAACTAAATTGGTAAACGCCTTATCTAGGATAGATCCACCAAAAGTGGGAAAGTCAGCTCTCTGTTATCTTAAGTTATTTCACCTCAATTTTCGCGCCAGCCATTCACCCACCGTCTATCAATGTGAGGAATTTAGAGAGTAGTGGGAGTTGTTAGAAATGAGTTCTGTCAATTTGACAAAAAAACGCGGAAATATTGACTAACGCATTTTATAAACAATACAAAGATATAGTAACGGGATGGGTAAGATACAATATGATTAGATAACGCTTGTAATTTTAATCTATCTATCTCATTACTGAATAAAGGCCCTGTATTTATGATATATATACCGTGATTTGTTAATTTACAAACCGTCCAGAATTAAACAGGTATCAACGTCAAACATCAATGTTAGTCCGTATTAATGACTTATTATGTATAATTTATCCTGTATGTTAGACTGTATAAGCCAACATTTTGTATAGGATAAAGCCCGAAGATCTCTACATCATTAGTTGTCGAAAAGGCCGATGCCTTTTATATAGTTAAGAACGTAGAGCGCCGAGTGTTTTAACTGACTTAAAACACACCCGACCATAAACAGCTCGGTCCCACCTGACTCAATATAGCACCATAGGCCTACCACGATAACTGGTATGTACTTGGTCAACAATAACTCTCCATCCCCGGCTTAGAATGTAGTGTTCGGACAAAGAAAATAATGTAGTTGTGTGGTTTTAACAATGGAGATGTTTCTGCTAACAATACATAGCATTGTCATCCTAGACATCCAAGTGTTTTCTTTCAGACCCATTCTATTTTTACCCGCAAATATTGTCCCACAATCTTACAGTGCGTGTCTGGAGAACTAATACAATTTATGACAAAAACGTCCCTTGCTCATTTTCGTCACCGGTTATATTATACGTCTGGTTACATTAGAGGGGTCGTAGGGGTGCTGTAGTTGATCATGCATTGCTGAAATTCTACTTGCCCATGTTTCGATAGTGTCAATAACATGTAAAGTGATTCGTGATTGAGGTTCATGATAGACTTTCCTTGTTGGTTAAATAGTCATTAAGTTTTACATGTATTAGACTAAATAATGATTTATATCCATGGAACGGAGCTGTCTTTACCGGTTTGCACAGTGAATTAATTTAATTTTGTTTGTAGGGACTAACCTGCCTGATCACGAAATGAAAACGTTCTAGTCACGGTTCAGTGATTTTCATATAAATGACGGTTATTTTAAGTATTTCCTGACATTGTGAAAGCTGATCTCAAGAACTAGATCATACGTAATTTCGTGTGTAGGCAACTTACCTGCCTGACCACTAAATGAAAAGCATTTGGTTACGTTTTAGTAATCTTCATAAAAAATTATTTTTTTTCCGAACCTTGCGAATGCTTTATCTCAAAAACCGCTAACTAGTTTAAATTTATCGTGTTTTTTTATGTAGGAACTAACTTGCCTGACCACTAAGTGAAAAGGCTTTAGACACGGTTTATTAATTTGGATAAAAGTGTTGGCCATTTAACATTTTCTAACTTATTATTTAGCCCAGGTTGTTTGCTGTGGTTTAAATATGAAAGTTGACAAAGTGGTATAATCCAGTTGCTATTGTGTGTGTGTTAAATAGGAAAGTTGAAATAGGTATATAGCCTGCTTGCTTTGCAATAGGTTAAATAAGAAGGTTGAAATCGTTGTTTAGCCCAAATATTTGTTGTGGGTTAGATAATTAGGTTGACATTGTTATTTATTCTGGGTGATTTGATGTTGATAGATTAATATAACTCTACACGTTCAGCCCATTTGTTTCTCTATCGGTTAAATAAGAAGATTGTATGGTTATTTAGCCCGGGTCATTTTTCAGGATTTGAGAAATAGTAAACGTGGGGGAGTGGCAGCTCCTAATTTTTGTATACTTATGCCAATTTATGTGATTAAAAAAAAAGTTTGCGAAAAATGAGGGGACACGCTCCCCCGCCCTTGATTTGCAACCGGCATTTCCCGTCATTCAGTTGACTAGATTTTTACCCAGTGGTGGTTCAATGTTGGCCCAGTGTCGTAGACGTTCGACCAATAATAAAGCGACCTGGGGTAAATCTCTCAGATACTGAACAATGTAAAAATGTCCAGCGGCGGTCGTAATCAAACCTGTTTCGATTACTCTTTGTATAGAAAATTAGCATGAAGCAAATGCGGCCATGGACGATAATACGTGTATTTGTCTATCCACATATATCTAGAAGCAATACAGCATTTATATATTTCCTTATTGCTGCAAACAATAATATTTGAAAGAACGATTTTTATTGGTTGTCATTGTTGGGTTAAATAAAGGTTTTATCTTTTTGCCAGGCCCGTGACGGGGCAAATAGACACTTCCATTTAAAAACAGATTATTCAAATAAAATATTAAAACTATGTCTTAAGTTTGATAAATGGTGTCAAGGCTCAGAAGGTTTCACTATAGATGTAGCAGCTAGCTCTTCTACTACCAGTCTCTGGAAAGAAAAATTCTAGAGAAATAATACCTTCTCAGACATCTGAATAATTGAATCCTTCGCGGCTCCAGCGAATCTCGCTGTAATCCGGGGTAATTCAATTTCCTGAAATTACAGGCAGGCAAGTTTTTTGAAAGAATAAATCAATCTTTTCTCATTCGTTTTGTCGCAATGATAGGGCATACAGACAGACTGGATTTAGTGATCTTACGTAATATAACATATAGTTTATCACATTATTACAACAAATTATACAAATATAAGTAATAAAGAATAAAATAATAGTCAGATTTGCAAAACACATTTACAAAATAATGCATGTACATTTCCATGTGAGGGATTATACATCAAATAATATTACCAATATAGTTCCCTAAAGTTTTGAAATGTTTTCTAATCGAATAATATAATCAGTACTGATTTATTATAATATATTATGGATATCATACTTGTAATATATTTACAAGAAATAAAGAATATTCTGGTAAAAACGCATCTGCAAAGCATTCGGAGAAAATATAGATAGAACATTGATAAACATAGATATTATTCAATTTTCACCGAACACAAATGTCCGAAGATCTGTGAGTTACATCTGTACGCTTTTATTATATTAAAGACAGATGTCAGTACATGCTCTGTACAGTATTCTAAATACAGGTACTATATATATATATTACTACAGGATCATGGGGATTCTATCTCAGTGTAGGGCTATTGGTAAAAATGGGTGAAAAAGACGCGCCTAATATGACAGGGTGACATTAAAATTGCATTGCTGGCGCCGTCTAGACTGAGACTGTCCAGCGTATAATTAAATGGTGTTTCAACAGTGGGTCAACGGTGAAACTGTTGGCCCTCTGTTGAAACACAATTGATATATGTGTCATGTTTTCAGTTGCAATTTCTTATATGTCTATTTTTTCACTCAATAAACACACATACCCGGCTCAAAAATGAATCGGGCTTTAGGCCACCTTTGTGCATATATAGGCTAATCTGGGCCAGGAGAAACTCCTGAGGATGGTGAGATGATTGAGATGACACTGCCTTCCAGACACAAGATGCGAAATTCGAGCCCTGGCGGTCTGAGGCCGAGCACGCTACCTCTCGGTCACGGAGGCTCCCCATAATACTGACTTTCACACGTGGATGGGGAAGAAACACTTTTTTTTTTTTTAAACCGCCGAGACCGGGAACCGAACCCAGAACTCTGGCGTGAAAGACAGCGGTGCTAACCACTACCCTAGGGCCCCGCCCCACCTGGCTCAAGGACAGACCGCTAGCTTCACAGCTGACCCGGCATTCAAACAATCATCATCACTGTTTTGTATTTCTCAGAACATTTTAAATCATCTCTCCAGTTGCTCAGCTGATTAGTTTTTTAGATCATTAAGCAGATTTACATCTAACAGATTTACATCTCTGAATTATCAGTTAGATATTCAAACCGTGTTCTTTTCAGTGCGATACGGAAAAATACAGCACTCGTCCGATGAATAAGGTACCTTATTCATCGGACGAGTGCTGTATTTTCCAATATGGCACAAAAAATAAACAACGTCTGTATTTTTCACACGATTAAGTCGCACGTGACACAACTGATATACATTTTAGTTCAAACTACAGCAACAGTGTGATATGGGCTGATACTGATATACGCCTCATATTGAAACCACTGCACAGAGTGCGGTATGGGCTGATACCGATACACGTCTTATGGTGAAAACCACCGCTCAGGGTACCATATGGACTGATGCCGGTATATGTCTCACATAGCCACGAAATCTACTCATACATTTATTTTTATTAACATTGAGATGTGAATTACGGCATCGGTTCTCCCCTCAAGGTCAATAATATATAAATCAGATTTTGCGAAATATCCAACTATAATATCTCCATCGAAACTCTGCCTGTTGTTTATTGCAGAAAAAATATTCTAAAGAGTTTTATTCAAAGTACGCCATGTATGTAGTGCGAATAGGCAATTACTTAGGCCTAGAGCCTCAAGGGTTGATAATATATCAACATCTTACACGTTCAACCAACCTTGACCGGCATTTAACCCCTTAAGTACGCATGGTGTATACAAAAACTAAAAAAGTCAATTTACATAAATGAAATTATTTTTTTACATAATACACTCCATCAACAAAAGGTTTTAGTGGTTTTCTGTTGCTGTAAATATACTTGAGTATTTGATACAAAATAAGGAATTTACAGTCAACGTGCGGTGCGTATATTGTGGTAGGTGTTCACAACTCATACAGAAAGAAGTTGACTAAATTACAGCTCTTTGTGAGGTTAATGTCTCTCCACGCTGTTTTTCCTCAGATCGAGTTGGGCATAGAAGGAAGGGCGAGGGATGGGACAAAAGGTCAAATGGGGATCGGCAATGGATTATCTGCAGCGCTTGTCCCAATCCGTCAGGCTTAGAGAGAGAGGACCGGTAGCTGGGCAACGCTTATCTGCCGTCACCTGGGGCCAACTCAATATTTCTCTTCTCATGTTCATCGGCCGCCTTTAGAGCATGAAACGTCGTATCCATCTGTAAGACGTTGTTTGCATATGTGTGCATTATTCTCGTATAAAGAAATATTTTTTCAGTTGTCCTTTTAAAACTCAAATAGCATGTCTATGAAAGCAAATTCAAATGTCACACTGTAATTGTATAAAAAAACTGACCCTCGTGAAATATCTCAATTAGAACGGTTCACATAGAAGCTTAAAATTGCCATTTTTGCTGAAATCGAGTAAAAGTATTCTATCATGCATTGTACACTAAACCTATTCATTCATTCATTCATTCATTCATTCATTCATTCATTCATTCATTCATTCATTCATTCATTCATTCATTCATTCATTCATTCATTCATTCATTCATTCATTCATTCATTCATTCATTCATTCATTCATTCATTCATTCATTCATTCATTCATTCATTCATTCATTCATTCATTCATTCATTCATTCATTCATTCATTCATTCATTCATTCATTCATTCATTCATTCATTCATTCATTCATTCATTCATTCATTCATTCATTCATTCATTCATTCATTCATTCATTCATTCATTCATTCATTCATTCATTCATTCATTCATTCATTCATTCATTCATTCATTCATTCATTCATTCATTCATTCATTCATTTATATATTCATTTATTCATTCATTCATTCATTCATTCATTCATTCATTCATTCATTCATTCATCCATTCATTCATTCATTCATTCATTCATTCATTCATTCATTTATTCTTTTATTGATGCATTCGTTCGTTCGCTCATTCATTCATCCATGCTTTCATTAATCCATTCATACATACATTTGTTCGTTCATAGTATTCATGATATCGTCATTTTAATATTTTTGCTTCTCATTGGGCCTAAAATTCTACTTTGTCAGTCCAAAACAGACAATGCTAATGTCGTTGGCTAAACCATTTTTCACAAGTACTATCACTATCCATGTTATGTATTGAAAAGTCGCTAAAATTGGCAAAATTATTTATAGTTAGATGCTCAGTTAAGCGAATAATTTGAATACCTAGTTTTCTAAAATAAAAAAATATTTTTCTTAATCAGACCGAAGCTGGCAATTCCAGCTTCAAATGTAGGGCAATACAAACTGATATTCATCACGACAATGGGTAAACTTTAGCCGACGCGAAGCCAACATTTGCGCCATTATCAGACTATTGAGGCAGTATATAATATATCAATAACCAATGCAAGCCATGGAGACTCTCATGTAACTTATATCATTTACAAACACTTATGACTAAAATATCTTGCCAAAATATGAGGTACTCAAGAGGCGCAGATGGATGAAGCCCCTTACATCCTGTCGTAAATATGACTTAGCACGGCTCTGACGTTGGCCTGATACTGGGTCAATGTGAACCTAGTGTGTGATAAATCACTAGATTATAGCCACATAATAACATGAGGCTGTAGTAGCGGCAAGCATTCTGCTAATATGTTAACAAATCCTAAACTTTCAGTCGCTATAGATAACTGTACACGCCAATACATTTATGTATTCATTTATTTACCCTATAAATAGTAACAATGCAACCTACAGTAATAAGTATTCGAATGCATATGTGGCATATGTGGCTAGCACCAAATGAATCGGACATATTAGTAATGAATTCAGAGGGGGAGGGGGGGTTCGACGGAGTTTTGTCTCTCTTCAGAAACCAAAATATCCGAAATAATTCTAAAATTAACATTGACAATTTTGTCATTTTTAAATGCTGCACAGATAATTAAAAATATGTGCATTTCATTCGCTTAGCTTCATGAAATAATATACAAATATATACAATGTGTATATCTGCTGCCATTTACAAGTTAGAAATCTAGTTGGATCAGCAACAAAGTCCACTTTTTGTTTAAATCTTGCTGATGTTTTGTAAATGTAACACCTACAAAACTGTCATATACAGAGCTCGTCAAAAGGAATGAAAAACGGTTATATAGAAATACATGATTGGAATTCAAAAGTTGTCGTATGTTTATTTGGTCAAATGTTGCATCACAGCTAACGGAGAAAGCTGACTCAATATTGCTAATATATTTTGTCGACATTGCAGACAGCGTTCTGCCATTTAAACACAATTGGCTTAACATTCCGTGTGTTCGGAATACTATACTTGTGGTTACAGTTTATAAATGGACCAAGTGTTCCTGTCAGAAAATGACACTTCCTGTGTTCGTGTGGCATAATGCCCAACCCCTATAGCGCTGATGTCACTAGAGTAATATTTCTCATTTTATATTAACGCTTGAGTAACCAATTTTAAAAGATGAATATGATTTATTTAATTAAATCGGTGATACTACTATATGTTACAGCTTAACATATGGCTTTTCCACCCTAGTCCCTCAGCAGCCCGGCTCCCTGTTGACGAACCTGCTTTGGCCTCGATTATGACACATGATCACGCTAAGAATTTGTGCGCCTCTGAGCTCGGTCCGCTGAGGATATAGGCGCTATAGAAGTGTTATTGATTGAAAAGATTAAATATTGAATAATTTTCACAAATTCAACTAATTTTCAGTCACGTGAAGTTGTGGATCGCGGTAGCGAGACACAACTTCATGTGAGTTGTGAGGTATAAGAGATAAGGGGACTAGCCTCCATACACGCGGACTCTACGTTAATTTGATGGTGTGCCAGCGTCGCAGACGATAGGCCAACATTTAACCAACATAGTTTCAAATTATCTTATTAACATCGTGTCCGTGACGTCTGGCTTTCACTGATATCCCCCTAATGCATTATGTTATCACAAGTAGTCATGTACATTGTCACAAGCTGATAAGGGGTGGGGTAGAGGACATATCATATGTCTAAGTTATTTCTGTGTGATTTTATCAGAATGTGACTGTTACGTCTAGCATAATTGACCGAAGAGAAATAATACAATTTACAATTTGTTGGATATATGTAATTTAATAGGGCCTGCACATTTAAAATATGTGTTGATATTTTTGTGCAAAAAATCAAGGCATAGCAATAACAATCAAACTTTAACAATAATAGATGCATAAAAATGTCGGCCGAGCTCAACTTCAATATCAAGGCATTGGTCTCTTGAATCAGTTTGCTTAACAAAGAAATTTCACACAAATACGATTCAATAAGAAAATCGAATAAACTTAAATTTAATATATCAATGTAGATTCAGCTAAATATATGTAGGCTATACTGTTCCTCTCAGATTAAAAAAAATACATATCCAAACTTTTGTTGACAGACAGCAGATATTTTATTGACATAAAGAGTCATTTCTATCTTATAATACATCGTTGTCTGAAAAGTGGAACGAGTATCGTAACGATTGGAGCTGTAATGGCACGAGATTAAAATATGTATAATGGCTGTATCACGTATCACAAGTATTCAAATGAAGTGAAAAGAGATAGGACATTAATGATAATTTCAAATGGAAATACACAATTTGGTCTCCATGATTTATACAAAATCAATTCAGCACTTTAGGGGTTGAAGCTTCCAGAAGGGAGGGAGGAGTCATCGTACCTAAGTATGTGGAGACAAAAGCACATGACGCCAAAGCAAACTAAATGGTCACACATCAGTTACCCGAGATACCCATCACCAATGATCTCTTCCATGTAGTAAAACATACGAATAACATACAATGACTAAATTATTCAGGTAATTTATGTATTTAAAAGCCTGTCTCTGACTGTAATTATTTCAGTAGTAATTCGACCAGAAAGCATCCAGTAATATCAATGATCGGAATTATTGTAGCCATGGGAGTGGGCCCCTATGTTATGTTTATCAAAATAATATTTATCGTTTAATTATTTTGTCATTAAAAAAACAAAATTAGGTCAGATGATAAATTAGGTTTTGTGTTTATAAACGGTCCCCACCACCCACACCAGAGTCTGAGAGTTATAAGCTGAACAAACTCCGGCCAGATCCAGCGGGGCAAAGAGCAGCAAAGTACACAAATTGTCACTGACCCCCTCTGGCGACTGACGCGGTAACAAGAGGAAGCTTCCAGGCTAGATAAATATCAGGACCCAAAAAATGTCAAGCTGGGAATAAACGCTGTACCAACTCGTGCTCAATGCTGGTCCATCGTTTACGATTGTTGTCCGGAATAGCGCAAGCATTGGAAGTTGGGTTCCAACATCCCGGTTTCCAGGTATTGACCCTTCTGCTGCTCAATTGTTAGTTCCGTCATTTGAAGCTAGAACTATTAACGTAATTTACAGCTTCAAATGATGAGAAACAATTATGAAAAATATACATTTCCAAAACCTAATGATTTAATTATCTGAGCATGTTCCTAAACCTATACTGTCATTTTTATTGGCAATTTCTTTGGTTCGAGCCGAGTTTGAAGACGTACATATACGATGCTGGTAGCACACACGAAACAACAACACCAGATGTCGCTAGCTGTGCTTCCAGCAGAACATAACAAGTAATACATGTTGTTATCACCATAGAGTTAGTAAAGAACATGACAGACAATGCGAGGTGTTTTAGTCAATAGTTAAGGTGTGGTTATCTGCAGAATTAATGTCAGGTTTACCTGAAAAAGTCACCGTGATATCACCGTGTTACATTTTTTCTCAATCATTATCAACTGTTCACATTGTGGTGCTTAAAACATGGATCATTCCATTTTATCACTTTAACCCTTACAGTGCGGGGATCGACTTTAAGCGTCAAAATCTGACGCCTATGGTCTCACCACCCCAAATGCCAGTCCCATTGAAACGCATGTATAATGCCAACATTCCAAGGTCCGAAATCACCACTTTCGTCCCTAACTGCCCCCCTATGTCACACACCATAATAAAGCCTAAGCTGTCCTTTTTCAAAAACTGCTTCGAAAATGGTATGCTTACTTCCTGCGTTTTGAGTTACGCTCCCATGTTGGTAAAAAGGTCCGTTTTGCCCAGATCTCCCGAAATATTCTTGCGCCCATTCCAGAAAAGACACAAATCCTTCTCACCGCATGTGTCCATCCGAAAATCTCACATAACAGTTATACCTCATATCACAGATAGCGAAAACAGTGTGTGCTTACAATTTATCCACATAATTTCAACATCCTGTATTTTTCTTAATTCACCAGAGGCGGAAACAACCATTTAAAGCAGTAATTGGGTAGGGATTCTCTAGTCAGTAGCCACCCCCCTTGGATTTTGGCTCATTTAGGGGGTGAGACCATATATAAAAATTAAATTGTTTTTGTTTTATTTTTTTCAAACAAGGATGAAACAGCAAGTTGTTCTGATCAATATTTTTTTTAAATTTTTCGAATACATCGAATGATGTTGCTCAGGGAGCTCTTTTATTAGGCACTGATATTGTGAAAATCAGCCCTTTTTCCGTAATTTTCCACTGCGGGAAACGTGGTTAGATGAAGTTACAGTTCCTACTCTTATTTAATCACAATAGGTAGTCATGGTGACCATTTATTATTTAGAATTATGAAGAAAAATAATATATCAATTGGGATAAATGGTTAATGACATTACAAAGGATTAAACTCCCCATATTTTTCTATGTATTTGTACCCATACAACAAGTCGAAGTAGCAAAAGAAAGCATGTTATCTACGAATTACCAACCAAAACACGCCCTCTTTGGCCTATCTTCCAGTTGTCACATCCATCCATCAATTATATGTCTTTTATTCGAAATTTTACAGCCTAAGTTGTTGCATCGAATATCATAATACAATTAAACATAGTTTGAATACTTTTTCTTTCTATTTAACAGCAGAAACATTATAATATATAATCCTAACCCTGCTTCAATTCCCTATACACAAATGGTCTCACCACCCCAAATGCCAGTCCCATTGAAACGCATGTATAATGCCAACATTCCAAGGTCCGAAATCACCACTTTCGTCCCTAGCTGCCCCCCTATGTTACACACCATAATAAAGCCTAAGCTGTCCTTTTTCAAAAACTGCTTCGAAAATGGTATGCTAACTTCCTGCGTTTTGAGTTACGCTCCCATGTTGGTAAAAAGGTCCGTTTTTCCCAGATCTCCCGAAATATTCTTGCGCCCATTCCCAGAAAAGACACAAATCCTTCTCACCGCATGTGTCCATCCGAAAATCTCACATAACAGTTATACCTCATATCACAGATAGCGGAAACAGTGTGTGCTTACAATTTATCCACATAATTTCAATATTCCTGTATTTTCTTAATTCACCAGAGGCGGAAACAACCACTTAAAGCAGTAATTTGGGTAGGGATTCTCTAGTCCATATACATTATTTGCAATAACAACACGCCACACAGTGACCAAAAGCTGAACTATTTTGTTGGGACTCCTGTTACACCCTTTTCAATGACAGCACGCCACACAGTGACCGAAACTGAACTATTTTGTTGGGACTTCTGCTTATGCGCAGACTCGTGCAAAGAGTTATAGACATCAGATTCTGAAGTCTAAAGTCGATCCTCGCACTGAAAGAGTAAAAATATTTCCGTAAACCCATGACTTAGGTATTCAAATGAATCAGAAAGAGTTAACTAAGCCACATGAAGTAAATGTACATGCTTTGCACATCAGGATAAAACAAAATGTAATTCTCAATAAGTTAGTAAATGATTACACTAATAGACGGTGTTTAATGCATATAGCTTATATTCACCTTACTGATTTTAATTTAATCTCAGGACTCAGAATTTAAATGTCCTCTGCGAACACGGTTATATATATGAACCTATTTTTAAATATGTATCATTCAATAGTGAGGTTTTACTTGCCATGTAGCCTATTGTGTATATTACACGTCGATCATAGCAACGGAATTACGCGAACTGATTAGAGGATTATGTAACGTGACCTAAAATGCTCCACGGATACTATTATTCCACGATTAAAACACACCACTACATTATTTTCATTGTCCGACCACGACATTCTAAGCCGGGAATGGCGAGTTATTGTGCATCAAGTACAGATCAATTATATTGGTAGGCCAATGCTACTATAATCAGTCAGGCGCGACCGAACTGTTGATTATGAGGGATTTTCATTATGGTCGGATGTGTTTTAAGTCAGTTAAAACCTTCGGAGCTCTACATTCTTAGCTATGAAAACGGTCTCGGCCTTCGGCCTCGGCCCTTTTCAAAGCTAAGAATGTAGTGTTCTTCGGGCTTTATCATATACGAAATACCCCTGACTAGACACATGTGGCTATCAACCCTTAAAGTGTCGAATTATTTTTATACAGACTATGGAGACCAAATATTCTTTCAATTTGAAATCATCATAATTGTCAGCGCTTTCCGCTTTATTTAAATACCTATGCTATGGTTCTATGGCAATTTTAAATGACGTCTAAAGTCCATCCCCGCACTGTAACGGTTAAAGCGTTCATGTTTGTCCAACCAAACCACGTGACATAAAAATGTTGATAGAGCAGACACCAAGGCGTTCAGTTGATTAACGAGTCAAAAAATAGTACTCGAGTTCCTGATCTCACTGCTCAAGATAAATAGGGATCCGGGATCTAGTCTTCACGCACAATCTGGATTCAAGATGTTCTGGAAATCAATTCTAAAATGCCTGACATCATCTTAATGTTGAAATGCTGGAATAATCTTTGTTAGCATGCCATGGTTGTTTGATTCACATTAATACGTCAATCCTTCAAGTAAAAATATTTCCACCACAAATACCTATGATATAGAAAAATGTCAACTATTTTTTTTCTTGACATATTGACAGGATCTTGATGGTGCTCATTATATTAGAAAAAAACGAGTACTTATTTTATATATATAATACGTTTACATTAATACATTAATGCATAAATATACATATGCACATTATAATGTGACTTGGACAGATTTAAAGTAGTTCAAGGCATCATGATTTTGGATCCATTTTAACGCAGTGAATATTTCAGCTTGGCATACAATGGGATTCGATTCTACACACCCGGAATTGGTTAAAAACGTTAAAAACGTTCAAAAATCAATTTTGTTATAGTTCCTACATTGGGTCAGTATTGTCGCCAAAATAAACCAGTCTATGAGGTAAAGAAATCGAAGAGACGTGACCACGAGACGAACGGTGGAAATAAATGATTCTGGTGTTCTAGGCATCATCGTCATTACCGATTTTCATTTACGATAGCAACCAGCCATCCTTTCACTAGGGTGGTCCACGTAAGGTGATACGTATGATCTCACTATGGCTCCATCAAGGTAGGAGAGGATATAAGGTGATGGCACAACGTTGGTTTAATGCTAGGACTACGTATCTGACGCTGATCAAGCATAAAGCAAACGTTTAGCTATATTACGATAAGTGAGAAATACATTCAAACTGACATAGCTCGGTCAATGATGCTGAAATATCTTTACCAAACAGTACCCAGTAAACGAAAAACATTTGTATAACAATTGTACAATGCTGGTCCAACGTCGAAGACGTTAGGCCGACCATGTAAAAATGCTATACAAATGTTTTGTGTTTGCTAGGTAAACACAAGACGCTGATCCAGTGCTGGCTCAATGTTGGTCCAACGTCATATACTGTGCTCTAAAATTAAACCAGCATTGGTTCGGCTTCTCGTGTCTGCTTGGTTTCGATTCTAGTGACAAGTAAGAGTGTGTGCAATGATGGATTAAGTACCACCAACGTCTGAGATTCTGGCACACTATTGGGCCAGCATTGGAAATGCATATTGTAGTTGGGACACGTTTCCTGACATCGACGTTGGCCCAACATTAAATCAACATCGGACCAACGCGTCGTGCTTGCAGGGTTGAGGTAGGATCAGGAACCGCAGCCCCCTTTGTTTTCTTGTGAGATCCCTCCTGATCTCAGCTGTCCAGACTAGCCTAGCTACAAGCAGGGATCGGTTACAGCAGGCTGGCTGCCATAGCAATATTTTCAGCTCCATACTTCTTCGATTGAAGGCTGTGGATTTCATATTTCTACTGTTAAGATGTTAAATTCGAGCTTGGCATAATGTGTGAGAAATCAAAAGCCAACCATCGTCTTCAAACGAACAGCAATTGTATTTGTTGATTGTTTTTTTCCTAATTAGAAACAAAACTGAAATTTGACGTTAAACACGATGGTTATGTATATTATATATACATTTGATCTTCGATACTTCGTGGTTTCATATTAATTTTCAAGAAGACGACGTACAATTAATTTCCAGGAAGACGTACAAAGCATCGAAAGCTTTATTCATATCCCCAAGGCAGACTTTGCCATCATCATGATGGTAGGACTGATTGGGTGTTGGTATTTCTTCGATTATAGTTCTGTTGTTTTACGGCAAATTGCCTGGTGCGGTGCTGTCACTCACACGTGAGGCAGGATATCGCTGGGGCGGAATCTATACTGTCTGGAGTAAACCATTCAAGTCCCCTGATATTAAGCCTTACATCGCTAAAGTAATTTATTTCAATTTTCATCCACTTGAACTTGCGTCTCGTTGCCGCGACCCACAACTTCAAGTGTGTGGAAATACTCAGATTTTTTTTAATTTGAGACTAAACATTTGCAAATCGTGATGTTTAAACACATATTTCGATCTTAATAAAATTGATTCAATCCATTGGATAAAACAAATTAAAAAACGACTATAGTCGTGATCAGCAGTTTATGATTAACCCTTAACCCTTTAACCGCCGGTGCCGCATATATTCGGTTTTCATTTTTTATTAGCACATTAAGTACCACATTTTAAACATGTGACAAAGATAAAATGTGACATCAATCAGCAATATTTGAAAACAGTTGACCTCCATTTTGCCAAATCTGAATAATTTTCACTCACTTGAAGTTGTGGATCGCGTCAGCGAGACACAACTTCAAGTGAGTGAAAATTCAAATTGAATAATTTGGCGGTTAAAGGGTTAAAGTCCCTTCCATTAACCCTGGTGCTGTTAAGCTCAAATATAGACGTTTTCCAGATAGCTTCATATCAAATAACATTTTACTGAAATTGATGAAATTTATAGTTTGTGCAGATCCTCAGTTATAGAACAACCAGTTCAGAAATTCTAATTATTAATCTAATCTAATTATTCTTTATAAATTGAATTATATATTTTTTATTTGAAGCTTCAAATGAAAAACTAGAAACAAGCAATTCATCAGTACCAGTGTTAGATGGAGTATGTCTGTGCAAATGTCATGCAGCTACAAAAAAAACAGTTTGATTTCAGAATGCCATGGTTAGCATATCGTGTAAACGTTGCTGATGTAATTGTTATTTAATTATTATTTTACATTAAATTCGCACTGGCATAGTGATTATAGCTTGCCTTGTGTTATGGCTAAGGAGTTGTCAGATAATTTTTGCAGCATCACCTACATGTTCCAACAAGGCGCCAACGGTAGCATCTTCGCATTTTCTGGACATGGCTGACCTAGTAATACATGGACTGCACACATGTACTGCTATTAACATGGTTGGTCGTCATTCGATGTACAATTGCATTAGTAAAAATGAAATGAATCGGGATTTAGGCCACCTTTGTGCACATATAGGCCAAACTGGGCCAAGAGAACCTCCTGAGGATGGTGAGATGATTGAGATGACACTGCCCTCCAGACACAGGATTCGAAATTTGAGCCCTGGCGGCCTGAGGCCGAGCACGCTACCTCTCGGTCACAGAGGCTCCCCACAATACTGACTTTCACACGTGGATGGGGAAGAAACATTTTTGTTTCTTTCAAACCGCCGAGACCGGGAACCGAGCCCCGAGCTCTAGGGGGAAAGGCAGCGGTGCTAACCACCACCCTAGGGCCCCCGCCCTTGCATTTAGCAGTCTTCACGAAGAAACGGTAGCGTTTTAATTTGAAGTGAGCGCTCCTTAATTTAGAAGCGAGAGAATATACAGACATGACCTTCATTCCTGAACACGTTTAAATAATGCATGTAACTAAACACTATTGTTCTACTTAGTATTGATTATTTTCAAGCGCTAAATTATCAGTGCTTATAGGATTGAAATTTTGATATCGTGTCACACTATATATGCACATATAGCCAATTTAATGTTCATGTATTCATTTTCTTGACTAAAGGACAAAAAGGAAGCCCCTAAAACGGCTATAGACGTGGTTAGCCCTGGGTTAAGCATACATGATAAATAGAGACCTACATGTAAACATGGCGCATGTGGAAGAATCACATGTGACAGAATGTGAAATATATCAGTCTATTTGTGGTTTACATCACATGTAAAGTGAAATCAACCAGAAGCAAACAATGTTTAGGAAACAGATATTTCGGGTTATTGTTTTACGCTGCATTTAATCAGGAGTTATACTGCCGTTCAAAGCAAAAGGCGGTATCTGCTTACTTTACAAGTGCCTTTTGGCTTTGCAGAGCAGTATAGAAAACACTTGCTATCAGATCAGGAATCTTATGTCAGCTTGGCTGGTTCATTGAAAGCTTTCGTCTTATCAGAGACCTGCCTGCTTGTGGGAAGTCATTGTTGTATGTTACGTGAGCCCTCAAAACCGATATAGCACGTGGCAAGTGTGGGCCGAGGTCAAACATAAATTAAATGATGTTCCCCAAATGATCCAGAACTCTACAAATCGAACACTCTCGTTCCTATTGTGAACTATTTACTATAAATTTAGCAATGTTAACTGCTATATTCCTTTTTGACATTTTGTTTTCCTTACCGAGCAAGCACGAGACGTTGTTACAATGCTGGGTCAGCTTCAGTGACGATGGCCCAACATAAAACAACGTCAAGTAAAGGTCTCTTATTCATGGGTTGAAGCTGACATTGCAGTTTCTGGTGACACACAAATAATTATATGTGTGAAACATAGCCATATTATAATTGCTTAGATCTTCTCTTGCAAGTTTAATAGATTTCTGGTAATAATATTATATATGTTGTTCTGAAAAAAAGAAATCTTCTACCTCATCTGTTCATAAATGTGCGATAACCTGATATTGTAAGAGTGAGCAGTTAAATTAGTCAATAAATTAGTTAAATGCTATAAAAATATATTAGAAATCTTTTTGGAAAAAGTGTAACAATCATTATAAAGATATGGGGAGACGCTTGTAATAAAACTTTAGGTGGCAATATGTAGAACCACCAACAGTAAAAATATCGTGGTGTTCCAGACATATTTGAGGCATAGGACATCTCTATCCACTACTATTTTTTTAAAGCTGGAACAAGTTATATGTTGTGTAGGTGGAGGAGTCTTTGAAATGTATACCCCTGTATTTCATCAGTCATCGCAGCTGCCTCAACATCATCATCAGAAACACTCAAATGCATTGCTACTCCAGCTACATCAACTGTAACTCCAACAAAACACAAGTATTGCTACAAAGCCATGCAACGACAAACAACAATAACTGGTCTCTTGAAAAGTAAGCAGTTACTTCTCGTCGCATCTGTATAATGTCAGTCTAGCAGATGCTAGCTCGCCTGGAGTGCTTGATGGTGCGAAGGAACCAGTGATCCAGAATATAGCCCTGAGCTAAGTTAGTTTTTAACCTCTCCCTACTGGGAACAACTATATCACTCGATCTCAAGCCAAACAAACTTAGAGATTCACAAATAATCTGTAGTAGACCATGTACAACTTAAAGTAACGTTTTGCAGTAATAAATATGTATATATAAATATTTTCGTTTCATTGAATTTGGAAATTGCGAAAGCAATCCCATCTTCAAATGGACGTACATTTAAATTCTACAAAGCGATTCAGAAACGCATGGGAGAAAATATGCAAGTTCATTTCATGGCACAGTATTTGATAATCCTAGACCAACTTTCAAGCATTGGTTCACACTTAGGCTAGTGAACACGAAGCAATGCCGGTTTAATGATGCCTCTGCGACGCTGGCCCAGCATCCAACCAGCATTGGCTCAACGTCATGTGTCTGATATGATGCTCATTGAGAATTTGACTAATATAATACATTGAACCAATATTGTTTTAATGTTGAGCCACCGTCTACGAAGCTGGCACAACATTAAAACAAGGTTGGTTTATCATCTTGCAGGGATACAACTCGGTGACCTAGAGACGAGTTGCCCTCTGCGTGTGTCACTTGTCATTCAGACCCTGACACATGACGGACTCCCTCACTGAAACTAATCCGTACTAATGGATTGCATCAAGTCCAGGATAATATTTTACCACGAATACTGTCTTCAATCTGACCAATGTTAAGTGTAAAGGAAACTCACTGAGATTATTATTTTCCATCTTGAATCTGTAAGATTTGAAACTTAGTGTAATCAAATAAGGAATATGTGTCTTCTATCTGTTGATTTTGTCCATTTTGTAAATTAGAAAAAAATTCTTAATAATAACTCATCATGTTTATTTTTTTCAATTTTAATAGCAAAACTCCATTTAATAAAATGTTACCTTATACACGATTTCTAGTCTTTTATTATTTTTTAACACATCAAGCAACGCACAATTATAAAAAAAATGCCACACATTATTATATATAACATAATTCAATACAAAATATTTTTATTTGTTTAATTTGAGATCACACATTTATATCTCATGCTGATTAAATAAAACATTCACTCACTAACCAGCTACAATCGTTGTTTCATTAATATGTTTAACCCTTTAACTGCCAAATTATTCAATCTGAATTTTAACTCACTTGAAGTTGTGTCTCGCTGACGCGATCCATAACTTCAAGTGAGTGAAAATTATTCAGTTTTGACAAAATGGAGGTGAACTGTTTTCAAACATTGCTGATTGATGTCACATTTTATCTTTAACATGTGTAAAAGGTGGTACTTAATGTACTAATAAAAAATAAAAACCTGACTCTATGCGGCACCGGCGGTTAGAGAGTTAAAAACATAATCGTGATTAACAGTTGAAGATTTTGTTCTAAGTAAAACACAGTAAACCGAAACTACTTTTTTAGAGATCATGTGAGAAGTATGTGTCCAGATATCTGATGCTCATTTGATGTGACACCGAACGCACTGTCGCAGTTATTTGGAGAAATAAGTCCACCCGACATCATCTCGATTTTCATATTGTCTGCACCGGTATTCACAAGCCAACGACCCAGATATTAGGTACGTAATTGGTGGAGATGGATATCTCGACCAATTACGTACCTGAGATCTGGGTCAGTGGCTTTCAGACTATCGGACCACAGGGCAGCATTCAGTTAGTCCTGGTATCAGCATCCTGGTGGGATTTGTGATGTCTAGGAGTCAGGACATGCACCGATTAGAATACAATCTAACCTTGGCCTGAGATGCTTTGCGGCAGTTTAGAAGTTTTTATCGCCGTTAAATAGAGTATTTAAGTTGGGGAGCTGAACGTGATGGTCACAAACACTGTCTTTATCTGAGATGGGACTTTATCCCCTTCTCGTGTTTCCGCATTCTTTGTTACCCGATGCCAAGCTTGCCCTACTGATTTATCTGTTTTCAGTAGATTGTTTCTGTTGTCTTTGTTTTTTCCTGTTCTATGGATTTCTTTCATACTATAGAATGTATTGAAGGCTTGTTTTTTGTCATTCCTACAGATTAAAAAAAAAATACTTTTTATAATTTAGCAAACTAACTTGTATCTTCTCTGTTTTAATTAATTTATTATTATTGATATTAATATTAATATTTACGTGTATATTTGTACAAATTATTACGTTTAATTATTCAAATAATTAATTCAATATTAATGTAGCGAATTGTTATCCTCTCGCGAATTATTATCGCGCACACTATCAGATTTGAAAAACATTTTTGCAGTTTTTTTGTCCATTTGGTTAATATTATATATATAGGGCCTGGTCTTAATGATTGCCTCTTCCGTTCCTTCTATTTGCTCAAGCTCTCTAAATATATCAACACTTATCTTGCTAAATTAATATATTTTATTTTTCAGCCACTTGGAGTTGTGTTTTGCTACCACGACCCACAACTTCAGCAGCACTGATGGAGTGGGTGGGGAGATAATTTAAGGAGAATCAGATATAGCTCATTAGAATTAAAGATCAGAGCTGCAAAATAGCCATTGATGTTTTGAATCATATGCAGGGCTTAATGGATATGTAATTGTGTCAGTTAGTTCAAATTATTCAGTCGTCGAGGACATGTACATTGTATATTTTTAGCTCTTTATCCATTCGTCACCTTGGTATTAAATGGTCGTCTCTGTACAATTCTAAAATAAAAAAATAAAAAATACTATTCTAAAATAATTAAAAAAAACCCATCTATTTGATACCAAGAAGATAATGTTTTATAGAACAGAAGGCAGTGCGAATTTCAACAAAAAAAACATACATTTCTGTCCCGTAACAGAAAGTTGAACGTTCTGTATAGAGTGATTCAGTGTTCTATGGAGACATAATTATATTCACTAATATTAATACACTAATATATTCACTCTGCTGAAAACTACTGTGTTTTTATCATATGTGATGAGAGGAGATCATACATGTACCTCAATCGTTAATAACAACAGTTGATATATTGTAATTAACAGCGCAATAGTTTTGAAAGGATTTCCGTATTTTATCGACGGTATATAATAGGTGGGCTTTATTGTTGAATTTGGACAATCACTAGGTGTACAAAAACACAGTATAATGTGGAGAATCAAGTTAGCCCTTACAACGCTCAATCATTTTTGTTCAAACTATGGATACTAAAGGGGTATTTTTAATTTGAAACCATCGTTAATGTCTTAGTTTGCTCTTTACGCTTCATTTGAATAGTTTGGGTTTACGGCTGCTATTATAAATATATCAATTCTTTCAGAACGGGGATCGTTTTTATACGTCTGAATCTGACGTATGAAGACGATCCTTGCACTGAAGGAGTTGAGATATAGGCATATTACTTACTAGCGTATTCGAAATATTTGATGAGAAGATCATAAATTAAATATTAACGAGAGTATATTATGTTCATGATTGATCCACGATTAAAGCAATTAGGAATATGTATGCGTAAATTATATAATTTACCATTTCTTAATCATAATTGTTCACAATGACCAAGGGTGGTTATACGTACATGTATGCCCAAATGCACATCGTTATTCTAGCCACTCATTGAGCCACTGACAAAAAACTCATCACAAAAAACATGATGATAAAATAAAATACAATAAATTATCTCATTAGAAATCGTCAGTAATGTCCGTAAATTTGAAAACAAACTAATGAGAAACAATTACAGATTTTCAAATCCATTAAACATCATCAAGCCCTGGGCTTTCATCTGAATAAACCATTTTTTACTGAAATGCACAATTTGTCAGATTTGGCCTGGCTTAGCTCAGATAAGGATGTTACGTTCGCAGATGAGGTTGTTGAAACAGAAATCCATAAATCTGGTCGTTTGATGTTTGTTAAGACCTATGAATCATTGTTTGGCCGGGACAGAAACTCTCAACCAAACAACAAAGCCATATTCAGCATTATTCTTTCAAAAGTTACAATTTAAGCTGATTAGGACCATTACATTCCTAATGCACCACTGACTATCCCAGCAAACACAAAACACTTGCATGACATTTACAATGTTGGCCCGATGTCGAAGACGTCGGGTCAATATTGTATAAATGTTATACACATGTTCTGTGCTGGAATGTTATATTTGAATGCATAGCTTTTACTTTTAAGATTATTGATCTACAAAAAATGGTGATATTTAACATGTAATTACTAAAGCCGTGTCGTATCGCCGTGTTTCATCTCTGTTTTGCTATTTAATAAAGATAAACTTACCAGTTAAATATGAAAACACACCAATTCAAGCATTGACGTAGCTTTATTTCCACAGTGGCCTGATATTTAGGCATTCAATCCCTAAATATCTGGTGATACATAGGACAACCGTTCATTAGCTGCAATGAAGGAAAGCAACATTGTCTTTTTTTTGAAGGGGGGGGGGACTAATCACATATGCATTCCACTTTCTCAAAAATGCCACTTCCGCCTCTGTCCTGCCATGATTATACTGAAGTGTTTTGAGGAAAATTATATTATATCAAGCAATCATAAAACAAAGTATTAACATTGACAACATTGTAGCAATAACAGTATCAGCCGTCAGTTTGTAATTCGTTTACTTGAAGCTGGAAATACAAGCTCAAATGCGTAAAAATAGTCACAATATAATATAGCTATAATATAGTAAGTTATAATAATTTCAGTTTACGAGCTTTTGCATTTCATTCATCATCATTATCACAATTTCCATCGATAAAGTTTGTTTCACACACTGAATAATAACTGTGGATTTATCAGCATTGCTTGCTCAGTGGCGTTGGTTGAGCATTTCCCTGGAGTGAATAAGGCAACACAAGACGTTGATACAATGCTGTTTGTGTTGGTTCTCCCACTACAGCATTGCACCGACATCAAACCAACAGTAAATCAGCAAATAGTGTTTGCAATGCCGGGTGTATATTAGCTACAATGCTGGTTTGACGCTGGGCCAACATCAAACCAGCATTATATTAGGCCAACATAGCGTGTTTGAGGTAAGATTGATTCCCAGCAAACACGATACGTTAAACCAATGTCAATTTATTGTTGGGCCGACATCGGAGACGGCGCGCCAACATTAAATCGGCATTGGTTTAACGTGTCGTGTTTGCTGGATTACACGTTTGGATGAACTTTCCCCTGATATTCCACTTGTCTTGTCACGGGAGGAGGGCGGGGGATTTTATCCCTGTCTGAATCACGCTATGCTCCCCCATTCAGAGGCGTCTCGCGTGAAAATCGCCGCTCCCTGGGTGACCCGGTTTTAGCGAAAAGCTCCGAGGGACAAACTGTGTTCCCAACAATACCAATTATGGCACGATGCTGGGCCTGCATCGAATACAGTGAGCCAGCGTCCGGCCAACATGTGCTGCGGAAATCAATTGTTCATGCTGATCGGCCTCGTACAAAAGGATATTGTTTGGTGATTTAATGTCCATTCTGCTTTTTTTTAGTACAACTCTTTCCCAAGTATGATTATAGTGTTTTTGTAATAATGTTGCACATAGAACATTATACTATTCGTGTATGTGTTGTTGTACATAGAGCATACTTTTTTATTGACAGATAAACTGCAATGATTTGTGTGGTCAAAGTAAATAAATAAAAAAGTTTGTTTTCTATTTATCTATGTGTCGATTACACGCTTAATGTATATACATATATTTTATGTTTTTTCAAATTATCTACGGGATAACATTTAAAAAAAATCGTACATAATAATCCAAAAGTTAATTTCGTTAAATAGGTTAATCGCTTTGCTATTCAATTATGTTAACAAATATTAAAATAAAGATGAACTTTTTACGAGTGAAAGTAAACCGTTAACCCTTTCACCGCCAAATTATTTAATTGGAATTTCCACCCACTTGAATCTGTGTCTCGCTGGCGCGATCCACAACTTCAAGTGAGGGGAAATTATTAAGAGTTTACAAAATGGAGGTTAGCTTTTTCAAATATTGATGATTTTAATGTTTTATATTTAACATTTTCAAACTCTGGCATTTAATGTGCTAATAAAAAAACTAAAGAAAAACAAATATGATCTGGATCGGCGTTTAAAGGAGATACACACTATATATGCTTACTTTTGAACACGGAATAGAGATCACCCTCTGAGCAAAGGCCAGCATACGTGTGCACGGATGCATGCGATGCCTTCTGATCACCAATATAACCCATGTTTATCGCTGCACGCTGCAAGCAAGTAGCCATCCCCCCATTAACGCACCTCACACCCTGCGCTATACTCACAATCTGCTTCACTTTGATATGTGACTTGCTGCCGCAATTCACATATCAAAGTGAAGCAAAATGGTCTGATATTATAACCTCCAGCGCGGGGATCGAATTTAGTCGACAGAATCTGACGTCAGATTCTGTCGACTAAAGTCGATCACCCACTGTAAGAGTGAAAATATTTCTAATGGCTGTAGACCCGTACCATAGGTATTCAAATTTATCAGAAAGAGCTAACGAAGACAATTATGATGATTTCAAATTGAAAAAAACTGAATTTGGTTGCGATGTTTTTTACAAATGAATTCAGCGCTTCAAGGGTTAAATACACACGTATGATATATAACCTGGAAACTGAGAACATCCTTATCATGATGGATTGCACCATTTAATCAACTATTGTTTGCCAAATATTCCATATAGTTCAGAAATATGCCCATGCATTTCAATCTTGAATTTCCCAATTAAATCTTCAATCACAAGCTGCGAGCAGCTGTTGCAATTCTCGACTTGTAGTGGGAGAAAATGATTGAAGTGGGTGAGGAAGTTTTGTTGACACTGTTTATTGAAACTGTTCTGGCCAAGATCTTTAGTTGAGGAAATTAGGTCAGATTTCAGGAATGCGAAATGATGCTTTGAGGCATCATGGGAGTTTGAGAGGCTAAAAGGTTATTTTTTAAAACTTTCACCCCCCCCCGCTTCCTAGTGGTATAAAGGGTTAACCCCCCACGACCAGGGCTGTACAGGACGGGTTAACTATGCAACCAAGGATCGTGTATTAATTGGTCAAGTCAGTCAGGGGGAGTTATCTGTAATTGTTGGAGCGTGTGACGTGTTCAGAATGCAAAGCGAGGCTTGGGATTCCCACACATTGATCTGAGATACAAGAGGAATTAACCTGTTAGGTCCCAAAAGACCTTTTCTCTGTGATGTTGAGCTGAAATAATCTATTTTTCTGATTTAACATGAGAAAGTAAATCAGCTGAATATTAATTTGTTTGGAATTCTGGAATAACAAATATATAATGTATAGCTATACATTTATTCAGGCTCGTGGTTCTCCACTGAGTATATAGAGCAGCGTGTAGAACATAATACAGTACCTTTTTATTTGATTCTGCCTTTTCACACTAATCATCGGAGGGGGGGGGGGGGGTCAAGCTCAGAGGCTGGACAAAAAAAGTAAACCTGAAATATATATGTTTTAATGCTAGCTAACCATGTGAACCCGTTGCGTTCAGAGCATACAACGAAGGAAGACTGACCGAAAGGTATGACTTAGATTACGTCGAAAAATGGGGAGCTATAGGCCAGGGTTGGGGTCGATTACAGTTGATGATTATGATTACGATTATGATTACATGACATTTTTATTGACGTGACGCGATCCATAAAATAAAGTGCTGAATTAGCAATAATATATTTCCATATTTGAAATGCTAGTATTATAGGCCCAAAGCTAAATTTACCAAACTGTTCTAAATAGTTAAATTTTTGTTCTTAATTTCAAAAATCGCTTCAAGTGATATATTATTTATTGTGATATACATACTCAAAAAATATCATGATTACGATTTAATATAATCATGATTACAGTGCTTTCAGAATATCGATTACTATTATGATTACGATTACAAGTCATATTTTTTTCTCAATTATAATCATGATTACATGATTTCAAAAAATATGATTACGATTATGATTATGATTACAATGTAATCGATTAAAAATCGTAATCGACGATTATGATTATAATCGACCCCAGCCCTGCTATAGGCAGATTTTTTCAGATTTGGCAAAGCACAACTTTGGACTTCAGTTAGACTAAGAACACCAGAGATGCGGGGTTTATAATAATCAGGATTTAAAATTATATATATATATATATTGTTATATCATATCAAAGAGTTATATAAATCGTCATCGTCAACGTTTCATCGCGTTCCATCAACGCTAGAAATAAATAATAACTTAGCTTTCTAGTGCGAGAATATTGTCAGTCATAATAACTAATCTTGGTATACAGGAAATCAGTAAAAACTGATTAGCAAATGAATAGAATCTTAGAAAAAGGGGTATAAAAATCGACAAACACGAGTCGCTGGTCTAATGCTGGGCTGTTGTTGGCCCGTCGTCTACGACGCTGGCCCAACAACAACCCAGCATTGGGCCAACGCCTTGTGTTTGCTGCGTATGATTTTTATTTAATATTGCACAATATTTCCCACAACCTTCATTACAAGCGCTAATCACGTTTAGAGCCGTTCTAGATTGTTCGACCTGAACCCTTTCACCGCCAAATGATTTAATTGGAATTTTTACCCACTGTCTCGCTGACGCGATCCACAACTTCAAGTGAGTAAAAAATATTCAGATTTGACAAAATGGAGGTCGACGATTTTGAGATATAGTTCATTAATGTCACCTTTTATCATAAGCATGTTCAAAATCTAGTATTTAATATGCTGTTAAAAATGAAAAAAAACGAATATAATTGGGACCGTTGATCAAAGGGTTAAAACAAGACAATTTGAATGAGAAATGAGTAATATAACTGCTCGATTAGAATGTGTTTTCATTTAAATTGTACAAATCTGATATGAGTAATTTTACTCACTTTAGTGTCGCGATAGTGGGTGAAAATTTATATTGCATAATTTAATGCTTTATTGGTTAATATATGCTGTGCTCAGCAGAATTAATGACGACACACATACGTCGTTTTGCATTCTTTGGATTCTAATTACCCCTTCAGCCAATTATCTTATTTAACTTCAAGTGGGTACAAATTACTCAAATTTGTTTTATTTGAGGACCAAACATTTGCAAATGCTTATGTTTAAACACTCATTTCATTCGTAATAACAATGGTTTGATCGGTTAATTAAAAACGACCACAGTCGTGATAAGGGATAAAGGGGTGAAGCTAATGGAAAAAAAAACGTGTAATAAATGTCCAATGTTTTGTGTCCACATATGCTTCACTAGCATATAGAGGGTCAACACTTTAAGTACACAGGCTGAATTATCAATAAGATGACACCTTGTGACGGTCTCACCAACCATAAAGAGACACCTCAAGTCCGTGATAATGTCGCTGGTTGCAATGAGCCCTGACCAGTCGATCCCCATGGGGCCGAACTTGGTCTGTACGTGTGTCTAAATTTACCTACATATAACAAATCAATGATTCTACAGCTTCTTACCGCTGTGTGGCACAATTGTCGAGTTTTTCTCTGGTTGATATTCTCTAACTTCTAAATTGTTGTTTTATAAAGAAGCTAGAGCTAAGCTTTAGAATCCATTGTAACTGATTTAGTACGTGGCTACCTCTGATCTTATAAGAAAACATCTCAAGGGTATTTAACATATTTAAATGTAAAGAGTTTGAGTAATGGTATATGACCTTGAGGCTATGTTTTACTGCGTGTCATGCCTTCTAAAATGGCCGCTTATATTTGGACTAGAATCCTCTTCACGCGAGAAGAAACGATGGGCGTGTTATCAACTATATAATCCTATTCACTTCAGTATTATTCAACGACCACTTGAGACTAGAGCCTCAATTTAGCCTGGAAACTGTCCACAAAGGCTGCTTAAAGTACCCCTGTTCTTTCTGCTCTAAGCTGTTTATTATAGAGGACAGATAATGACTGACAAACAGTGTATTTACTTGACATTTCTCTTGTAAATGTTGTACGTGATAAATTATATATGATCGTTAGAAAACACCAGAGTACTAGAGTAATGGTATATGAACTTGACGCTATGTTTTACCGACAAACAGTGTATTTACTTTTAAGCTGTTTCCCGACATTTTCCTTTTAAATGTTGTACGTGATGTGAATTATAGATTATCGTCACCGATCACTTGAGACTAAAGTCTCAATTTAGCTTTGAAACTATACACAAATGTGGCTTATTGTACTCATGTTCTTATTGCTCTAAACTGCTTATACAGGAAAGATGCTGATTGACAAACATTGTAGTTACTATTAAACGTTTGCTTGAGATGTTCCTTGTAAATGTTGTACGTGATGTAAATTATACATGATCGTTAGTAAACACTCGAGAACTATAACCTTAGCCGTTGTATCTTCAAGTGACGCAAATATATTAACACAAATATATCATCACTTAAAATTAAAAAAAATATCAATCATTTTTTGTCCACTCAGAGAATATAAAAAAAATAATCATATTCACATTGCCAACAAAGACTAAACATCAAGCCAATGTTACATCAATATTGGTCCACTTTTGCGACGCTTGGCCAATATTGACTCAACGATGGGTGAATGCCTAGGGTTTGTGTTTGATATATTCAATGAAACTATCACTTGAGACAATTGTACCGCCATAGCCTGGTAACTGTGACATAGAGTGTTTTCGTTCTCTTTGCTAAAAGCAGTTTATTTTTCAGGTTAGATAACGGTGAAAAAACATTGTATTTACATTAGAACTTTTCCTTGAGCTTTATCTTGTAAGAGATGTAAATTAAATTATATTTATGCATGGCAGCACCTTAATGTATTTTAGCCCTTTCATTATTGGATCAGCTTTTGCGATACAATACAATACAATACAATACAATACAATACAATAGAATACAATAGAATACAATACAATAGAATACAATACAATACAATACAATACAATACAATACAATACAATACAATACAATACAATACAATACAATACAATACAATACAATACAATACAATACAATACAATACAATACAATACAATACAATACAATACAATACAATACAATACAATACAATACAATACAATACGATACGATACGATACGATGCGATGCGATGCGATGCGATGCGATGCGATGCGATGCGATGCGATGCGATGCGATGCGATGCGATGCGATGCGATGCGATGCGATGCGATGCGATGCGATGCGACGCGACGCGACGCGACGCGACGCGACGCGACGCGACGCGACGCGACGCGACACGACACGACACGACACGACACGACACGACACGACACGACACGACACGACACGACACGACACGACACGACACGACACGACACGACACGACACGACACGACACGACACGACACGACACGACACGACACGACACGACACCACACGACACCACACGACACGACACGACACGACACGACACGACACGACACGACACGACACGACACGACACGACACGACACGACACGACACGACACGACACGACACGACACGACACGACACGACACCACACCACACCACACCACACCACACCACACCACACCACACCACACCACACCACACCACACCACACCACACCACACCACACCACACCACACCACACCACACCACACCACACCACACCACACCACACCACACCACACCACACCACACCACACCACACCACACCACACCACACCACACCACACCACACCACACCACACCACACCACACCACACCACACCACACCACACCACACCACACCACACCACACCACAATGATAGAGATCTTTATTAGTTATAAAAGTTCCACATTTCGTCTCTTTCCATCTTACCTGTCAAACTGCACACTTATGAATCCGGCTATGTATCCAGCCTAAACACATCTAACAAACGTGGAACAACATGGCTCAATACAGCGCCAACGCCAGAGATGTTGCCACATCATTGAGTCAACGTTGTTCTAATTTATAGGATCCAATAGAAAAACAGCACTGATTATAATTAGCCCATAAATAAAACAGAAAACCAGTGAGGGGCTGGAAAATTGGCTGAGCTGAGCTCTTCTTCCTGATAAATGGTATAATTGAGGCTGCTGCTGAAGCCTTGTTCCCGCCCTTTATTTGTCTCCTGTAGTTATTATGTATATTTTATATCGTCGTCATTTAATGCAACAGGGCTGGTATTATCGTGCAATTTACGATAAATCATAACTTGTACGAGAATACGGGCCTGCCTTAGTGACGTGATAAGAGTATATGAGAGTGATATGAGAGCATAATTTTCCATTTTAGTACAAACCTTATTTGGTTACAATCTTCAGCTAAATAAGGTTAGAAATATACACTTAACACGTCTTACTTTGACGTGTAATCACGTCACTGTATATCGTCATGTTAATACCTAGTACGTAGTTTTGTCAATTATATCTGCTGATCAGTTGGCTGCCTGTCAATTCAAACATTTAAATGCTCGCCTCCGTTCAATCACGTTTCATAGCAGAATATTGTATGATGAGCGCACAGCTTTAATTATCTAGTGCCACCTGAATATAGTGGTGTTTTTTACGATGCATACCTGTAATCTTCTCCTTAATGAACATATAGGAAAAGACGCTGATATCTTGACTGTTTATGCTCTGGGGACAATTATAATATACACGTTGCTCTCATTTTTTTTTAATCAGATGTAGATATGTGGACACCATTATAACAATAGCTACTTATACGTTAATTCGACTAGTTCAATAATGAGATACTAGTGATTTGTTAGGAGAATCACACTTAATGCGATCTAACACAAAATGTTCTTGTGAGTCATAAGAAATAATTATAAAATGGGACAAAGCCGAATAAAGAGGATAAAAAGTAAAGCCTTGCGCTGAAAGGAGAGATTATCTCCCAGTGCTCAAATAGCTGCGAAGGCGGCAGTTTTTGATTTTCACAATAAACAGGGCCATTACTGAGATTGTGAAAAAGCGAGCATCTCACATGAATGACTTTATTGATTTTTGGACCTAGTCACCGCAGGCCCAGTGGTGTTTCGATGCTGACCCAACCTCGCTGACGTTGTCTAGACATTAATACAGCGCTGGCCTACATCCAGTGTTGACTGAATTCAGGCTGAAGTGAGAGAGTAACCCTTGTTCTTCTAAAGTTTCAGCTAGTTAACCCTTAAAGCGCTAAATTAAATAATTTACATTTTTACCAACTTGAAGTTTTATATCGCTAGCGCGACCCACAACTTCTGAATGCTTAAACACTCATATCTTTGACAATAACAGTAATTGTATCGAATTGTATCGGCTAATAAAGCAAATTGATAACGAGTTGAAGTTGATTATTCTTCATATTCTGAAAGGCTTCTTCTTCGTCCCCTTGAGAAGATTGACAGCGAGGTATCAAGCTGTGCTGATTCATCTCACCATCCTGGCTAAATTAGGGAAATGTGAGATGAATCAAGATTTTAATGTCTAGCTTTGGTGATATGTCAGTCACAGAGCCTCCCCGCAATACTATATCTTTACGCTTGAGCAGAAAAGAAAATGCTACGGCGCGACAGGCAGATAACTGTAACCACTACACCAGTAGGATCAACGGCTCACTTTTGAATGAATGCAGGTTTTGATCACCTCTATTTCACATCCTAATATATACATAGCCAATTTATATTTACACTTGCATAGTCCACTATATTGTACTCTGATTTCACATGTTGGCATAAGGTCTGCAAAATAAATTTAAAAAAAATTAAGTGTGTGAATATTACAATTAAATATCACAGAAGTTTCCATAAAAACGAGGCGTTGATTCAATGTTGGGCAATTGACGCAAACGATGACCAAACAACACCATTTTGTTGTATAATATACATGTACATATAATTACTATGACAGATAATTCTGTGATGACTTGTATTCATGTGAATACAATATATGTCTGTCTGTCTATAATCGTGTGTTTTATGAACATGGGTTTAAAGATTCATACAGCTGCAAAACGGGCATGCGTGGGACCGTCACGTGTGGGCCTACAGTAGCATATATAGAGTACATGGCTATAGGCATACAGTAACCTACTGTACAGGGTGACGGCATTAATATCATCAACTAAACTGATTACAAGATACTACTTAAACGATACATTGACCCAGTACTGTTTTAATGTTGGACCAACGTCTGCGACGCTGGTTCAACATTGAACCAACATTGGACAAATGTACTATGTTTGAGAGAAAGTCTCAACACAAGTTTGGGGTCAACCAGTTTCCACGACATCCGTAATACAGTCAGTTTGTTTGCAACCAAGCGACCAAATAGGGGCCAGGGCAAAGGGCTTTGAATTATTATCTCATAGATTGCACAAATGTTATGTTGCTGGATAGTTATTCTGTGAGTGAGATCCACTGATCTTGATGCGAAGAACAATCCCGTACAGGTCGCGGCTACAAAATCAATCTGTGTAAATGACCACAGTCCTCATGAGTGATTCGGGGATGCTCGGGTTACCTGAGCTATTCAGCAATCTGCTATATTCTGGTCCTATACTGCGCTGATGCTGGACCAACATCACAGACTCTTTCACCACAAACTAGGAGAAACGTTTTTCCAAATGTCTGATATGCATATACAAACGGCTTTCATTTTGAGTAAATGAAACGAAATGAATGGGTATCTAGGCCACCTTTCTGCACATATAGGCTAAACTGGGCCAGGAGAACCTCCTGAAGATGGATCACTGCGTGAGGTATGGGAGAACAGCCCTCGTCACGTGAATAAGGTGTGAGGCTTCAGTGTGTAGGGGGCGACTAGAAAACATTCATATCTGCGATATTAATGACATTTTGCACACATAACCCAGCAAACACAAAACATTTGTATAACATTTATACAACGTCGTGAGAAAACCCGAAAATAATCGGGACCCGTGGTTAAAGGGTTAACTACGATGTCATCCAGCCGCCAGAGTGTCATTCGAGTGACAGGGATGACACTCTGTCTGCTCGGGGTCTATATAATCATCATCTTTACCTAAGAATACCTTCATCCATCTACGTTGTCTGTACTAGTTAGATCTTAATAAGAATTTTCTTTTGTGGTACCAATTCGTCAGTGATCATGATAAATGCAGTCACTTTAAATACAACAACAGCTAGTGAGATCATTTTTTGTGAAATAGTTTATCAGACATAGATATTATTATTCTATATCTAAATAACCTACATAGACCTTGTAGACGTCCGGCCCTATTTATTACTAATTTCCACTAGTGTTTAATCTGTCAATAATACTCAAAAAAAAGAAGTATATTTTATAAAAATGCCTATGTTAAAATGGTATGTAAAAATATGGTAAAATACAGGTCATTACATTTTTATGGTCCATTATATATTAACGAATACCTCTGATCATGTCACTAATCAGGAATGGATGCAGATTGTTTTGGTCAGGCTTTTCCGACCTAAATCCTCGGTGGTTCGGGTGGCCAAGACGACACACACAAACGGTTTTGGAACTATCAGTCACATAACAATTATTTTGGTCGCGCCTCTGAGCCTTGATCACCGAAGATTTAGGCGTTTTAGAAGTTTTTTTTATTTATTATTATTATATATTACTTGTAGATTGTGAATGTAACTGACTCTTCATTTTATAGTTTATTAATCAATCAATGCTATCAATCAGCCAGCAATGGCTGCCTTTCTCAGATATATTCCTTATCTATTGTGAATGATACTCTATGTATTAGAGACTCTGTTGCTAAGTCGTAATAAGGGATAACGTGAGAGTCTTGGAGAGGGGGTGTGGTCTAGCGTTCGATCTCTTACCATTATGTTAGAACATGTGAGCATGTTAGAACATGTGAACACGTCACCTTGACAACGGGGCTAATGTAAATCTCCAGGGAATTGATTGAATGTGGAGACAAAAAAACTCCATTAATATGGAAACATCATGTATATTGTTTTTTTATTGAATAACTGCAAAGTTCACCTTGCTTCAATCATGGTTATGTATTTACTTTTTATTTTTCCTCTTATGAATTGCAATTACGAAATACAAAAATGTACATGTACAAGAAACATGAGATAAAGAAATAACGTTGGCCATTAACGTGTTTGTTTAACTCTTTTAACGCGGGGACCGTCTTTATACGTCAGAATCTAAAGTCTGTGGACGTCAGATTCTGATGTATAAAGAATCAAAATATTGCCATATTGCCACTGAAACAATTAAAATATTTCAAATGGTGGTAGACTCATAACATATATATTCAAATGAATCAAAAAGAGATAGCTGGAACATTTATGAAGATATTAAATTAAAGATATCCCCAACCTGGTCGTCGTGGTTTATACAAACCTATTTTAGCGCTGTAAGGTTTAAATCTCATTAAAATTAAAGCCAGAAGAAGCGTCACCTGGTGAATAAATAGGCTACCATATCTACCTGATTGGTTATCGTCAACAGCGCAGTGAAATGTGGGGGACAATGGCGCAGATAAACAGTGAATTTAATGCATACCGGTATTTAACGTTATAGAGGCGGAAGTGGCGGATTGACAGAGCTCCTGACTGCCTCTCTAGTCATGCTGGAGCTTCGGGCTCGAGCCCCGCTGATCCTACTTGAGTCTCACACAGATATATCATTGCTTCTCTCCTCTCAATGGGACTAGGCAATCACGTCTATGGCGCCCTCGTCGAGTTAATATTGAGACCAGTGAATCGACGGTAATTTCGCGCAGGGCCACGCGCTGCGCGCTCTTTCACCATCTGTAATGCTTAGATGTATTCTTACATTGGTGTTCCAGCCGATTGACGTTTGTATCCCAGCAAACACGACGCATTGAAACAATGTTTGCTCAATGTTGGGCCAGCGTCGCAGACGGTGGGCCAACATTGAACAAACATTGTTTCAATGCTTTGTGTTTGCTGGGATCTCTATTAACTTGATCTAGATCTTAGAAATCTCATTGGTCGAGATCACAATATCGACCAATCAGATGTCTAAGACCTATACTCAGTGTGAGACGGTGATATTTCGTTCCCAGACACACTTACGAAGTCTGTACGTGATCTGGGTTTGTGTTCAGCAAAATTACAACAATCTGAAGAAAACGGCCACAGATTTACATATCTAGATTGGTTCTCCTCTTATCTTGGGTGACTTGTTTTCTTTCCTATTCACCAGGAGATAACAGATAGAGAGAAATCACTCTACTGCTTCCTGTGCAACAATCTAAATTCAAGGTCCTCTCAATATAGACACTCAATCTACTATGATCGTAAGAGTCATTCCACAATCAGTGGAATGATCCGTCCAAAGCCAGAAAAAATCCACTGCTACAGGAAATTCATTATTGGTCCACCTTGATACCGGATGTTTTCCAATTGAACATTCTATTCAGCAGAAAAGCTATGTCACTTTCTTTAGTGTCGTCGCAATTACCTGAAATCGCTCAGTTGAATTCAGTTAAAGTGGTAATATTTTGCATTATTTTATTTGTAGTAAAATTTTAATTAACTGCTTTAACCCATTCAGCGCGGGGATCGTCTTTATACGTCAGAATCTGACGTCTGTAGACGTCAGATTCTGACCTATAAAGACGATCCCCACACTGAAATAATTAAGATATTTATATTGGCCTTAGACCCATAACATAGGTATTCAAATGAAGCGGAAAAAACTAACTAAGACATTTATGATGATTTCAAATTGAAAAAAAAATCAAAAATAATTCAGCGTCGTCTGGGTTAAAGACCTAGGAATAAGACTACGCTATTATTTAATCAGTGAACACTCTCGAGGTGATACCCCTGTTATATTTGGCCGGATCAAATATAACAGAATAAATCCAGATGTATTATCTGGATTCAGATAAGAGCGGCATCATTTGGTGGTCGTCATTGTTCGTTTTGTGTTCTGTCGTGCATGCCCGGCAAATACGCTTCATGTTATTTGATGTTCGTTATTACGTCATTACGTCCGTCAGAAGTTATTTTTTGTCTGGTATATGTATATCATGTGTTCGCTCTGTGTCTGCCCCATGCCTCATTGAGGCCAGGGTTCAATAAACTTTTGATTTGACTTTGACTTGGCTATTTTTCCGTAGGTACCCCATCCGTATACGTCCATCAGAAATCCATTTTGTCCAGTTTATGTCCTGAATGTATTTGTTATTCCTCCCTTGAGACCATTAATGATTGCTTCAGGGGGTCTACTTCAAAATACATCACGACTTTTTTTTAGATAGAATTGGGTTCCATGATTACGTTTCTGTGAGGAATTTGGGCAAAGAAGATTTAAGATGTTTAAAAGTTTAAAATGCATTTATGTACTCATAGTTTGAATATTTTATTCATTCTGTCATTTGGTAATCCCTGTCTTCATTCATTCTTTTTATCCATATTTTTAGGTTGTATTCATTTTATTCGTTTTATTTATTACAATCATTAAACAGATTTACAATTAAATAAATATAAATACTTTTATTAATTTTATAAAAAAAATTTTTTTTATTAATTTCAGCACTCACTCACTCATCTATTATTTTATGCATTATTTCATCCACTTATTCATTCATTCATTCATTCATTCATTCATTCATTCATTCATTCATTCATTCATTCATTCATTCATTCATTCATTCATTCATTCATTCATTCATTCATTTATTCTTTCATTCATTTATTCATTCATTCATTCATTCATTCATTCAATCACTGACACGCTCATTTATTCGTTTATCATTTTTTTCGCAAATGTATTCACTCGTTAATTTATTGTATTATTTTCATTCATTCAGACAATCATTTTTGCATTGCATCATTCACTTTTCCATTTATCCATTTATTTTTGTATTAATTCATTCACTCTTTTATTCATTCATCCAATCATTCATTCACTGACTCACATATTCATTCATTCATTCATTCATTCATTCATTCATTCATTCATTCATTCATTCATTCATTCATTCATTCATTCATTCATTCATTTATTCATTCATGCATGCATTCATTCATTTATTTATTTATATATTCCACGACATCCCCGCAGTAATACAGTCAGTTTGTTTGCAACCAAGCGACCAAATAGGGGCCAGGGCAAAGGGCTTTGAATTATTATCTCATAGATTGCACAAATGTTATGTTGCTGGATAGTTATTCTGTGAGTGAGATCCACTGATCTTGATGCGAAGAACAATCCCGTACAGGTCGCGGCTACAAAATCAATCTGTGTAAATGACCACAGTCCTCATGAGTGATTCGGGGATGCTCGGGTTACCTGAGCTATTCAGCAATCTGCTATATTCTGGTCCTATACTGCGCTGATGCTGGACCAACATCACAGACTCTTTCACCACAAACTAGGAGAAACGTTTTTCCAAATGTCTGATATACATATACAAACGGCTTTCATTTTGAGTAAATGAAACGAAATGAATGGGTATCTAGGCCACCTTTCTGCACATATAGGCTAAACTGGGCCAGGAGAACCTCCTGAAGATGGATCACTGCGTGAGGTATGGGAGAACAGCCCTCGTCACGTGAATAAGGTGTGAGGCTTCAGTGTGTAGGGGGCGACTAGAAAACATTCATATCTGCGATATTAATGACATTTTGCACACATAAATAACCCAGCAAACACAAAACATTTGTATAACATTTATACAACGTCGTGAGAAAACCCGAAAATAATCGGGACCCGTGGTTAAAGGGTTAACTACGATGTCATCCAGCCGCCAGAGTGTCATTCGAGTGACAGGGATGACACTCTGTCTGCTCGGGGTCTATATAATCATCATCTTTACCTAAGAATACCTTCATCCATCTACGTTGTCTGTACTAGTTAGATCTTAATAAGAATTTTCTTTTGTGGTACCAATTCGTCAGTGATCATGATAAATGCAGTCACTTTAAATACAACAACAGCTAGTGAGATCATTTTTTGTGAAATAGTTTATCAGACATAGATATTATTATTCTATATCTAAATAAACTACATAGACCTTGTAGACGTCCGGCCCTATTTAGTACTAATTTCCACTAGTGTTTAATCTGTCAATAATACTCAAAAAAAGAAGTATATTTTATAAAAATGCCTATGTTAAAATGGTATGTAAAAATATGGTAAAATACAGGTCATTACATTTTTATGGTCCATTATATATTAACGAATACCTCTGATCATGTCACTAATCAGGAATGGATGCAGATTGTTTTGGTCAGGCTTTTCCGACCTAAATCCTCGGTGGTTCGGGTGGCCAAGACGACACACACAAACGGTTTTGGAACTATCAGTCACATAACGATTATTTTGGTCGCGCCTCTGAGCCTTGATCACCGAAGATTTAGGCGTTTTAGAAGTTTTTTTTATTTATTATTATTATATATTACTTGTAGATTGTGAATGTAACTGACTCTTCATTTTATAGTTTATTAATCAATCAATGCTATCAATCAGCCAGCAATGGCTGCCTTTCTCAGATATATTCCTTATCTATTGTGAATGATACTCTATGTATTAGAGACTCTGTTGTTAAGTCGTAATAAGGGATAACGTGAGAGTCTTGGAGAGGGGTGTGGTCTAGCGTTCGATCTCTTACCATTATGTTAGAACATGTGAGCATGTTAGAACATGTGAACACGTCACCTTGACAACGGGGCTAATGTAAATCTCCAGGGAATTGATTGAATGTGGAGACAAAAGAACTCCATTAATATGGAAACATCATGTATATTGTTTTTTTATTGAATAACTGCAAAGTTCACCTTGCTTCAATCATGGTTATGTATTTACTTTTTATTTTTCCTCTTATGAATTGCAATTACGAAATACAAAAATGTACATGTACAAGAAACATGAGATAAAGAAATAACGTTGGCCATTAACGTGTTTGTTTAACTCTTTTAACGCGGGGACCGTCTTTATACGTCAGAATCTAAAGTCTGTGGACGTCAGATTCTGATGTATAAAGAATCAAAATATTGCCATATTGCCACTGAAACAATTAAAATATTTCAAATGGTGGTAGACTCATAACATATATATTCAAATGAATCAAAAAGAGATAGCTGGAACATTTATGAAGATATTAAATTAAAGATATCCCCAACCTGGTCGTCGGGGTTTATACAAACCTATTTTAGCGCTGTAAGGTTTAAATCTCATTAAAATTAAAGCCAGAAGAAGCGTCACCTGGTGAATAAATAGGCTACCATATCTACCTGATTGGTTATCGTCAACAGCGCAGTGAAATGTGGGGGACAATGGCGCAGATAAACAGTGAATTTAATGCATACCGGTATTTAACGTTATAGAGGCGGAAGTGGCGGATTGACAGAGCTCCTGACTGCCTCTCTAGTCATGCTGGAGCTTCGGGCTCGAGCCCCGCTGATCCTACTTGAGTCTCACACAGATATATCATTGCTTCTCTCCTCTCAATGGGACTAGGCAATCACGTCTATGGCGCCCTCGTCGAGTTAATATTGAGACCAGTGAATCGACGGTAATTTCGCGCAGGGCCACGCGCTGCGCGCTCTTTCACCATCTGTAATGCTTAGATGTATTCTTACATTGGTGTTCCAGCCGATTGACGTTTGTATCCCAGCAAACACGACGCATTGAAACAATGTTTGCTCAATGTTGGGCCAGCGTCGCAGACGGTGGGCCAACATTGAACAAACATTGTTTCAATGCTTTGTGTTTGCTGGGATCTCTATTAACTTGATCTAGATCTTAGAAATCTCATTGGTCGAGATCACAATATCGACCAATCAGATGTCTAAGACCTATACTCAGTGTGAGACGGTGATATTTCGTTCCCAGACACACTTACGAAGTCTGTACGTGATCTGGGTTTGTGTTCAGCAAAATTACAACAATCTGAAGAAAACGGCCGCAGATTTACATATCTAGATTGGTTCTCCTCTTATCTTGGGTGACTTGTTTTCTTTCCTATTCACCAGGAGATAACAGATAGAGAGAAATCACTCTACTGCTTCCTGTGCAACAATCTAAATTCAAGGTCCTCTCAATATAGACACTCAATCTACTATGATCGTAAGAGTCATTCCACAATCAGTGGAATGATCCGTCCAAAGCCAGAAAAAATCCACTGCTACAGGAAATTCATTATTGGTCCACCTTGATACCGGATGTTTTCCAATTGAACATTCTATTCAGCAGAAAAGCTATGTCACTTTCTTTAGTGTCGTCGCAATTACCTGAAATCGCTCAGTTGAATTCAGTTAAAGTGGTAATATTTTGCATTATTTTATTTGTAGTAAAATTTTAATTAACTGCTTTAACCCATTCAGCGCGGGGATCGTCTTTATACGTCAGAATCTGACGTCTGTAGACGTCAGATTCTGACCTATAAAGACGATCCCCACACTGAAATAATTAAGATATTTATATTGGCCTTAGACCCATAACATAGGTATTCAAATGAAGCGGAAAAAACTAACTAAGACATTTATGATGATTTCAAATTGAAAAAAAAATCAAAAATAATTCAGCGTCGTCTGGGTTAAAGACCTAGGAATAAGACTACGCTATTATTTAATCAGTGAACACTCTCGAGGTGATACCCCTGTTATATTTGGCCGGATCAAATATAACAGAATAAATCCAGATGTATTATCTGGATTCAGATAAGAACGGCATCATTTGGTGGTCGTCATTGTTCGTTTTGTGTTCTGTCGTGCATGCCCGGCAAATACGCTTCATGTTATTTGATGTTCGTTATTACGTCATTACGTCCGTCAGAAGTTATTTTTTGTCTGGTATATGTATATCATGTGTTCGCTCTGTGTCTGCCCCATGCCTCATTGAGGCCAGGGTTCAATAAACTTTTGATTTGACTTTGACTTGGCTATTTTTCCGTAGGTACCCCTTCCGTATACGTCCATCAGAAATCCATTTTGTCCAGTTTATGTCCTGAATGTATTTGTTATTCCTCCCTTGAGACCATTAATGATTGCTTCAGGAGGTCTACTTCAAAATACATCACGACTTTTTTTTAGATAGAATTGGGTTCCATGATTACGTTTCTGTGAGGAATTTGGGCAAAGAAGATTTAAGATGTTTAAAAGTTTAAAATGCATTTATGTACTCATAGTTTGAATATTTTATTCATTCTGTCATTTGGTAATCCCTGTCTTCATTCATTCTTTTTATCCATATTTTTAGGTTGTATTCATTTTATTCGTTTTATTTATTACAATCATTAAACAGATTTACAATTAAATAAATATAAATACTTTTATTAATTTTATAAAAAAAATTTTTTTTATTAATTTCAGCACTCACTCACTCATCTATTATTTTATGCATTATTTCATCCACTTATTCATTCATTCATTCATTCATTCATTCATTCATTCATTCATTCATTCATTCATTCATTCATTCATTCATTCATTCATTCATTCATTCATTCATTCATTCATTCATTCATTCATTCATTCATTCATTCATTCATTCATTCATTTATTCTTTCATTCATTTATTCATTCATTCATTCATTCATTCAATCACTGACACGCTCATTTATTCGTTTATCATTTTTTTCGCAAATGTATTCACTCGTTAAT
>OZ024917.1:64496906-64626906 GCA_964017125.1 Flabesymbios commensalis | reverse complement strand
TAGTTACATGTTACATGTAGGTATTCACATGAAGCGGAAAGAGCTAACAAAGACATTAATGCTGATTTCAATAAAATCATTTGGTCTCCATGGTTTAGACACATATATTTCAGCGTTATGAGGGGTAAGCCATTTTTGTCCTTAATACAAACACGTGATAACGTCTTAACCAATCATTGAGCTTAAGACAAACTTAACCCTTACAGCGCGGGGATCGACTTTAGACGTCAGATTCTGACGTCTGACATCAGAGTCTGACGTCTAAAGTCGATCCCCGCACTGTAACAGTAAACATATTTGTAATGGTTGATCCATAACATAGGTATTTAAATAAATCTGAAAGACCAATCAATCAATCAATAAATAAATAAAACTTCTATAGCGCTTATATCCTCAGCGGACCGAGCTCAGAGGCGCACAAATCCTTAGCGTGATCATGTGTCATAATCGATGCCAAAGCAGGTTCGTCAACAGGGAGCCGGGCTGCCGAGGGACTAGGCTGGAAAAGCCAAGTCAAATAGGTGGGATTTAAGTAATTTCCGGAATGTTAAGATTGTTTTGGCATTACGTATTGGCACAGGCCACCAGCTGCCTCAGCCGCTCAGCCCTAAGACTTAACTAAGACATGTATGATGATTTCAAATTGAAAAAACCCTTTGGTCCCTATGGTTTATATAAAAAAATCAGTGCTTTAATGGTTTTGTCCAGGCCGGCTGAGCTGTGAGCGGCTGAGGCAGCTGGTAAAACCGGGTCTTTGTTCCTACGATCCTGAAGGGTTTTGTCCAGGCCGGCTGAGCTGTGAGCGGCTGAGGCAGCTGGTAAAACCGGGTCTTTGTTCCTACGATCCTGAAGGGTTTTGTCCAGGCCGGCCGAGCTGTGAGCGGCTGAGGCAGCTGGTGAAACCGGGTCTTTGTTCCTACGATCCTGCGTCACAACCAGAAAAAGCATGGAGCAATAATTTGTGTTTGCTCAACCTGTAAGTCGAACTAAACAGTCCGTGATCAAACAGTGAACACAGATTAGTCGCAGATAGTTGGCTTAATGATGGGCCAAGTTAAGATATTGGCCCACCATTATGTCGATGTTCATTGAGAGTTGTAATAATCATGATTATGATGACTAATCCAAGGCGGATTATTCCAGATGACTTCAATTCAGACACGACATCAGCCAATGATGGTCCAATGCTGGTCCACCAGCAATAGGTATATTATCTTGTCAATTTCAACCATTACATTGCGGGAATCGACTTTAGACGTCAGAATCTGACGTCTACAGACGCCAGAACTGTAAGAGTAAAATTGTGTATAATGATCGTAGACCCATAACGTAATAAATGAAATGAATCGGGCCTTAGGCCACCTTTGTGCACATATAGGCTAAACTGGGCCACCCATAACGTAGGTATTCAAATGAATCAGAAAGAGCTAACTAAGATAATATTTGCATATGTTTGGTCTTAAAATAAACAAATATGAGTTATTTTCACCACCATGAAGTTGTGAGTCGCAGTAGCGAGACACAACTTCAAGTGGCTGAAAAATTAAATAGGATAACTTAACGGTTTAAAGTGAATATTTTGAGACTTTTTTGTTTTTGAATTTCGTAATATTACTAACAAATTTACCGAAGTTTAACAATTTAATATCATATAATTTACTAAGTTAACGATAAATTAGAGCTGGTTACAGTTTAACTAGTTATTTTGTTTTAAGTATATTTGTTTGAATATTATGCATCATACCGTACATAAAGGGTGTTAAACCGGGTATAATGACGTCACCATATCGGCGTGTGGGCGGGAAATACCCCAGCTGTCAGTCATGTAGGACTATGCCCGCCCACTTTAATCATCCAGTTCAATATAACCAATTATGGACTGTCACTCATTTGAAGGACAGATATTGTCAGTTTGTGTCATATGTTGAGTTTGACTACAAAGCTGTGGTTAGGGTTGTATCCATTGAGCGGCAGTCACTATTATCTGAATATCGCTGCAAACACGATACATTGATACAATGTTGGTTTAACGTTAAACCAGCATTGGGTCAAAGTTTTTAAACCAAATGAAATGCGACTGAAATTTAAAAAAATATTTGTGTAAATGTTAAATCAACCAATTGTGAAATATCTATTCTCCATTTTAGAGCTTTCGCACGATTGAAATCGTTGATCGCGATAGAGAAAAATAACTTCAGGTATTTTGCATATTACGGTTTGTCTGAGTTGAGACGTATTCTTTTGAAACAAATATAACGGCCGTAGACCCATTTCACAGGTATTCAAATGATATAGAAAGAGCTAACTAAGACATTCATAATGATTTCTAGTTGAAAAAAGCCTTTGGTCTCCATGGTTTATACACAAACATATTCCAGCGTTGTAACTAAGACATTTAGGAAGATTTCCAATTTTAAAAACCCTCTTGTCTCCATGGTTTATACGTGAATATTTCAGCCCTGTGAGGGTAAAGCACCATCGTCACATCGTCATATGCATGACGTATTTTGAATAAAATGTATCCAAGGAAAAATGTGAAACCGTTCTGAGGTTTTATTTGAGATGTTACACTTGACTATTTTTAAAAATTAGATAACTTTTTATTTCAATTCTATGTCGTAGTTGTGATAGAAATTCACATCTGAAGAGAAAATGATAATATTTATCTGGATGATAAAGGAATTAAAATGAACAACAATAATCTCATCACAACGTATATTACAGATTAAATCTCTGTTAGTGGGAGCGGAATTTATATTTAGGCTTCAAGATTTGCAAATATTTGGTCTCAAATTAAACAAATGTGAGTAATTTCCACCCACTTAAAGTTGTGGATCGCGTAGCGAGACACAACTTCAAGTGGGTGGAAATTTGAATCAGATAATGTAACGGATACTGGGTCAATCCATTTATTATTTTACTATGTCGAAGTTGCGGCATTCTACTAGCAACTCATACATTAATTAAATCATTTATTGGAAACGAAATGTATCTTTAAACGTCGAGATTTGCAAAAGTTTGTTCTAATATTAAACAAAAGTGAATATTTTTTACCCACAACTTCAAGTAGGTAAACATTTGAATAAGATAACCTTGTGGGCAAAGGGATAATCCATTTGTTATTTGACTCTATCGAAGTTGCGGCATTCGATTGAATGAAGGCAATGTCTTGAAATTCATTATGTGCAATATTTTTTCATTGATTCATAAAAACTGGTTTTCTGATGAAATCACTGTTAGATCTGTTATTCTTCTTTCACAGGTCTGGCATGCCTGTGGCTGACCGCGATAGCTCATCAAAACACCCTCCAAACTAAAACACCAAACAAACAGTCTTGTTCATTGTAATATGACACTTCCTGGACCAGTCACCCTATTCAACATGGCCGATAGTTTTAGTGTTTATGTAAATTTCTGCTTGTGTTCTATTGTGTGCATGTTCGTGAAATGAAGGTACTCAGTCACAAACGGAATACCAAATGAAGCGATCTGTTAAACGAAACACACCCAACCTGTGTCGTCTCCACCTGTATTTTTATGACGTTAATTTGCCAATTTATCTCTGGTAACACTAAGCTCGACTATAGTCATTTTTAATCTGTTTCACTAGGGAGAATAGCAGGTTAAATCGCTCTCCTTTCGGAATAAAATGCGCGTTTTAACATCACGATTTGCAAATGTTTGGTCCCAAATTAGACAAATATGAGTAATTTTCATTCACTTGAATGAGCTGTGCGTCTTTACCGCGACCCTCAACTTCAAATGGGTGAAAATTACGTATTTTTGTTTAATTTGAGACCAAACATTTGCAAATCTTGGTGCATAAACATCCATTTCGTTCCCAATAAAATTAATTTATTAGGGATAATAAAACAAAATCATGGATAGACTGATATTCCTGAAAGCTTAAACGAGACAAAGCTAATTTATGCGTCTCCGGTTGGATTTTTCCTATGACGTGAATTTGCCTTTTAATTGAACGTGATTCTCTCTTGGCGAGGCAGATAAAAAACATGCAGTGGAGATTACAAATATTTTAAATGAATATTTTCTGTAAGGCATAATTAAGTAATTAAATTGCCAAGAGTTATTTTTCTTTTGTCTGTCTATTGCTAGAAAGAGCAAAATATCGTTTGTAAACATCTGATAAGTTTTCAAATTGCGACGATTAGTTCGTCGATACTTTCTTTTAAAAAAATATTTAAAACCTAACTAACACCCGATTTGTATCAAAATCATTCCACGTTGGACGGTATTTTCCAAATAGGATTTGAGTTATCCTAGGCTTAAAGAAAGATAAAGCTCATTGTCAATATCACATATAAAAAATTATGCCTGTAATTTTTCAGTTCGTTTTTAGAAAGATATATTTTTAACTGATGGTATTATATATACGCATCTTCCCACCGCAAGGCTCCACTTCTCCTGAGGCCTTGGAAGATTATATACCCAGTCATTAGTATGTCAAGACAATTTCAGCACGCTTGTAGGAGTTGGGTCCAGATCACACGATGTTGGCGATGAGCCCAAAAAGTTTTTCAATTTCATCTTCTGTCGCACGTTCAAAATTTTCTTGATTTGATTTTAGTTTTTTTGCACTGATAGAATATACGGTAATTTATCTGAACATTTCGAACAGGCAGTTTCAATTTTATCCACAAAGTATTTCGAGAAATTGTCACGAAGTGATTATACAGCTGTGAATTCTGCCAGAGCAAGTGGTGGAATTCAACGCAGAAGGTTATTTATTATAGAGTTCCATAGGCGACGCGGATTGTCCGAATTGTCTGAAATGTCATCTGCTAAAAAATCGATTTTGATTTCGTCATTATTCTTTACACAGGTGGCACTGATCGCACTCTAACGCTTCTTCTTCTCCCTTTAGCGTCTCCTCAGTGTCCTTTAATATACTTCCTCGTTGCCTGATCCTTTCACCTTGAGCATGTTTAATCATTCAAAACGAACAGAATTAGATTATCCAGTCAAAAGCATACTCAAACGAGGTATTATATTACGTGCTCCAATTTGTAGCATATATGTTACTAATCATATTTATGAAGAAATTAATTTTACAATCATAATCTCCTAGCTGTGTGTGTTAAAAATCATATTTTTTTTTACTTGAAATTGACTTGTTGATCTTGAAGATGACCTTTTAATCATCAAAACAGTACCAGAATAGATTATTCAGTCCAAATTACACGCATAAGACCTCGGAATTGACCTTTCGACCTTGAATATTACTATGAAGGCCCATAATAATACCAGAAATGGATTGTTAAGTCAAAATCCCATGGAAAAGAGGTATTAGGCCTACACATGTTCCTTGTTTGAAGTCAAATCGATGCGATGCGATGCGATGCGATGCGATGCGATGCGATGCGATACGATTCCATACGATACGATACGATACGATTTGATATGATATGATATGATATGATATGATATGATATGATATGATATGATATGATATGATATGATATGATATGATATGATATACGATATGATATAATATGATATCATGCGATGCGATGCGATGCGATGCGATGCCATGCGATACGATACAATAAGATACGATACGATACGATACGATACAATACGATACGATACGATACGATACGATACGATACGATACGATACGATACGATACAGCGATACGATACGATACGATACGATACGATACGATACGATACGATACGATACGATACGATACGATACGATACGATACGATACGATACGATACGATACGACGATACGATACGATACGATACGATACGATACGATACGATACGATACGATACAACGATACGATACGATACGATACGATACGATACGATACGATACGATACGATACGACACGATACGATACGATACGATACGATACGATACGATACGATACGATACGATACGATACGATACGATACGATACGATACGATACGATACGATACGATACGATACGATACGATACGATACGATACGATACGATACGATACGATACGATACGATACGATACGATACGATACGATACGGAAGAGGTATTAGGCCTACACATGTTCCTTGTCTGACTTTGAAATTTACCTTTTGACCTTGAACATGACCTTGAGTCATGAAACTATATCAGAAATGGATCACCCAGTCAAAATCAAACGATATGATATGATATGATATGATATGATATATGATATATGATATATAATATGATGTGATGCGATACGATACGATACGATACGATACGATGCGATGCGATGCGATACGATACGATACGATACGATACGATACGATACGATATGATACGATACGATACGATACGATACGACACGATACGATACGATACGATACGATACGATACGATACGATACGATACGATACGATACGAGATACGATATACGATATACGAGATACGAGATACGATACGATACGATACGATACGATACGATACGATACGATACGATACGATACGATACGATACGATACGATACGATACGATACGATACGATACGATATTATTTGGTATTTCTATATCGCCTAACACCTCGGGGATCGGCCCAGTATAGCAGATTTGTTTTTCATTCGCGCAGTGGAGATGAGCGGATATGAACAAAAAATAACTGACAGTTTTCCGGTAATAAATTATATTATGAAGCTCTAAGTCTGCAGGCCTTCAGTTATTAAATAAAATGAAGCGAATGATGTGGGAGGTATAAATAGAACCATATCAACAGATACTATAAGTTGATTGGCCCGAGGTGGCATTGTCGTACTTCAGCAAGTCAAAACAACACACTAGCCTTTTATAACCACATATATAGACGGAAATAGGCGAACAAATAGAAAAAAGAGAGAAGGGGACATGGCGCAATGGCTAGAGCGCCTTGCTGCCTCACCAGTCATGCGTGCGTCCCGGTTTCGAGCCCCGCTGCTCCCTTGTGGGGTTTTCAGAGAAGCAGCATTGTTTCTCCCTTCTCAATGTGACTAGTCGATCACGTTAATGCGGCCTCGTCGAGTTAATGTTGAGACCAGTGTATCGACGTTAATCTCGCGCAGGGCCCCGCGCTGCGCGCTCCTCACACAAATAGTAAAAAATGTAGTTTTTTCTTTTTAATGTCATTTAAATATGTGAGTAGAAGGGATGAATGGAACTATATAAACCTGAGAAACATAAAGTTTAAAGTTAAACAACTAGGAATTTCGCCTTACAGGTCCCAAATCATGATGGTCAACCAACGAATTGGTCTAGAATGTTCAAAAAGCAGCTAGTGTGCTTTGAAGTTTTACATTTACGTCGAATCGTAATGAATACCAAATATCACATGATGTGGCATTTGGACACATGTATCCTCACATGTTTACAATTGAAGTGATAATCACCTCCATAGTTGTTTTCGGTCTTTTTATTTCTTCTTGAATCATGATAATTTTACAGAGAAATTAGGATCTCATTTACAAAAGTGACAAGTAATAGGACTCAAAATGTACAAATATAAGTATTTTTACCAACTTCAAGTGGGTGAAAATTGTAAGGTTTAAAGCGACACAATCAGAGTAAAATGAAAAATCTGTATTTTTATTTTGGCTTAATAAAAATATGGCCATATCGATGGTCTAAAACAATAGTGGGTCAAATCGACTTGACAGCGAAATTGTGTTTATCATTTTGCTTAGAACTACAGTCTGCTAAATCCACTTATCAGCATGTGGACTTGGACTTATAGTGATGAAACACACAGCGATTGGAATTTGACAGTAGATCAAGTGAAGTTATCAGAGTATTTTTTTACCTTCCACAACGATTTACAGAAGTAAAACTGGGATCAACAAGACACCAAGTTGACTTAGCCAATTGTTACTCCTGAACACAGAATATGCAGAGATTGTTCCTAGATCAACAATGAACTAAGTCCAGGCATTTATCCTGTGTTGTCTCCACAAGTCTCAGAATAAGAATGCGCTAAGTGCACTTGCATCGTTTTTTGTCCCAGAAACAGAGCCCATAAGCATATAACATCAGAATAACAAGGTGTCAAGTCGAATTGGTCCTGTGTTGGACATATATTATGCTGATATGTGTTCCTTTTCACGAGAATAACAATGTGCTATGTCGACTTGATCTGTTGTTCTAATCTGAATTTGGAATAAATTCAAACTTTATACATATTATAGGTGACTTAGCTGGTTATTATTCTAAAGGCCAAAAATGTCACTTAGCACACTATTGTTTTAACCCATCGATATGATGTGAACATTTCCATAGACTAAAATTGCGGAGGTCTTTTAAATTTTGGGCTTTCTGTGGCAACGTAGCAAGTGTGCCAAAAGCCCCATTAATCAGTTTTTCCCGCATTTCTGTCCGAAATTAAATTTCGTCTTTATTTCTCGCCTGACTGGCAAATACGCAACACAAAATAAAAATAAAAAAATTACGCAATTTTAGTTAATGGACATGCTGACATATCATAGACATATCGAGGAGCCAAAATAAAAATACTATTTTTTTGTGATTTCAGCCTGATTGTGTCGCTTTAAGGTGTTATGAATAACAAAAATGGAGGAGAGTTGTATATCAGCTCCTCGTGTATAATTTAAGTATAGATGTCAACACTTTGGCCGATGTGTGTTTATATAACCTCATCACGAGGGAGATTATGTGTATTTATGATTATATATATGAAGGGTTTATGCACTATTTGTAGGTAGGAGACAAGGAGATAATTCATAGAAAATCGTTGCATATTTTCAATTGATTGATCCGGATAATTATTGTTAAACCTTTGAAGCGATAAGTGATCTAGGAAATATGGCACTTGCTATAACGACCTACAACTCTGGAGGTTAAAAACTGCTAATATGTGTCTAATTTGGGTCTAAAAAAATGTTGTTTTTTTTCCGGGTAAACACAATTTTTCTCTAAAGTAGAGCTATTTGATATACTAATAAATCAGGGTAAAGACGATTATAGTCGGTGTCGGGGCTTAAAGGGTTAACGTATCAATGGTCTACATCTACATTTTAAAGCTATGAAACACAATGAAGCGAAGAGATACTGAGCTTGCCGTAGAGGACAATGCCTTACATGTAATCTATTTAGAAACAAAAAGCATTTTGAAATGTGTTTATATATAATATTTTATATATAAATGCCCTGTGGTTTCGCACAAACAAACGAGTACATTACTAGACGTGTGACTATAACACCTACCTCAGCTCACAGAAGATCTGCATCACTGCTAGCTAACGATACATTCACCCAATACATTATTGGCTGAATTCACCAACATTAAGCCTGCATTGGGTCAACGTGACGTGTATGTGTCATGCCTGTGAGCGCTAATAGCCACTGTTGTGAGTAGTTAGCACCAGATGGCGTTGTCTTTATTGTCCTCTTGCTGTCGTGTGGCAGCTGACCTGTCAAAGGTCATTTACGCTCCTGACCAGAGGTCATTCACACTGACGCCGATCAGGAGGAGAGATAAGCGATCAGAGGTGTGAACAAAAAAGAATGTCGTGACTGACATCAACACTGCTGAAAAACTCGTTTAAATTAATTTATTTTGATTAATACTATTATCGTCTGTGAAGCGCAGTGCCCCCCCCCCCCCCACCCTTCTACAAACCTTTATAAATTGAAATGATCACACCGGATGGAATCACCCCTTTCGGCGCGGGCAACGGTTATTAAGTTCATTTGATGACTGATCACAACTGGGTCCATTTCACCATCGACCAGGCTAAACCATCTTGGCCCAAAAAGCAGATATCTTTTAGGAAGCTGGGGGATATCGATCATTTCCATGTCCTCTCTTTCTGCACAAAATCATGTGGACACAGTGGATACATTGGCGGATGACTACTCAGTGCCTTGGTTCAGTGATGATATCGCTCAAGCCAAGAGAGCTTGAAGGCAGTATGAGCGAAAGTGGAGGCGTACACGACTTCAGCCTGACCTTGACATTTTAAAGGAGAAACGTAAAGCAGTATGTCATTTGTTAGACTCTTCAAAATCAAACTATTACCACCAAAAAATCACAGAGTGTGGACAAGATGGAAGATCTCTCAAGGTCATGGATGGCCTACTTGACCGCAGTCAGAAGTCATCTCTCTCTGCTACAAAGAACAGTACAGATTCATTTTGTGAATACTTCTAAACTAAGATAGAGAAAATTCGCAAAGACTTGGACAATCTAATCGCAACCACACCCCCTCGATTAGAATCGCAACCCCCAGCTGTGAAGCACACTTTCACCACCTTCAGGGAGGCAAGTGAGAAGAAGTATATAATGTCATCATGAAATCTGCTACAAAATCATGCAGTTTGGATCCCATTCCAACTGACATCCTCAAGAGACACATTACAATATTGGTACCTGTTATCACAAGGGTTGTGAACGCTTCTCTTGCAAAGGGAGTCCTATTAAACGAGCACTAGTCACCCTGTTGCTCAAGAAATCAACTCTTGACCCTCAAGTACATAAACACTATCGACCAGTCTCAAACCTTCCCTTCATATCGAAGGTATTAGAACGGGTAGTACTGAGGATACTGTTTGACTATCTCTCGGACATCAAGCAGTATGAGCCTCATCAGTCTGCATATCGATCGTTACACAGTACAGAAACGTCACTAATGATAGTCGCGAACGACATCCTAATTGCTTTAGAAGAAGGCAGCGATGTTAGTCCTCTTGTACTTATCAGCGGCATTCGATACCATCGATCATGAGATACTGCTCAAGAGACTCTTCGATATAGGCATCTCGGGAGTAGCCCACGATTGATTTCGATCATATTTACTGGACCGAAGCCAATCAATATATATCCAGGGAACAACATCAAAAAGTGTATTTTTAAAATACAGAATGCCTCAAGGGTCGGTGATGGGCCCTGTATTGTTCACTCAATATACTGTCCCAATTGGTGCCATCTGCCGGCGACATGGTGTTATAACACCTTTACGCTGATGACACTCAGCTTTACATCACTTTCACCATCGGTGATTAAGTTGATGAGGAATTAGCACGTCTAAAAATCGAGGCATGCATTGCAGAGATAAGAGAGTGAATGGCGCATCACAAACTGAAATTAAATGATGACAAAACTGAATACCAATTGGTGGTGTAGTCCCAGAATTCGGATAAAGATGCTGCTAAGCCCATCCAGATTGGTGAGTCAAAGATACCTCCTACGTCTGCGAGGAATATAGGTGTAATGTTCGATGAGAATATGAACTTGGACATACAAATTAAAAACATCCGTCAAATCAAGAAATTTCTGACAGTAGAATCTACACAGGCTGTTGTGCAGTCACTGGTCTTATCACGACTAGACTATTGTAATTCGCTGTATCATGGCCTTCCAAAGTTTCAAATAAGTAAACTTCAGCGAATTCAGAATTCTTCTGCCGGACTTATCACATGCACCCCATATCATGAACATATTAAGCCTGTTCTGATGCAGCTACACTGTCTACCCGTACCTGAGCGTGTACAATTTAAAGTGTTCCTTTTCACTTTTATGGCTATTCAAGGTCTTGCTCCATCCTACATATCTGAGCTAGTTCACATTCAGCAGTCTCAAAACTCTGCTCAGTCCGTCACTGTCAGGCGACTGCTGCAACCACGCTCTGCAACAAAAACTTGCGGGGATCGTGCTTTTTCCATCATAAGCCCTCGCACATGGAATACTCTACCTGCTTTCCTAAGAAGTATCAATTACTTAACGTCATTCATAAAACCTTGAAGACATTCCTATTTGCTGGGGCATATAGCTACTATTGCTGATTGTGTGTGTGTCTGAACATTGTAGCCTCCGTGACTATTACTGCGCCTTAGAATCATAATGAGATTTTGGCGCATCATAAATGTATTTTATCAATTTATCGATTCGAGCTGGATTTTTTTCAGAATGTATTCATTCAAATTTATCAAATGTGCGGGCGCATGTACCCAAACATAGCACTGACTAGATGTTATAACGGGTCGAGTTTTGCTTAAATGTATGCAACTTATTTAATTTATTTGAAAGGACTAGCCCACTATTTAATTTTAGTCAAAAACGTTTCCAAATACATAATTAGTCAATAAGTTTAAAATTTTATTCTTGAAACACGTTAACAATATTTTAACTAAAAAATAACATTAACCGACATTTAATACACCAGGCAAGCTCAGATTTTTTAACGCCATGGCTAAACTAGATGTTGGGCTAGTGTCTTTAACTCAGAGGGTTTTTTTTCAATTGCTAACATGTAAATTAGCCGGGAATTTTAAATATTTTTAGCTGCAAATTGGTGCAATATGGTGGATTCTAGAGTATCTTGCTGGGGTAAATTTTCAGCTTTGTGGTAGCAGCTTTTCAGCTTTGTGGTAGCAGCTTTCCAGCTTTGTGGTAGCAGCGGTGTTTCTACCACCCCCCCCCCCCCACAAATTCTGCTGGGTAATATACAGATGTGCATGTGTAACATTTCTCTTTTACATCAAACATGAACTCGACTTGAATAATTATTCTTGTAATTGTGAATACTGCAGCGAAATTTAAGCAAATACACTACAAATTGACAAAAGTAATTTAAACATGTATTTCTACATGAGGTTTTATATCCTTATGACGTCATATGCGCCTATTACATATTGAAGCATTATAGAGTCAAAATATTATTGTTTTTTAACTTGAGTGGAATACAATATTTGAGCCACTTCGTTTGCATGTGATCACAAATCTGTTTCTTGTTATTATATAAAACTACGTTTAAAAAAATTGGTAATTGGTAAATTGGTTAAAAATTTCACCCACTTGAAGTGGATGAAAATTGCTTACATTTGTTTATTTGGAGACCAGACATTTGCAAGTCTTAACACTTATCAAGATAAGAGTCTCATCACTTATCTGATGGCCTAGATCTGATGGATAGATCTGATATATAAACATGACTTCAAATGTCACGCTACAATATAATTCCACTGACCCGCCCATCATGTCGAAGGTATATGAGTAAGTTCAATTACAGTGGTCTAACAACACTATGCCATGTGACACCAGCTTGTTGACAGCTACTCATCATCAAGCAAATAAGGAATTCTATTATATCGGACCTGAATTGACAAACTATCACTGTAAAGTAACTAATTATGTGAAACGCAGTGACGTCACTCGGTGAAAACAAGGTTATATAACACCCTCTCCCCCATACTTCATTCTGTGAAACGCAGTGACGTCACTCGGTGAAAACAAGGTTATATAACACCCCCTCCCCCCATACTTCATTCTGTGAAACGCAGTGACGTCACTCGGTGAAAACAAGGTTATATAAGACCCCTCCCCTATACTTCATTGTGTTAGCCAGCTCGGTGAAAACAAAGGAGGTCAAGGTCATTGAGTTTCACAGAATATCTACTCTTGTCAATTTTATTGTGTGTCTGACAAAGTTCAGTGGGTTTTTGATGAGATGGTTGTGTAAGATGATCTATATTGGTCGCCTTAAGAGGCTCATAGATGAAACCCTGGGAAAATGTAGATATTTAATTGCAAACCGTGGAAAACCCTGGAAACACTCGCTGTCTTAGATCCGCCGTTTCAACTGGGAATGAATAAATAAATAAATAAATAAATAAATAAATAAATAAATAAATAAATAAATAAATAAATAAATAAATAAATAAATAAATAAATAAATAAATAAATAAATAAATAAATAAATAAATAATAAATAAATAAATAAATGAATGAATGAATGAATGAATGAATGAATGAATGAATGAATGAATGAATGAATGAATGAATGAATGAATGAATGAATGAATGAATGATTAAATCAATCAATCAATCAATCAATCAATCTATCAATCAATCAATCAAATCAATCAATCAATCAATCAATAAATGAATGAATGAATGAATGAATGAATGAATGAATGAATGAATGAATGAATGAATGAATGAATGAATGAATAAATGAATGAATGAAATTATTAGTTAATTAATTAATTAATTAATTAATTAATTAGTTAATTAATTAATTAATCAATTAATTAATTAACGAATAAATGAGTGAAAGAATGAATAAATGAATAAATGAATAAATGAATAAATGAATAAATGAATAAATGAATAAATGAATAAATGAATAAATGAATGAATGAATAAATGAATGAATGAATGGAAGAATGAAAGAATGAATGAATGAATGAATGAAGGAATGAAGGAATGAAGGAATGAAGGAATGAAGGAATGAAGGAATGAAGGAATGAAGGAATGAAGGAATGAATGAAGGAATGAAGGAATAAAGGAATGAAGAAATGAAGGAATGAAGGAATGAAGGAATGAATACATAAATGAATGAATGAATGAATGAATGAATGTGAATGAATGAATGAATAAATGAATGAATGAATGAATGAATGTATGAATGAATGAATGAATGAACGAATGAATGAATGAATGAATGAATGAATGAATGAATGAATGAATGAATGAATGAATGAATGAATGAATGAATGAATGAATGAATGAATCACTAGGACTTCAAGCCACATTTGTCCACATACAGGGTAAATTAGGACAGGATAATATCATGAGGATGGTGAGATGAATGAGGTGACACTGCTCTCCACACACATTTGAGCTTTGGCGGTCTGAGGCCGAGTATGCTACCTCACGGCCACTGATACTCACCACAATAATTAATATTTATAACATACACTCGTCGTAATCTTGACACAAGGGATTCCCTGCCACGCAATATCTAGAAGAAACAGTTTATCGTGGTTATCAGAAATAATTATATAAAATGGCAAATTATATTTGAACCTTTTTTTCTCAGCGACAAAGCAAGGTGAATAAGATTAATTTAGCCTAAGTAATACCAGAAATATTCATTATTAAAGAAATTCACATTTATTCTCTCAAATAATATGATACTTAATTGTGAATTATTATGTTTTGTTAACTTGAACTGGGATTTATAACACAATTGCCATTTTCAAGTACATACATTTGTATTTATTCTTATGTAATTAAATAGTTTAATAATTATGGAGAGATACATCACCCGAATTGAATTATTTGCTCACATGACTTTATCACAATCTATTTTATCAATTTTAGTGGCTCTTCAGTGGGTTTGCAAGTTATTTTAAACATTATAGAGACCTGGACGGCCAGGGGTTGTTGTTGTTAGAGACAAGTAGTGATGTGTAATTCCAGTGTATTCTTCTCATAATGTTTATCATGTTTATGTTCTCTTATCCTTCGCCAGAATAAAAATAGTATCCATCATCAAAATAGTATCCATCATCACGATAGTATCAATCATCAAAATAGTATCATATACATTTAATATTTATTAGATGTAATAATTCCAAATTACATTGATTTGATTTTTTCCAACGATTTCAGATATGAGTGTGATTACGGGAGCATATTCTTGATTTGTCGTCTAATATTGTGTACTCGGTTTTTTAATAGAACTGATTGTTATTTTTTTATCAAATGTTGATATCACCGAATAGCTACAATATTTATTTATATAAGATGATTTCAAATTGAAAAAAAAATTGGTCTCCATGGTACAAACATATTTCCGGGTTATAAGAGTTAATTCTGGTCCAGCGTCACAAACACTTCAATGGTATCAAATAAATAGATATTATCTGTAGGACTTTTTTAAACCTATGAGACTTATACATGGTTACTCAAAGTGATATGAGATATACAAATGAAAACTGTTTATTTTCTGTCAAGTCATTTGTCACGAAGCTTAAACTGTTGAAGAGTCCAAAGAGTTAGTTAACCGTATTATCTCTGTATTTTATATTTTTGATGCTGGCAATCAAATGGTTCTCAATTATAGAAAACCACACAAACTAAGGTGTCTTTCACAACTCACCGAACAACAAAGCCCTTTGTCTCTCAGCGTGATAGTGATCAGCTCAATATCTGACCAGGGTTCGGCTCTCCGAGCAGCAAAACTGGCCCACCGCTGCCTCAATTCTGGCCCGGCGGCTAAGCTGCTGGGCCAGAATTGAGACAGCATTAAGCCAACATCCTGTGTTCACCTCGTTGATCAATGATCACCCTGGTGTGCCCCCGTGGGCGATAATTGGCGCCTTTTATCCGCACAAGGAGCTTGAAATGACACTAAATATGACGGCACCGCGCGCCAGATGGGTCTTTAGTGACCGGTGGGTGCTCAGCACCTTTGGAGTCCTAAGCTCTACATCCTTAACTCCTCACTCTTGTCAGTTAAAATTGTTCACTATTTTGAAGCTGGAACTGTTGATTTAATTTAAAATTTAAAATGTCGAAAATATTTATATTTGCAAAAATTTTGATAATTCCTAAATTGACTTATATTTTAAACTAAAAGCATCTAAGACAAATTATTTTCAAAATTTGCGGTGTCATATTATGATTGAGATGCCTATAATATACGAGCCTAGCAGGGGTTAAAGGGTCCAATTCAATAATTGAAATGTTCACTCGCTTGACATTGCGTCTCACTGATCCACAATTTCAAATGGGTGAAATTAATAGAGACAAAAAAATGTGTAGCATATTATGCAGATTGAACATGGTGTAGGCATGCTTCATGAAAACCGCTACTAAAACTGTTAATAACATATTTCTAGCTATGATTGGTTCCACTTTTATGGATGAATGAATGAATGAATGAATAAATGAATGAATGAATGAATGAATAAATGAATGAATGAATGAATGAATGAATGAATGCATGGGGTTTTTGGCCACCTTTGTGGGAGTTTGTGCACATATAGACTAAACTGGGATGGTTACTGAGATTACACCGCCTTCCAGACACATGATGCGAAATTCGAGCCCTAGCGGTCTGAGGCCGAGTACTCTACATTTCGGTCACGGGAGCCCTTCACAATACTGAATATTTACGAGTGAGCTGGGGAAAAAACATTATTGTTTCTTTGAAACCTGAATGCCAGAGCGGGGAACAAAGCCGAGAACCACGGCACCAGGGCCCCCTCCAGTGGCGCATGTATGCCTGCGCGTGTATGCATCCAGTGGTCACTCATCAGTGGTCATCGAGTGGACCATGCCTGCAGTGGCGCCTGTATTCCTGCAGTGGTCACTCGTCAGCGGTCATTGACCGTGTAATATGACCGTGCTGCCTCTAGTGAGCCACTCAGATACAAGATAATATCCCCCATCATCGCTCACTTTCGATGTAATCTTCAGGCCGTGTGCCACCCCCACGCTCATGACAAAGTCCATTACGGAAATCTGCCCTGCGCCCTGAACTTATCGTTTAGTTTCAGCTGCTCGATTATTGTCCTTTTACTGCCATAATCCGAATTCGAAACCCTTTGACTGCTGAGACGCCCGTCTGCTGCTTTTGGTCAGGAAAAATAGACATCTCCGATTACGAATAGTTTTATTAACTGAGCATCTACCACAACATATCTCACACATTTCAAAGGCATTTTATTTGATTTGATTTAAAATGACAATTATTATGGATTAACCCTTTAACCACCGGTGCCGCATATATTCGGGTTTTCATTGTTTATTAGCACATTATGTACCACCTTTTGTACATGTTAAAAAATAAAATGTGACATCAATCAGCAATATTTGAAAACAGTTGACCTCCATTTTGTCGAATTTGAATAATTTTCAATCACTTGAAGTTGTGGATCGCGTCAGCGAGACACAACTTCAAGTGATTAAAAATTCAAATTGAATAATTTGGCGGTTAAAGGGTTAAGCCTCACGATGCACTAAAGCATCATTTTACATCCTTGAAACAGGCTTAATATTCCTACAACCGAGGGTTTTAGAATTTCCAATAAACTGGTTTACCAATACATGGCAATTTTCTTTAATGTCTAAACCACATCAGATCATCTTAATCCACTACGAGTCGAGAATTGCGACAGCAATATGTGGCTTGTAGTGTATGAAGATGATTATGGTAAATTCAGGCTTGAGCGGATCATGTTGGTTCAGATTTAGTGCAATTTCTGGTTGAGACATTACAATATTACACAAATGATCGACCGTATTGGTTTGTGGTCAAAGAGCCCACATAATAAGTGAATACCAATATTTTGATGGCAATTTAGTCCAAACCGCTTTAAAAATCAAGCATCAAAGTAACACATATTATTATATGGATTGTCTCATTTTGTATGACCTCATTATATATTACACCATGATAATGTGTTTGAGGTGTCTGTTACGACTGTTGCATGTTTAGATGCTACTGTGAGCAGACTATGAGATAAGTGTGTTGTTGACTGACAAATGAAACAGACAATTTACTCCTTATGTATTGATCAAAATATAGATTACTGCACTAAAATATTTCCTATATTTATCTTCTCTTCATACTGAAATGACGTTTAAAAGATGTATATAAATAATGGATACCCTTCTTATTGTTTTGCCATAATTTATGTCACCTTAAATGTGGGGAAATGTAATAATTTCTGCATATTTTGCTAATACTGATGTCATATCACAGTTGCAAGCATGCCTTATGGGCCATACGAGGTCAAGACCAAGGTCATTCGAGGCTGCAGAATTGAAAAAAATGAAATATTTTTACACGAAAACCCCCAGATATTTCGACTAAAATTTATGAGCATCTTCAGCTTTGAACTACTTTTACTAATTTTATAGTTAATGTAATGTTTATTTTTTGCTGTCATAATAAGTCATGTCAGCTGCTATGGACGAGGGTCCATCAGCATGCTGGGATGCGTGACTATATACATCAGTATTTGACAATTCAATACAATGACAATACAATGACAATGACAGTGTTTCTCTGCAGAATATGAATAATTAATAAATGTCACTGCACTTTTAGATACATTAAACGATTACATGCAGTGTGCCACGACCTTTATACAATATCATGCACACAACACATCTCAAACGACATTTCCATTTTTCTGGTATAAGGGAGAATACATGCACATCATTCAATAGCTTAGTTCATAGAAAATACATGCAAGCTTTTCTTGTTCATCCAACAATACAACATCTCACAGGAAAAGAGAGAGTGGACACATGACATTTTATGCATTTCACAAGGACATGTAGGTGTTATTTTAACATCCAGAAGTAAGACATTCCAGGCATGGCTATACCATATTTAATTGTGTGTGTTTATTTTTTCATGATAACACAGATAGGGTCATCGTCTGCTCTATGTGAAGGCAGGTTGATGCTTACATGATCTAAGGTGGCAGCCATGATGAACGGTACTTATCCAGAATGTCGTGATGTAGATCTCAGATTTGATTTATCTATATGTGAGGTAGGTGAAGCTGACGTGGGTGATAGGCGGACCCGGGCTTCATCTGCTGAGAGACTTCCTTCTGTAACAATGACTTGTCCCGATGGAAGCTGGAACAGGACGTGTTACCCTGTACCTACATATGACGTCATATATGCTTTCTCATGTGTGTGTCGCTCAGCAGTCCTGATTTGGAATGCTGCTGAAGTCAGAGATACCTAGTGGTCAGATTTGAAAGTATTGTAGCCCCCTGTTGATGGGGTGTTTACACCAGACATCTGATGATGATAGGGGGAGAATGCATAGCACAAGAGTTGATCTAGATGGGACCCGTTGTACAAGGTTACAACCTCCCAGATAGTGTCTACACAGCATCTAGTATACTATATAGTATCAATTAGGAGTCGAACCAGGCTTATGACCCACACAGGGCTCGTCTAAATTCCATTTATAGTCGTAGCTATGGATGGATTCCTGGTGTTTTTTATGTAAGGGAATAGCCTGGCATTACTCTTCTTCTATAAGTACATCATAAGGGGCTGTGTCATCTGGACATGTAACGACAAGTATTTAACCATGGTAACTGTTTCAAGCTCTGTTGATGACATCATCTGGCGTGACGTCACTGTTGAAGAGGATATTTCCAGGCGGTATGATTGTGATTACGCTGCAGCATACATGAGGTTCTCTACAAGATTCACGTCACGCTACTGGGAAATCTTCACTGTCGGTGTAAATGCAGGTGCCCCTAAAGTGAAGGCTGACCTAGTTGGTTTTCAGCCATGATTCAAAATGCTCTTGTACATACACCTCAACAACAAAATAGTGATTTTGAAAGCCTTAGAAGTGTAACAGTGTTAAAACTGCCAAGCCCCGGGATCGAACCCCCTACCCTGACATCGTGATGACTGAGAGCTACGAATTAACCCAAAGAGTCATATATAGTTGGCCAGAGTGGTCATCACTTCAGTATCCTTGGTTATACACATACCCTGGTACATACTCCCGTCTTATCTCAATATATGCTCGTCCCCGAGCAGCAGTCGACATACCCGTGGGTTAAATTCTCCTGCATGCCTTTTACTGAAACCCGATCCCCAATGTTCTATACCGAGGTCATAAAGTTATTTTCTTCGTTGGATATTCGAAACATTGGACATTCGAAATTTGAAATTCAGATATTGGTGAAATAAGCAAAAAACAATACTTCCCTTTGCATTTATGTCACGCATAGTCAAAAACAAAACGCACTATCTAAATGTGAATCTGGACTGTTTTTTCTCATATTGGACATTCGCTATTTAACATTTGCCTTGAAGTTGGTTACTTATTGGATATTCGAAACATTCAATATTAAAAATTTGACATTCAGATATATGCGAAATAAGCACATACTGCCTTTTGTCTTGATGCTATACAAAGTCAAAACACAGTTTAAACATTGAACATTCAAAATTTAATATTCAGATATTGGTGGAATGAACACTTACTGCCTTATTCCTTGATGCTATGCAGTCAAAAGACGGTATCTACTTACTTATAATTGTTATAATGTAATGGAGGCAGATACAAACCCAAAACGCAATATCTGAATGTGAATCTCGACTGTTTTTATATTAGACATTCGCTATTTGACATTCGCCGTGAAGTTGGTTACGTATTGGATATTTGAAACATTAAACATTTAAAATTTGATATTCAGATATTGGTGAAATAAGCACATAATACATTTTGCCTTGATGCCATGCAACCAACTTCACGGCGAATGTTAAATAAAAAATATCAAAAAACAGTCTGGATTTACTTTCAGATACTGCATTTTGGCTTTCTATCTGGCTGCATTACATATAGCAGATAAACGTAAGTAAATACTGTCTTTTGACTATGCATAGCATTAAAACAAAAAGCAGTATGTGTTTTTTTTTAAATATGTGAATGTCAAAATGAATTTTGAATGTTGAATGTTTCGAATTGTCCAATAAGTAATCAACTTCACGGCAGATGTTGAATAGCGAATTCCAAAAATAAAAAAACAGTCCAGATTTACATTCAGATACTGCGTTTTGGTTCTGTATCTTCTTGTGTTACAGATACAACTACAACTATAAGTAAGACGATACTGTCTTTTGAATATGTATGACATAAAAATGTGCTTATTTCATCAATATCTGAATATCAAATTTCGAATATCCAATGTTTTGATTATCCAATATCCAATAGCTTACTATATACGGTAGTTCCGATAGTAAATATATTGGAACAGCCTAAGTAAAACCTTTACAGGCTCAAACATTATATTAATAATTGTGCATACATACCAATAACTTATATGAACATATATTTAGCTCAATTATTTAAATGCCATACATAATAAAATATACGAAGATGTAACATCCGGGCACAAAATAATACAATATAAAACTAGACGATGCCTGAATGGTTTACCCAGCAAACACAATTATATCAACCCAATGCTGGATTAATTCTGGGCGATCGTCTAGGACGCTGGCCCAACATTAATCCAGCATTGGATCAATGTGTCGTGCTTGCTGGATAGTATCCAGGCCGTGTCATACAGCGTTCACACAGTCCTTGACAATAATCCTGGCAATCCATCCGTCACAAACACTTATTCAGGATACCGGAATTCTGGTCGGATTTGCATCTCAGCCGAATTTGCAAATCCACTGACATTTCTGATTGCGACCCCGTGACCTCTGACCTTCAACCTCCAGAGACTGACCTCTTATCTTTACCCTTTGGTGGCTAGGATGTTGTTTCTCTTTGACAGCTGTCCAGTGGTGGGAACTTCAGACTTATCATATACGGTACCCTTTTTTTAAAATAAGATTGTTTAAATATTTTATGTAAAGCTCAAATACTTTCAATATGCCAATCTGGATAACAAACGTAAATTAGACATTTGGAAGGTCACACTGAGAAAAATCAGACATTATGTTAAAGGCTCAGTTTGATGTGGTGGAGAAGTATCACTTGGTAATAAAACTATTCCTGGTAAATGAGTTGGTTATAATTATTGTTATCAAATGAAGACATACAATGTATAGACCTATGTTAGTCGCCATCACTCCCTTTTCGGAGATGCCAGCGAAAAGGGGCAATTTTTCACAGTGAGCAGTGGGCAGTCTCTTTGACCATAGATGCCCAATAATGGCCTAATGCTAGCACAACGTCTACGATGTTGGTCTAACGTTAGCCCATCTTGGGTGTATCTTACTTGCTGGGCTGACCCAATGCTAGGTTAATATTAGCTAATCATCTACGACGTTAGACCAATAACTTTATATATGAAGTTCTTGGTTGGACTAATAGTAACCCAAAAAATTGATTGTACCTTCTTGCTGGGCTGATCCAACGGTAGATTAATGTTAGCCCAACGTCTAGGACGTTGGGCTAACATTAACCTACCATTGGTTCAGCGTCTCTCGCTCTCTGGTTTGACAGCTGACTACAGTCCATCTCGACCTCCTGAATATTCAGTTATTGACCGCCTACTTGAGAGTCATCTGGTGGTCTCTGGAGAAATCACTGGGACATTCGATTGAGGACAATCGCCATTTAATTCTGGAGGATGATGGAGTGAGTTATCATGAAATGATCTGCTCAATTTGGAAGGAATTATTGTAGTCTTGGACAGCTTTGTGCAAATTGTAGGGAAAACTGAACTACAGTACGTACTGTTGGCCGGCCCCGATGGCTCATTCGGTCCGACTGTGGCTCGAAACTCAGAGGTTATATAACCTCCTTGATTGTGGTGACCATTTACCATAATGGTGTATGTATTTTTCTAGCTATGATTGGTTCCACTTTTATGGATGAATGAATGAATGAATGAATAAATGAATGAATGAATGAATGAATAAATGAATGAATGAATGAATGAATGAATGAATGAATGAATGAATGAATGAATGAATGAATGAATGAATGAATGAATGAATGAATGAATGCATGGGGTTTTTGGCCACCTTTGTGGGAGTTTGTGCACATATAGACTAAACTGGGATGGTTACTGAGATTACACCGCCTTCCAGACACATGATGCGAAATTCGAGCCCTAGCGGTCTGAGGCCGAGTACTCTACATTTCGGTCACGGGAGCCCTTCACAATACTGAATATTTACGAGTGAGCTGGGAAAAAACATTATTGTTTCTTTGAAACCTGAATGCCAGAGCGGGGAACAAAGCCGAGAACCACGGCACCAGGGCCCCCTCCAGTGGCGCATGTATGCCTGCGCGTGTATGCATCCAGTGGTCACTCATCAGTGGTCATCGCGTGGACCATGCCTGCAGTGGCGCCTGTATTCCTGCAGTGGTCACTCGTCAGCGGTCATTGACCGTGTAATATGACTCGTGCTGCCTCTAGTGAGCCACTCAGATACAAGATAATATCCCCCATCATCGCTCACTTTCGATGTAATCTTCAGGCCGTGTGCCACCCCCACGCTCATGACAAAGTCCATTACGGAAATCTGCCCTGCGCCCTGAACTTATCGTTTAGTTTCAGCTGCTCGATTATTGTGCTTTTACTGCCATAATCCGAACTCACAACCCTTTGACTGCTGAGACGCCCGTCTGCTGCTTTTGGTCAGACATCTCTGATTACGAATAGTTTTATTAACTAAGCATCTACCACAACATATTTCACACATTTCAAAGGCATTTTATTTGATTTGATTTAAAATGACAATTATTATGGATTAACCCTTTAACCACCGGTGCCGCATATATTCGGGTTTTCATTGTTTATTAGCACATTATGTACCACCTTTTGTACATGTTAAAAAATAAAATGTGACATCAATCAGCAATATTTGAAAACAGTTGACCTCCATTTTGTCGAATTTGAATAATTTTCAATCACTTGAAGTTGTGGATCGCGTCAGCGAGACACAACTTCAAGTGGGTTAAAATTCAGATTGAATAATTTGGCAGTTAAAGGGTTAAACCTCACGATGCACTAAAGCATTATTTTACATCCTTGAAACAGGCTTAATATTCCTACAACCGAGGGTTTTAGAATTTCCAATAAACTGGTTTACCAATACATGGCAATTTTCTTTAATGTCTAAACCACATCAGATCATCTTAATCCACTACGAGTCGAGAATTGCGACAGCAATTCGTGGCTTGTAGTGGATGAAGATGACTATGGTAAATTCAGGCTTGAGCGGATCATGTTGGTTCAGATTTAGTGCAATTTCTGGTTGAGACATTACAATATTACACAAATGATCGACCGTATTGGTTTGTGGTCAAAGAGCCCACATAATAAGTGAATACCAATATTTTGATGGAAATTTAGTCCAAATCGCTTTAAAAAATCAAGCATCAAAGTAACACATATTATTATATGGATTGTCTCATTTTGTATGACCTCATTATATATTACACCATGATAATGTGTTTGAGGTGTCTGTTACGACTGTTGCATGTTTAGATGCGACTGTGAGCAGACTATGAGATAAGTGTGTTGTTGACTGACAGGTGAAACAGACAATTTACTACTTATGTATTGATTAAAATATAGATTACTGTACTAAAATATTTCCTATATTTATCTTCTCTTCATACTGAAATGACGTTTAAAAGATGTATATAAATAATGGATACCCTTCTTATTGTTTTGCCATAATTTATGTCACCTTAAATGTGGTGAAATGTAATAAATTTCCGCATATTTTGCTAATACTGATGTCATATCACAGTTGCAAGCATGCCTTATGGGCCATACGAGGTCAAGACCAAGGTCATTCGAGGCTGCAGAATTGAAAAAAATGAAATATTTTTACACGAAAACCCCCAGATATTTCGACTAAAAATCTTCATTTATGAGCATCTTCAGCTTTGAACTACTTTGACTAATTTTATAGTTAATGTAATGTTTATTTTTTGTTGTCATAATAAGTCATGTCAGTTGCTATGGACGAGGGTCCATCAGCATGCTGGGATGCGTGACTATATACATCAGTATTTGACAATACAATACAGTGACAATACAATGACAATGACAGTGTTTCTCTGCAGAATATGAATAATTAATAAATGTCACTGCACTTTTAGATACATTAAACGATTACATGCAGTGTGCCACGACCTTTATACAATATCATGCACACAACACATCTCAAACGACATTTCCATTTTTCTGGTATAAGGGAGAATACATGCACATCATTCAATAGCTTAGTGCATAGAAAATACATGCAAGCTTTTCTTGTTCATCCAACAATACGAAATCTCACAGGAAAAGAGAGAGTGGACACATGACATTTTATACATTTCACAAGGACATGTAGGTGTTATTTTAACATCCAGAAGTAAGACATTCCAGGCATGGCTATTCCATATTTAATTGTGTGTGTTTATTTTTTCATGATAACACAGATAGGGTCATCGTCTGCTATATGTGAAGGCAGGTTGATGCTTACATGATCTAAGGTGGCAGCCAGGATGAACGGTACTTATCCAGAATGTCGTGATGTAGATCTCAGATTTGATTTATCTATATGTGAGGTAGGTGAAGCTGACGTGGGTGATAGGCAGACCCGGGCTTCATCTGCTGAGAGACTTCCTTCTGTAACAATGACTTATCCCGATGGAAGCTGGAACAGGACGTGTTACCCTGTACTGTCGGTGTAAATGCAGGTGCCCCTAAAGTGAAGGCTGACATAATTGGTTTTCAGCCATGATCCAAAATGCTCTTGTACATACACCTCAATAACAAAATAGTGATTTTGAAAGCCTTAAAGTTGGTTTCTTCGTTGGATATTCGAAACATTGGACATTCGAAATTTGAAATTCAGATATTGGTGAAATAAGCAAAAAACAATACTTCCCTTTGCATTTATGTCACGCATAGTCAAAACCAAAACCAAATCTAAATGTGAATCTGGACTGTTTTTCTGATATTAGACATTCGCTCTTTAACATTCGCCATGAAGTTGGTTACTTATTGGATATTCGAAACATTCAACATTAAACATTTGACATTCAGATATATGCGAAATAAGCACATACTGCCTTTTGTCTTGATGCTATACAAAGTCAAAACACAGTTTAAACATTAAACATTCAAAATTTAATATTCAGATATTGGTGGAATGAACACTTACTGCCTTATTCCTTGATGCTATGCAGTCAAAAGACGGTATCTACTTACTTATAATTGTTATAATGTAATGAAGGCAGATACAAACCCAAAACGTAATATCTGAATGTGAATCTCGACTGTTTTTATATTAGACATTTGCTATTTGACATTCGCCGTGAAGTTGGTTACGTATTGGATATTTGAAACATTAAACCTTTAAAATTTGATATTCAGATATTGGTGAAATAAGCACATAATACATTTTGCCTTGATGCCATGCAACCAACTTCACGGCGAATGTTAAATAAAAAATGTCCAATATCAAAAAACAGTCCGGATTTACTTTCAGATACTGCATTTTGGCTTTGTATCTGCCTGCATTAGCAGATATACGTAAGTAAATACTGTCTTTTGACTATGCATAGCAATAAAACAAAAAGCAGTATGTGCTTTTTTTTAAAATATGTGAATGTCAAAATGAATTTTGAATGTTGAATGTTTCGAATTGTCCAATAAGTAATCAACTTCACGGCAAATGTTAAATAGCGAATTCCCAAAATAAAAAAAACAGTCCAGATTTACATTCAGATCCTGCGTTTTGGTTCTGTATCTTCTTGTGTTACAGATAGTGGATACAACTACAAGTAAGACGATACTGTCTTTTGAATATGTATGACATAAAAATGTGCCTATTTCATCAATATCTGAATATCAAATCTCGAATATCCAATGTTTTGATTATCCAATATCCAATAGCTTACTATATACGGTAGTTCCGATAGTAGAAATATTGGAACAGCCTAAGTAAAACCTTTACAGGCTTAAACATTATATTAATAATTGTGCATACATATCAATAACTTATATGAACATATATTTAGCTCAATAATTTAAATGCCATACATAATAAAATATACGAAGATGTAACATCCGGGCACAAAAATAATACAATATAAAACTAGACGATGCCTGAATGGTTTACCCAGCAAACACAATTATATCAACCCAATGCTGGATTAATTCTGGGCGATCGTCTACAACGCTGGCCCAACATTAATCCAGCATTGGATCAATGTGTCGTGCTTGCTGGGTAGTATCCAGGCCGTGTCATACAGCGTTCACACGATCCTTGACAATAATCCTGGCAATCCATCCGTCACAAACACTTATTCAGGATACCGGAATTCTGGTCGGATTTGCATCTCAGCCGAATTTGCAAATCCACTGACATTTCTGATTGCGACCCCGTGACCTCTGACCTTCAACCTCCAGAGACTGACCTCTTATCTTTACCCTTTGGTGGCTAGGATGTTGTTTCTCTTTGACAGCTGTCCAGTGGTGGGAACTTCAGACTTATCATATACGGTACCCTTTTTTTAAAATAAGATTGTTTAAATATTTTATGTAAAGCTCAAATACTTTCAATATGCCAATCTGGATAACAAACGTAAATTAGACATTTGGAAGGTCACACTGAGAAAAATCAGACATTATGTTAAAGGCTCAGTTTGATGTGGTGGAGAAGTATCACTTGGTAATAAAACTATTCCTGGTAAATGAGTTGGTTATAATTATTGTTATCAAATGAAGACATACAATGTATAGACCTATGTTGGTCGCCATCACTCCCTTTTCGGAGATGCCAGCGAAAAGGGGCAATTTTTCACAGTGAGCAGTGGGCAGTCTGTTTGACCATAGATGCCCAATAATGGCCTAATGCTAGCCCAACGTCTACGATGTTGGTCTAACGTTAGCCCATCTTGGGTGTATCTTACTTGCTGGGCTGACCCAATGCTAGGTTAATATTAGCCAATCATCTACGAGGTTAGACCAATAATTTTATATATGAAGTTTTTGGTTGGACTAATAGTAACTCAAATAATTAAGTGTACCTTCTTGCTGGGCTGATCCAATGGTAGGTTAATGTTAGCCCAACGTCTAGGACGTTGGGCTAACATTAACCCACCATTGGTCCAGCGTCTCTCGCTCTCTGGTTTGACAGCTGACCACAGTCCATCTCGACCTCCTGAATATTCAGTTATTGACCGCCTACTTGAGAGTCATCTGGTGGTCTCTGGAGAAATCAATGGGACATTAGATTGAGGACAATCGCCGCCATTTAATTCTGGAGGATGATGGAGTGAGTTATCATGAAATGATCTGCTCAATTTGGAAGGAATTATTGTTGTCTTGGACAGCTTTGTGCAAATTGTAGGGAAAACTGAACTACAGTACGTACTGTTGGCCGGCCCCGATAGCTCATTCGGTCCGACTGTGGCTCGAAACTCAGAGGTTATATAACCTGTTTGATTGTGGTGACCATTTACCATAATGGTGTCTGTATTTTTTATTTTTCAAATATTGTTTCAATTGTTTAAATATTGTCTAATTTATATTATTTTACTCACTCACTCACTCACTCACTCACTCACTCACTCACTCACTCACTCACTCACTCACTCACTCACTCACTCACTCACTCACTCACTCACTCACTCACTCACTCACTCACTCACTCACTCACTCACTCACTCACTCACTCACTCACTCACTCACTCACTCACTCGTGATCCATGCACTGAAAGTGTAAACTATTTATAATGGTTGTAGACCCAAAACATTTTGGGGCCAGCATCGCAGAAATTGGTACAACACTAAGACAACGTTAGGTCAAATCTGATCTTATTTTGGTAAAAAAAAAATATTATGCGAGTTAGAATGTGCTTTGACGGAACTAGCCGCCGATGATGCCACCTTAAAAAAACGGTCAACCAAAGTTTTACTTTAATTTCTAATATTTTTTTAGACAACAACGTTGATATTCAAATAGAAAAGTTTATGATCGTCAAAGTTTTTTAAAAAAGAAAACTAAAACAATTCTTTGCATTTGACCTTTGAATCAATTACACCGGTTTACAAATAATTTAATTTGTTAAGTTGTTGCTATATGTTTGTACATTTTAAAATGTCAAATGTTGTATTATTACAAGTCATATGTAATCATTGAAACAATCTGTAAGCCTTTCTGTGTGTGTAATTACATTTTGTTAATTTTTACCATAAGACTCGTTAATACAAGTTGTGTAGTGGGATCTGATATCATAAAGACACAACTGAAGAGATTAGATTGTGGTGACCATTTACCATGATGGTGTCTGTATTTTTTTTTTTAAATATTGTTTCAATTTTTAAATATTGTATAATTTATATAATTTTGTATAATTTAACTTAGTTCACCATGATATTTGTATGAATATCGACTAGTTGTCATACCCTGATATCCCCCGTAGGTGAGTCATCATTTGGACAGAAGGTACAATTTAAATGATTGTGTAACACCCCGGAGACCACGACCCAGAGACAAAGGTGAAATGAAGTCAGCGCGATCTGATTAAATGCTTTGAACGGCGACATTAACATAATATAAGCTTTGATAATCTGATCTGTTATTCCTCAGGGAGTCAAGTCAACCATTATAATTCAGTAAACATCTCCATTACACTGCTCTGCAAAGACAAACAGCAGTAACTGCTTACTTTTCAAGTAAGCAGTTACTGCTGTTTGTCTTAACACCACGGTACAGTGATCCAGATAAAACATAGCAATAATTTAGATTTTTTTACTAATAAATAAATGCAATTTAAATATTTTATGACTGACCCGCAAGTAAAAAAATGTTGATACTAGAAAACAAGTTTCGTGTTATTTTATTTGGTAAAACGTAGCAAGCTCAATATGTATAAGATCGCACGTACATTAGATTCAATTGGAACGCTGATCAGTAGCACAATACCAAGTATTTTTAGTAGAAGCTTAGCGTAAATTCTATAGTTAATTTCACATTTTATCCGTCTGCTTTCTTGCATGATTTGTCGTATATATTACCTTTTTAAACAATTTATAGTTAGATAAATGTATTTCATATAATTATAATATATATTATTTTAATTCTGATGTCATATGTGGTCAGCCGCTGTTTAGGTGTGCGCTGGAAGGAAACATCATTTAATGGAGAAGAAGCTTGTTTTATGTTGATGAATATTTATTAAGTAAAGAGGAATATGCATTTCAGTCCTTAACCCTATAAATCCCACGTCGTATTTTAGCACCAAGTTTTACATTTTATATTCAATTCAACGATTTGAAAGCGTTATAACCCACCCCAACAAAATGCTATAGACGGACGTTTCGATTGATATCGTTCATTTTGACATTAGTGCTCATCTGGGTATTTTTCTTCACCTTGGGGTGTGAATTGCTGGTGCAAGGATAATCAAAATAAGCGTAATATCTGGATGCTGAGAGATTTCACTTGACGTCACTTGCTCTAAATTATTACAAAATACTTTTCATTTGACTTCACATGTTCTATGCGAGATGAGCCATGCTTGGAATATGTCATATGAATATGATATAACTGGATTAAATATTATACATTATTTTATATATATCTATTATCTCGCATGGTTTTCGTCCTATTTTTTTGTAAATGTGATTCTGTGTAAAATATGGTAAAATCGTAGCACACTTCACATCACTTGAGTCTTTTTTCACAGACAATAGATCATGTTTCTAAAGGCATGAATTTCCAGTGACAACTTGTTGAATAAGCGGCAACAACTCACCATGTGGTCAATTTCAGACCGGCTGTATAATTAGTGAACCTTGTCGTGATGTAACTGACACGCCTTGGAGCTAGTCTGTTTGTATCGCGGGCATTCTGTAATCAAAACGCAGTATATTTAGTGAGCTAAAAAACGCAGTCGTGACTATTTATCTATTCATTTATATTGGGACTCACTCATTTACTTACTATTGATTTCTCATTTACTCACGCATACATTCATTCATTCATTCATTTATCCATTCATTTATTCATTCATTCATTCATTCATTCATTCATTCATTCATTCATTCATTCATTCATTCATTCATTCATTCATTCATTTATCCATTCATTCATTCATTCACTCATTCATTCATTCATTCATTCATTCATTCATTCATTCATTCATTATGTATTTATTGACTCACTCAATGATTCACGTAAAAGTTTAAAATAATTTACCTCGAAGAAAAAGAAAATGTTATTTTATAATTTGTGCAGGGCCTAATAGTATACAATCTTGTGCTTTATATAATACTGGTGTTGATACTGTGTTTTGACCTGACACTGCAGAACACATGACGCGTTTTGTCATAGGCAAAGTGGGTGTTTTCACACAAAGTTCATCTTGATTGGGGACAGGGGGGTGGTTACCTCGGTTGAATTGTCAGCGTATGATTTATGCACGTGGTTATTTATGGTCAATTATATACTGTTACAGCCTGAGATTGTATACACGCCCCCCAGATATGCCCGTAAGTGACGTGCAGAGACCGGGTGATTTGAAAAAGACATGTCGCTTACGTGACCGTGCCCATGGTAACATTATGACCGTGCTCATGGCAACATTGTCCAGGTGATTGTTAGGGTTTCACAGTGAAACGTAAAATCTGTAGTTTTCATGTCAAATATGTTAGTTCCTGGATAATGGGTTTTCAGGCAAAAAATATCTTTTTTCAATTTTTATTTCAATAAGAACTACGTACAGCTATTCCGTTTCTGTTTTAAATTGCAGGGTGAGAGCATGACGGACTCTATGATGTAATAGCACATTTTACTTTCTATGAATCAGTGAATCATCCTGTCACATATTATGACAAAATCGCCTTCATGAAGTATTTATATTTTGCGTTCATACATCTAGCTGGACTCTTACATTTAGCAGTGCTACACATATGTTCACGTACAATGTAGTTGGAAAAAACATATTTTGCACATAACATTTCTTGTGATTCAGATTCTGATTTGTTTATTTTTTTTCTCACCCAACATACATATATACACAGATAAAGACGGTCTCTGCGCTGAAATCTACATGCAATGAGGTATAGACAGTTGGTCATTTATATATCAGAGTCATGAAAGACGCCCGAATAATAAATATGCATAAACACATAAATATATCTCAATAAATAAATAACTAGATCAATAATATATTGACAATAATACACACAACTATTGTTGGTCCATACATTACATTATAACAACTAGATGACGGTCGCTGGTAGGCTGAATGTTTCACGTGGTCGCCAAGCACCATCCTTTACTGGTCACACTGACTATTGAACTATTTTTTCCATGCAAGTCAACAAATAATGAATCAGTCTTGGGTTTTAACCTGTTAATGCAGCACAAATAAACACCGACATCCGATAAATCGGATAAACATCTTTTGCGAATTATAACAGGTTTGCGTTAGATAAGTTGGCTGTTTTTTTCATTTCTTTTAAGCTGGCCAGGTTATAATAAATTAAAACTTTAAATTAATGCAACGGGTTGAAATCAGATACCCAATTTGAGGTCCATAAGCCCAGTTTATAGTAAGATCTTTCCAGAAAACGAGAGTTGGGTCCATAATTGTTATTCTGTCTGGCCGCCAGATATAAAAACAACGCTGTAGCGATGTTTTGTATTTGCTTGATTTACCTTTATCAATTTCGCACCTAATGCATGCCTATCGTATATTTCCACAGGCTTGGTGACAAGTTATGCGCCATATTTCAAGAGAAATATACATTTTATGTTAATTTCCCTGTCGCTGACAGCTTGCCTCATGTTACGTATGACCGTAGGGGGTGCAGGCCATATGCATGTGAATTTGACAAATGTCAACTGTCAAGTTTTCTAGTTTAGATTCTTATTGAAAACAGGGGTCGCCCGCCATAATTATATACATAGCCGAATCAGCATCGCCGTCTTTTCCGCTACAAAGATAAATAAATTGATTCTTACACGCTTAAAGCGCTAAGAACGATTATCGTCGTTTCTAATTTGTTGGCGATCAATTCACAAAGAAATGAGTGTTTCAAATATTGTCACCCACTTAAAGTTGTGTGTCGCGATAGCGAGACACAACTTCAAGCGGGTGGAAATTTTAATAATTTAATTTAGCATTTCAATGGCTAAGCACGACTTTAGTCGTTTTAAATCTGTTTCATTAACGATCAAAACACAGTCATTGGCAAAGAAATAAGTGCCTAAAAATCGAAATTTTAAATGCTTAGTCTCATATTAGGCAATTACGGTTAATTTTCACCCACTTGAAGTTGTGGATCGCGGTAGCGAGGCACAACTTTAAGTGGATTAAAAATTAAATTATTTAATTTAGCGCTTTAAAAGTTGACACTTCCAGAACCGAGGTATTCCTTTTTATTTTTAATCACCTTGAGGTGTGAAATAATTCCGTAAATAAAAAAATGAGAATAAATATTACCCGATTATATAAAATACACAAGTCTATTGTCACAAATTAAAGCTCGAATCTCCTTTTTGCGATGGATCTGTGTGCTTTGATTATTTTCTAGGAATCTTTGGTGATTTAAAGGTCAACACAATTCACTTGTTTGTCACTTGTATCCAGAATTTATTTTGCTCAATGATTACGCCCCTACATATGGACCCCTAGCCACCAGAGGGTCGCATGTGTCACATGCGACCTTCCGATGGCTAGGGGGCGATTCTCTGATGGTCATATAGTTATGGCTATGACTTGGACCTTCAGGCTGTATAGAAAAGGTGGCATATGTCGTATCAGTATAGCCACGTGTAAAAAGTACGGTGCCTACAGCGCGCTTGTATATGTAATGGACGCGTTTGAATTATTTCAAAACTTGCAGTTAGATCAAAATTTCTCAGTCCCAAGTTTATGTCTTAAAATTAAATCGTAATTAGTTTTGGTGTCACATCAGTTGTATCTGTCACACCAGCTCAGTATTGGGATGCCTTACATCCAATTACCCGGGAACTTATAGATATATAGATATATATTTATTGATGACGGGACGTCTATATGGACATAAGCGTCATTAAAATGAACAGTACAACAGGATTAGTTCTGTAAAATCACACAAAAAAATGACAATATATGTAAGCCTAATTAAAATTAAACTTATTAAATGCTTAAACAAGCACTGGAGGTTTTTTTAAATAAGTGTAATATCTGTATTAAATGTTGGCACTTTAGGTGAGAAGATTGGACGTGAAATAAACTTGGACCGGTTTTATTTGTTCATGGCAGTGAAATGGTCTCACGCCTATAGACCAAAGAATGGTAGTTTGTTGTTGAATATCAGGCGGAGGACACTAATTAAAGCTAATAATCACTATAATCACCATCATGTAGCCTATACAAAGATGGTGTCACTGTCCCCGCGGGGGGTATGGCCAAAAGGCAAATCGCCTGTATCCTGACAGCTTCACCCGCCATGGTGTTATATCCTACACCTTGTCAATGACAGCATTTCAATCAGGTTTACATGTAGATTTCTATTATGTCCATATGGCGTACACATTCTGGAACCGTAAATTTCCACTTTACCAAATTTGAATTTCCACCCACTTGAAGTTGTGTCTCGCTACCGCGACCCATAACTTCAAGTGGGTGAAAATTACTAATATTTGATTCATCTGAGACCAAACATTTGCAAATGTTGATGTTCAAACACCCATTTTATTACCAATATCAGTGATTTACCCTGTGATTTACCCTGGTAATACAACGGATTCAATACGACTATAGTCGTGTTTAGCGGTGTAGGGGTGATAACCGTTAGTATGGTCTACAATCGCTACACGGAGAAAGCGTGGAATGTCTGATATGCAGTGATGTTTGTATCGTTGTATCCTTGACAAGGATACAAGGAATCTTTGTATCCTTTTATCCTTGAAAAACTACACCACTCTGATGAATAAGGTTGGAGTCTTCACAATATCAATTAGATAGACTATAGCTACATTCACACATACGCACGAACACGGAAACAAAATTCTTATGTTATTTTCATAATCGTATTCGTAGATATTTATACTCAAATTCAAAATACCTTTACTTGTACAAAATAAGTTTGTATCATCTGCAAACATAATACATTTAAAAAATCGTTCATGCATTGATCATATCAGCTATGTATAAAATAAACAGTTTGGGTCCAAGGATACTACCCTGCGGAACACCACAACAGATATTCATTGCAGCACAGTTTTTATTATTATAAAGTACATATTGAGATTATTCTTTTAAATAACTGCTTAGCCATGAATTAACTATACCTCTAATACCATATTTTTGTAACAGCAGTGAATGATCAATGGTGTCACAAGCCTTTTTTAAATCAATGAAAACAGTAATTGTACATAGTTTATCATCTATCGATTTGGTGAGCTGTTCATGTAAATCAATCAGGGCATGACAAGTTGTATGTGACCTATTCGTTTAACTAATGCATTCTTTTACCAAAGCAAAATAAATACCAGAGTCTTATTTGACTTGCATTTACAATTTTAAACACTTCACGTATCAACAGGTTCCAAGAAAAAAAATATTTTTAAGGCGTTATTCATGGTATAAAAATGATCATATTTGTTTCAGCCTTTCTTAACATAGATGTTAGCATGTTGTTATGTTATTTATATTTACAAAAAAACTGTATAATTCTTGATAGATTAACGGTTGGTGATTATCGGGAGATGATCACTGATGTCAGTTATAACACAACCACTTTTATGCTTAAAATCAAGCTCATAAATTTTTGTGAAATATTGACTATCAATGTTGACGAGTAAGCAGTAATTTGTGTAAATTTATTAATTAGGTGGTTTATGTCCTAGTGATAACATTTTATTGACAAATGTATTATCGTGCAAAGGCAAACAGCAGTAACTGCTCAAGTTATTACTGCTGTTTGCCTTTGCACAATAGACTGGTGGCATGGCCTACCTCTCCATCCTCGACCACAAGCATCTGCTGGGAATAGACGAGAGAACAAATCAGCGCACAATCAAACAGGAATGTTATAGGATATTCTGATAAACCGGAAGTTATTTCTCTTGCACGGAGGATCATCAATCTTGTTTGTGGACAGCTGTCAGAAGCTTTCAGGTTCTGTAGTCACCCCTGTGGGTCATGCACAAGTCACCAGTGATCTGAATCATAGGCTGTCGTGAGACGTTCTCATACAAGTGACTGTGTCAACCTCGCAGTGGGAACTAATTAAAACTACTATACTCAACGGTTATCATTAGTAGTGGGTGGTGTGAAGTCAGCTTGAGGTACAATGCCACATTGTTCATAAAGTCATTGTAACTTAGATTTTTCGTTTGCTTGTTTGCTTGCTTGTTATAGTAACCTAGATTGTTTGTTTGTAGCTTAGATTTTGTTTGCTTGCTTGCTTGCGTGTTTGCTTGCTTGCTTGCTTGCTTGCTTGCTTGCTTGCTTGCTTGCATACATCTACCTATCCATCCATCCTTCCCATACATACATCCATACATCCACCCTCCCTGGCTAGCTAGCTAGATAGCTAGCTAGATTGCTTGCTTGCTCGCTAGCTAGCTTGCTTGCTTGCTTGCTTCCATACATCCATTCATCCATCCATCCATCCACCCATCCATCCATATTTCCTGCCATACATATATCCATTCATCCACTCTTTCTTCCTTCCTTTTTTCTTTTACAGATGGCGTATTTAAGTTATTAGTTCTTACTTGTATTAATTCTTTCAAGTTTTCACAAAATGTAACACCTGAAATTTCTCAGACCACGGCACACAATTATTACCAACTGTTTATCTATAGCTCCATCTCAGCGCAAGCACCTGAACACACGCACGTTATAATCACACTACAATCATCTGAGAACACGGCACGTTATGATCACTCAACAACCCACTTATTATTATCTAACAGCTTATCTCTGAATCCTATTACCACATGGCATCGCATTGGAAAGCTGCTGGAATCAACACGTGTAGATGTGCCGCATTTAGCTGGGTGATGACCGTAGGTAATAGATGTTGTATGTTACAAAATTAATGCCATGTTTATAACCTACTATTCGAAAATAGACCTATCCCATAATACTAATGATAATAGTTAGGTAATAATTGCTGTTCGGGTCAGTTTTAGGTCGGATAATATTTGCCCCCAAAAATGCCAAAATATTTAAAATTTGCTGATCAGTTGTCATTTGCAAAAAACGGCATTTTAATTTTAAACTGGGTGCTGAAGCAATCGACTTACCGATGTATTGCAGGAAGCAATGAGGAAGGAAGCATATGCTGAACAAGTGAATGATTGACGGATGACTTAATACGAATGAAACATGGTTACGGTGTGTGCAGGTAATCAAACAGACTATCAACACAACTACGCATCTGTTAATTATCCCACCTACAATTCTGAATGGAATTTTTGAGAAATGAAGCCACTCTGCCAAAACGCTTGCCAACATAGGAAGGTAAATGACTACCCGGTTTACATGAAGCGTCGACTCAACTTGATCACAGCGCAATGTATTTTAATAACCCCGAATCTACGGGTTATCTACACTAAGCTCACGCCTTGTGTGCGCCTGATATTCAATCTCAAATGCGGAGATATTGTTTGTAGTTTTATGTGGCATTGCGTCAGCAATGTCAGCTTCAATTGAATGAAAAACGCAGGAGGTATAGCTTAAAGCAACGCCTACAAAAATAACCCTATATAACTATAATCGGTTTTAAGCAGCTTTATTTACCCATCCAATCACTGTTAGTGGGAATGAAATGAGTGTTTAAATATCACGATTTGCAAATGTTTAGTCTTAAGTTACACAAATGTGGGTAATTTTTACCCACAACTTTAAGTGGATGAAAAAAATTTATTCATTCATTCATTCATTCATTCATTCATTCATTCATTCATTTATTCATTCATTCATTCATTCATTCATTCATTTATTTGAAAAATCATTCAATCATTTATATTCAGTCATGTATTTATTTATCATGTATTAATTTATTCATTCATTCACTCATTATTTCATTCATTCATTCATTCATTCATTCATTCATTCATTCATTCATTCATTCATTCATTCATTCATTCATTCATTCATTCATTCATTCATTCATTCTTTTATTTATTCATTCATTTATACATTCATTCATTCATTCATTCATTCATTCATTCATTCATTCAGTCATTCATTCATTCATTCATTCATTTAGTGATTCATTCATTTATTCGTTCATTTATCAATTTATTCATTCATTTATTCATTTATTTATTTATTCATTCATTCATTCATTCATTTATTCATTCATTCCTTCATTTACATTTTTATTTATTCATTCATTCACTCATTCATTCATTTATTCATTCATTCAATTATTCATCAATTCATTTATTTATTCTTTCATTCATTCATTCATTCATTCATTTATTCATTCATTCATTCATTCATTTATTTATTCATTCATTCATTCATTCATTCATTTAGTGATTCATTCATTTATTCATTCATTTATCAATTTATTAATTCATTTATTTATGTATTCATTTATTTATTCATTCATTTATTTATTTATGTATTCATTTAATCATTTATTCATTCATTCATTTATTTATTCATTCATTTGTTCACTTATTCATCGTTTATTTATTCATTCATTCGTTCGTTCGTTCGTTTGTTAATTCATGCATTTATTCATTCAATCATTTGTTCATTTATTTATTTATTCATTCATTTATCCATCCATTCATTCATTCATGCATTCATTCATTCATTCATTCATTCATTCATTCATTCATTCATTCATTCATTCATTCATTCATTCATTCATTCATTCATTCATTCATTTATTCATTCATTCATTCATTCATTCATTCATTCATTCATTCATTCATTCATTCATTCATTCATTTATTTATTTATTTATTTATTTATTTATTTATTTATTTATTTATTTATTTATTTATTTATTTATTTATTTATTTATTTATTTATTTATTTATTTATTTATTTATTTATTTATTAATTAATTAATTAATTTATTTATTTATTTATTTATTTATTTATTTATTTATTTATTTATTTATTTATTTATTTATTTATTTATTTATTTATTTATTTATTTATTTATTTATTTATTTATTTATTTATTTATTTATTTATTTATTTATTTATTATATATTTATTTATTTATTTATTTATTTATTTATTTATTTATTTTTTATTTATTTATTTATTTATTTATTTATTTATTTATTTATTTATTCTCATTCTCTCAGCAAATATAAGAAATTTTCAGTCACTTGAAGTTGTGTGTCGTGGTAGCGTGGGTGAAAATTTAAATGATTTAATTTAGTGGGATAATGGTGCATTTTCTAAATATCATCAATTGAGCTTGTCCTTAAATTCTTTATTATATTGAGATGCCATTTCTGAGATCGTTGATTATATAACAGATACCTAAGCTTTATTTCTATGTTTTAAACTTACATCAATATTACAGAATACGTTTCATTCCCTGAGAGATTGGAATTACGGCAGTGAACCTCTTCTTGCATAGAGTAATATTTTGATTATCTTTCTTTAACGATTCAGCCATGGTTAAAATTTAGATGATCAACATTATATAAGACATTCATTTTACAACAGTTATCATGGTTGTCAGTACACAACTTTTGAATATTCATTACACGTAGTAGGTTGATCATCAATACTGATCATACCCGCATTAAATTAATTATATTTATTCCCTTTAGCGCGGGGACCGTTCCCAGACAAAATATGACATGCATATGGTTTATACAAAAATATGTCAGTGTTGTAAGTTTTAGGATTTGCACTAAGGGAGCACGCGACCTGGTGTTGAGAGGGTGGACATTGAGTTACCAGTAGAGAGGGACATCAACAAGACACGCTGTTATCTGAGCTGGAATCAGGCGGCGTTTTAATTGGACTCAGGAGTAAAGTAAACTACACGCATCCTGTGATCCTGATATCCATGTCAGGATGTCTGACAAGGAACCTGAACTACTCCTCTGTCTGCAAAACACGGATCTACACAAACCTAGGAGAAAGTAACGGCTTACCTGAAAAGTAAGCGGTTACTGCCTTTTAGGTGTGCAGACCAAACTCCTCTGTCTGGAACAACACAGATCTACTCTGCTCGGCAAACCAAGAGGCAGTAACGGCTCACTTAGAAAGTTAGCCGTTACTGCCTTTTGGTTTTTAATGACAACACATGGATGGATGGGCTATGTCAACCCAAAAGACAGTAACTACTTACTTTTAAAGTAAGTAGTTACTGCCTTTTGGGTTTGCATAGCTGTACTTGGATGGATAGACTTCGTCAAACGCAGAAGGTAGTATTTGCCTAATTAACAAGTAAGCAGTTACTGCCTCTCGAGTGTATACACCAGTACATGGATAGATTTGGATCGTCATGTACAACAGGAGTTCAAACAAGAGGAAATCTAGACAAAGGGGCAGCATACGTGGCTGACAGGTAGCGTGTTTGACCTGAGAACACCACGGCACATTCTCAAATCTTGCAATGTGCAGACTGTGGCATATAATCATGGGTAGGACACCGTCATTTCGTTATAATACAAGGTAATGTGGCTGAATAACGGCTGTGATTGCTTGGAATCAAATATTACACATAAGGCATGTCGCTAACTTAATCCTTGAAGCGATAAGCTGTAACTTTTGTTTTTTATCCACCTGTCTCGCTACTGTGAATTTGAATCAAAATATTCACTAATCCAGCAAAAATAATGCTCAGTTTTATTCCAGATTATCTCATTTCACGAACAAACATAGAGGCTGAAAATGGCCATAGACTCGATTTGCACTTTAACTCTTCCTTTAACAATTTCGCATTTATGCGAAAACTACCTTTCTTCACCAAATTCGCATTTATGCAAAATCCACATGTGTAAAAAATTTTATACTCCACATAGGATGTTTTTGGTAATTATATTTAAAAAAAATTAAATTTAGAATTGACAAAAGTTGCAGACTGGTTAAAGTTGAACAAATTATCAATCAACATAAAAAAATTCCAAATTCATGGTATTTCATATGCCCCAAAAACAAGTCAATATACCAAATATAGAGATTGAAAATATCAAAATAGAATTTGCTGATGAATTTAATTTTTTAGGGTTAACAGTACACAAACATTTAAAATGGGATTCACACATAAACAAAATAGCTTCTAAAATTTTAAATATTATAGGAATTATGTACCGGCTCAAACACATGGTTCCTTCTGAAATTCTTTTAACCATATATAATGGGCTGATTAACACCACATATACTTTATGGTCTTAAGTGCTGGGGTTTCAACCAGGAAAGAATTTTAAAATTACAGAAGAAAGCCATGCGATTGATGGTATGTTTAAGCTTCAACTGTTAACGTTTTGTTTTGACCTGATAAATAACAATTTACCTGCATATTTCATTAACATATATTCACTTTTACAACCAGTAATCTACCATCATAACATCAGAAAGAAACTACTCAGTTGCACGAGTAAAAGATGTATTTGCTCAAAAATGTATGCGTTTTTGTATTCCGGCTATTTTAAATAAATCAAGCAGCCTTATAACAGATAAAATAAAAACTCATAGTCGAAAACGATTTTCAGTATATCTTAAATGTTTTCTTGTAAATGCATACAACTCAATATGTTTAATACCAAACTGCTATATATGTTCAACAATTGCTGTTTCGTAATACACGGTGCACTTTGGACGCTGGCCCTCTTTGGCCCTATTTTTGGCCAAGGTGAATGTTATTATATAAGATCGTATTATTATATTTTATATCCATGCAGTCCGCTAATTTTAACGCTCTTAATATATTTAATTTGGGTCTCTGTTTTTGTGTTGATACATAGACTACACTCGTATTTGTCTGCTTCTCCATCCGCATTAATGCTGCTATTTTATTATTGGCCGTCTTTTTGTATCTCCGTCTTCCCCGCGACGTATGCAGTTTTTCAGAAATTATATATATTACTTTATTGAAGGGTGGCCTGCATGGAAGCGGCTTATTATAAGCCTTTTGTAGGTCTCCTTTGCATTTTTACAATTATTTGCATGTATGTATGTTTCAAGCATAAATAAATAAACTGAATTGAATTGAAATACATGTATTAATTGCAATGAAGGTATTTCATTACATGGGTGGTTGAAAATCGCAAACAAGAATGGTCAGTGACATGGATGCAATATTCTCTTGCATTTTTAATTTGTGCGATGTGGTCATAGCTATAACCTGTATTGTGCCCAGGGGCTACCTCAGGGGTCTTCCTTAAAAAAGAAGTCAGTTTCTGGGGGTAGTTTTATCAGAGGGAAGTCGGTAAAGGAAGAGTTAAATGTTAAAAGAGCTAGCATATATAGCATGATGTATTAATAAGCATGATGAGAGAGCCTCTGATAAACTTTTGTTTAGTTTAAATACCTAAAAAATAACCCTACATGTAAAATGTGGCAAAACAATTCATCTTTCGCATAAGACGGATTTAATTATGTGCATCAATGTTGAAGAAATTGTGCGCAGCGTGCGTCTGTATCGATATTTATCCCTTTAACACTAAGTCTTGTCGTACATATTTTGACCAGCATTAATTCGAGAGAAAATATATAACTGATTGCAATGAAATCCTACCAGCTTTAATTTTTCTTTATTATTCTTGGGTCGTTTTGTGAAATAAATTCAGTTTTATTCGCATTGATCTGAAATTTGGTGCGATATGGACTGATATCAATATGAATATATAATTATTAAGGAAAATATATACAAAAGGGAACTGCACTGCATAAACTTGGTAAAAGACAGACTGCTCAACATGAGTCATGAATGAGTGTAACTTGAGTTTAGATTGGTGAGGAAACATCGGGTATTTGTTAGAAGGTTAACCATTTCAGGACTAGAGAGAGATTGGATTGTTTAGCTTTTCAAGAATATATTTGCCTGTTGTAATACGTTTGATTTACTTTTAGCTGTGTGATGTCGTATGCATGTTTTAGTGAAACAAAAGAGTGTTCACCTATCTATTAGACAACTCCGCACTAGAATAGGGTTTTTTCCAACTGCTTATTTTATCAATACAAACTTTTTAAGCTTATTTGAGCGCTGGAACTGTTATGTAAATGTTATTAAATGTTCATGTTCAGATATAAAATAAACATCCATTGTAAATAATAATAACATATGTGTAACGTTTTAACCTTTAGAGAGCTACAGGGAATATTACCCACTTGAAGTTGTGTTTCGCTAACGCGACCGACATTTTAAATTGGGTAAAAAATTCTTTTAAAATATCTGTTTAATTTGAATCAAAATGTATTTCAATCTTGCCAATTTCTTGATCATAACTCTTACAGAATGTGATCAACCCTTTCAGTGCGGGGACCGATTTTGGACGTCAGAATCTGGTCCCCGCACTGGAAGAGTATATTTAAAATGACCGTATACCCCTAATAACACTGATATTCAGATGAAGCGGAAAAGTCTAACTAAGGTATATATGAGGATTTTAAATAAAAAAAAACCTTTTGTCTCTATAGTTTATACAAAAATATTTAATAAAGTGGTTCTAGAAAGCTCGATCGGTGTGCGGGATCAGGCCAAAGAAATAATAAAGTGCTTCTAGACAAGATCACTCACTTTTATTCGGATAAATTGTAGTATTCCAGTAAGCACGGCACATCGACCCAATGTTTGACCAATATTGGACCAACGTCGTAGACGGTGGGCCAGCATTGGTCAACTATTGGGTAGATGTGTCGTGTTTGCTTGGATTCTGCCTCAACCAAAAGAGATCAGATAATCACCGCTGTCATTCCGTTGTTACATAAATTAGAGGGGTAGAATACCATACTTGGGCGCAACGGTCTAAATTAAATATTTTTCTACGATAACCAAAAAAAGGAGATTAATATTTAAATTATCGAAGACATTTCTTGATTGATATGTATCACCCCCCCCCCCCCCTGTCATAAAAATATCTTTGATCTGCGTAATCAGGATGGCATATTTTTGGCGAATATACTAAACATATGCCTATGTTTTGAAAATTAAGGATACCTGAAACAAGTTATTTGTTCGGCTGGCCTAATCATGATAATGAGGATAAGCTCGTGTTGAATCTATTCCAGTATATAACTGCCATTTTCAACAGGAAGGCTTGGCAAACGTCGGTCAAGCTTTCAGTCACCTCTTTTTACCGAATCACGTTCTATCAATATACACTTTATTTTGAGCACGACTATAGTCAATTTTAATCCGTGTTATCAGCAAATATTGGTTTTCGGAGATACGTTCAATTTTTCTAAAAGAATATACACATTTATACCACTAATCACTTAGCACGACTATAGTCATTTTTATTCTGTTTTATCAGTTAATCAATTCACTGTTTTGGGGAACGAAATGTGGTTTCTAACATCAAGATTTGCCAATGTTTTTGTCTCAAATTTAGCAAATATGAGTGATTTTCATCCACTTGAAGTTGTGGATCACAGTATGGAGACACAACTTTAATTTGGATATGCTGATTCCAAATCTACCCAGTGCCAAACTTTTTCCCCAACGAAAACTGAAAAGCAAAATATTCGCAAAAGTAACTGATAATGATGCAATTGCACATACTATTACACAAACGTGATTGTTGTTCACAAAATAATTGTTTGTATTATAGTTGTGCAAAAAACAGAGCTTTGCATTGGGCAGATTTGGAATCAGCAACTGCCTAATACTCGTCTATTAAGCAGTTGCTGCTGTTTATCTTTTAACCTCCAAATTATTCAATTGGAATTTGCACACACTTGACGCGATCCTCTACCTCAAGTTGACATACGATTTGACAAAATCGAGGTCAATCATGCTGATTGCTGTCAGATTTTATCTTTAAATGTTTAAAAGGTGGTAGGTAATGTGGTTATAAAAAAATGAAAAACGGAATATATTCAGGTGGTTAAAGGGCTAAGTCTTCGCAAAGAAGAACAAGGCTGGTTATCAGTAACTTTAAGGATATCACATTCACACAACTAAATGGCTTTGTTATAGAGAAGCTCTGCAACTACATGTATATCCCTGTGCTATATTCACGACACAAAAAGTACGTTATGTGTGGGCAGAGAAAACTTCTTCTGCCTCTAACACGTTAGGGTCGTCTTTACGTCGTGCAGTGATATATATTTCTGCAAACATGGACTCTATACCATGTCTAGTAATGACAAATCTGGCAAATATGGATACCTTGTATATAAAAATGTTTATTGACGAAATTACTTCTCCACTATATGTAAATAGTTCCTATCCGCATTGCACCATCGGTGAATAATGCAAAATAAGGATGATATACGGATGATACATGGGTGACATGCAGATGACATAATATATGACATACAGCTCACATACACAGGAAATGCGAATGAAATATGGATGACATGCAAAAACTCAGAACAGAAAGAAGCCCGAAGCCGGGACTATGCCCTGCTCTTATTTAGAATGACTTCAAGGCTTCTTTATAGTTTACAACACTGGACACTCCATACCTTTGAACAGTTTGGAGCACTGTATATGCACAACCACGATGTCAAATATCCGGCCCGACCGGGATTCCAACCTGGTACCTCCAGGTTACAAGCCATAGTCGATACGAATGAGCCATCGGGGCCGGCACGTCATTTGCAGAGTACATACTAATGATAGATGGATTTATATGACATGAAGAAGACATACGGATGACATACATATGACATAAGGATGCAATACTGATGACATACGGATGACATACAGATGACATATTGATGACATAGGGATACTGTAAAGACGACATACAGATGACAAGTTTACAACACATGCACCATGACTTCATATTTTAGACTTAACATGTACATCTTTCATATTGGCTTCAGATCCGAGAGCGTGCTATCCCCACCCCGACCAGTAAACACGACACATTGACTCAATGTTCTGTCAATGTTGGTCCACCCTCTGCGACGCTGGCCAAACACTGACCCAACATTGTGTCGTCGGCTGGTGTTTGTCGGTCCACCCCACCCCCTTCATCACGTGTCAGATCGCAGGTAAACATTGCTGATTACAAGGAAACCTTCGATCTGCCATCTCATTAAATATGAAACCTCTCAACGAGTCATTATCATGCCAATCAGACCATCGCTTTAATCAATCAGTTTCGCTGAACTAACTTACAATATCTTAAATAAAAACCAGAAAAGCATTAACATGGTCGATTCCGCATTTCATATTATAAATAATATCCAGAAATCAGTGAAGAGTTATAATTTGAGAAAAATCAAAATCGTTGTCAATCTAACCATGTTGAATGCGTATTTTCCTATAAAAAATAACAATTCTCAAACTAATGAATATTATTTTGATGTGAGTACAAGGAATATCGATGACACCTACAATATCTTGATGGTGCACACATTTCAAAGCTAATGTGTGCCATAGTAAAATTAAATGCTTCCCTAAAAAATTTTCTTAAAATAATTCAATGCAATCATTTGAAATCGATTATAAATGATTGAGTAGAAGGTAAAAAATGAATATGAATCTAACTTAAGATTTCACGCAGTCAAGCAGCATATACGATCGTGTGTGCGAATCAAAATGCTTTAAATCTCAAATGTCACGATCAATATTTCATTGAGCTGAGGACATTTGAATTTAAGTGAAACTTCCTTAACTTTTAGGTTGAAGATTTTAGTCTATTAACATATCCTAGAAATATGTCGCAACTAGTTTAACGTATTTCAGATCAAACAAACCACCAAAGATCAATATATAAAGAGTCTATATTCCGAATTCAGTTCGAGAGTAAAACAGAAGAAACAACGAAGAATGTTAATATACTTAATTCCATGAATACAGCTGAAACCTCCACCTCTCGAATCGACCTAGATTGATTGATTGATTGATTGATTGATCGATTGATCGATTGATCGATTGATCGATTGATCGATTGATCGATTGATTGATTGGTTGATTGATTGATTGATTGATTGATTGATTGATTGATTGATTGATTGATTGATTGATTGATTGATTGATTGATTGATTGATTGATTGATTGATTGATTGATTGATTGATTGATTGATTGATTGATTGATTGATTGATTGATTGATTGATTGATTGATTGATTGATTGATTGATTGATTGATTGATTGATTGATTGATTGATTGATTGATTGATTGATTGATTGATTGATTGATTGATTGATTGATTGATTGATTGATTGATTGATTGATTGATTGATTGATTGATTGATTGATTGATTGATTGATTGATTGATTGATTGATTGATTGATTGATTGATTGATTGATTGATTGATTGATTGATTGATTGATTGATTGATTGATTGATTGATTGATTGATTGATTGATTGATTGATTGATTGATTGATTGGCTGATTGGTTTGTTGGTTTGTTGATTGATTGATTGATTGATTGATTGATTGCTTGATTGATTGATTGATTGATTGATTGATTGATTGATTGATTGATTGATTGATTGATTGATTCATTGATTGATATCTATTTTAAAAAATGTTCAAGTAAACTGAATGGTTGATCCTTTCACCTGCGGGTCTTTGTACTCGCCGCAGAGATGAAATCCAAGCCAGGAGAAGAGACTTCACGTGGCCTTGTCATTATTTGCTGCTTGATGTGATCGATTGTGTTCTGGGCATTTGATCAAACTTCACCGAAATCTGACACTTCTGTCGATTGCTAGCGTGTGCCTTGTCCAAACCCACCCTTAGAGGCCCACAGCATGTGCCTTGTCCAAGCCCACCATTAGAGGCCCACAACTGCAGCATGTGCCTTGCCCAAGCCCATCATTGTGGCCCACAACATGTGCTTTGGCCAAACCCACCCTTAGAGGCCCATGGCGTGTGTCTTGTCCAAACCCACCCTTAGAGACCCACATCGTGCGTTTCAAGATGTAAGTGGCTCACATGTCGATGTCAACTTGTACATGAGAACATCTAGATCTAGGGGAATTAGCATATCATGTCCTGTTATAGGAATGTGTCGTCTTTAATTTGTCAGCGATTGATTTCAACAGATGAGGAGTCATGTTCTTCATGTTTAATCCCTGGAGCACTTAGCTATTCATTTACGTTTTCGCTCACTTGAAATTGTGTCTCGCAACCGCGACACACAACTTCAAGTTACTGAAAATGTAATATTATTATTATTTATTCATTAAAACCCCCACAAGTGAGGAGAACATATTATATTGTATATTACATACATAAAGATGTATCACAGATAAGAAATGTCACAGTATATGTAGTATATGTATTAAAAGCGGCTCAGTAATTTAGTTAAAATAGACGTTGTAGAGTTTCTATTTAAAATATCAGCTCTATACAACACGCCTTGCAATGAGTCTACCAACCCGTCTCTAGCAAAATACTTTTAAGTATATTTAAATGTTGAAAGTGTAGAGAGAAGGGGTGATAGACCCATGTCAAGTAGTCTGTATGTGATTTGAAACATTGAAGTTCCAATTTCAGTGTTTTAAGACTTAAGACATATTTTATTTTTAACCCTTTAACCGCCAAATTATTTAATCCAAATTTTCACTCACTTGAAGTTGTGTCTCGCTGACGCGATCCACAACTTCAAGTGAGTGAAAATTATTCAGATTTGACAAAATGGAAGTCAACTCTTTTCAAATCTTGCTGATTGATGCCACATTTTATCTTCAACATATATTAAAATGTGGTAGTTAATGTGCTAATAAAAAATGAAAACCCAAATATATGCGGCACCGGTGGTTAACGGGTTAAGGAGTGGTAATACAGATGCAATGAAAACACGGAATGGCTACTGTGGTCGACAACAGTGTTCTGGGGTTAACATCCATATGCTGACAGTTTATATTATACGTAAGCTCCCTCGTTGTATGCGCCAAATTGAGTATCAAATACTGCTGTTATGACCCATCACAATTAGAATGTTCTCACTGGCGGAGTAAGTGGGGGGGGGGGGGGGTTGCACGTCTCCTCAATTTTTAGACATTTTTTGACATTTGTTTTAAAAAGTTCCCTAAATTGATCAAAATATACAAAACATTCTGCTGGCAAGTCTCCAAACCCCCTGCGCCCCATTTCTCAGCTCCCAGCGTTTATTAGATATACAATAATTTTGTATTCTCTTTCAGATAAGAATTTCGTTGGCAAATAATTTCTCAAGGTGTATGTAAATATGTAGTGGGGGAAGATGACTTGAAAGCGTGTGGCAAATAAAAAAAATAATGCTATTTTTAAAACAGTTCCATGAAGATATTCGTTGTACTACCTCTAGGTTTTAGGAAATTAGTCATTCTTCAGAGATGCAAAAGGATTTTGTGATGCATCGTGAGGATTTAAAAGGTTAAACTGGTTAAAGGATAGTCTAGCTCTCGTGATATACTAACTAAATTGACGTATCAATCTAAATATATAGTTATTTTTAGAACAACCTTTATAGATTGCCTTGGCGCTACGTTAGTATTTCAGCTCTAAAATGCTGAATTAATGGGCCTTAGAGGTTTTACACTCTCCTATCACTTTTGTCAAAATTTCACTTCAACAAAAACACTTGCTTTGTTGGGAAAACAGACCACATCATTCATACAATCTGTATCGATTATGTCGAGCAGTCGGTCTCTTCAGTCCTTTTCGCGCATCCATGTGAGCATTTGCTGAAGGAAGTGATACCAGACTGTCAGTGTTTCTAAACTGGTGACAGCACACTGTCAACCTAGTTAGACGCACAATCTCAGAATGGTCGCCGGCGATCGCGTGTATCCAGCTGTCAACGCAGGCAATTTGAACTCTGACCCCCGGGCCAGTGACCACGCGCCGGAATGACCTCTGATGACCTGCACGTGATCCGTTCAACTGGCCGGTCTCCTGATCCAGACAATGTCAGGATGGCGGACTCCGTCTCACGAGATGTAAAACTGTGAAATATTGATGGTGTTGAAAACACGCTGGTTTGTGTCACGTCCCCGGAAGAGTAGAGTGATGACCCTTGTGCCGCTATAGCCGTGAATATACGGTTTCAAACATGTCTGGAATAAAATGCCACAGAAATGATCAACCCTTTCACTGCTAAACAAGTTTTTATTATTTATTTTATTAGCCATTTAAATCGCATTTATTAGCAATGAAATGCATGGTAAAAAATATTTTCAAATGTTTAATCGCAAATTAAGTTTATTGAGAACGAAATGTGTGTTAAATATTTGCAAATGTTTCATCTCAAATTTAAAAAAATATGAGTAATTTTCATCCACTTGAAGTTGTGGATCGCGGTAGCGAGACACAACTTCAAGTGAGAGAACATTTAAATAGGATGAATTAGTGAGAAAAGAGTTAATATATTAAAAATTCTTTTTCCATCATTTGAAGCTGGAAAATGAGAAAAATGATGTAAAAGTAGAAACTCACTTTCAGCAGCAAAGAGTTAATCAATGTGGAGTCAACGTTACTTTACGTTGGGCTGCCGTTTATTCAGCGCCAGGGGCTTGACACGGGACTTCCGGTCACTCTACGGGGTCAGTCAAAACATGACCTCTATCTGGATCGCGGAAGTTTACAGGCGCCTTTTCCCACAGGTTAAATAAACTGTAGTGACCTCCGTGATCATTATACCGTCCACCACGTGTCATAGCAGCACGGTAGCTTAGTCTGTATTCACCCATTATATGGTAATAATATTTTTTGTTTTTAATATGGATATTTAATATGTTTGACCCGACACACACAAATGGCAGTGATGGCTAAATTTTCGAAAATGATTTGACTTTCCTGTTTCAAAAACTGAAAATAATTGAAAAATATTTCTTACTTTTGATCTTATGTGCTTTTTAACCTTTAGTTTTAGTTATGTAATCATTAACATTTTAATGATATCGTCTTTATGTACCTTCCTGCGTGACTGGTCACATTTTGTAAATATTTATAGTACTAGACTATGTTTGAGGCAGTCACAGGCTCGTATCTGGTTGTCTGTCATATAATCCACAAAACGTTATTGAAAATATACTGTTAGTTTATCTGGAAAATAAAAAACAGAAATATTTTTAAATAAAACAGCAGCAATCTAAATATGTATTGAAATATACCATACCATTAGAAAACACAATTTATTATTGTATGTTCGGATCATTTCTTATTTTTTAAATCATTTAAATAATTAATATTGCCCGTCGAATATCAACAATGATAATGTAAGGCTTATAAGATAAACAAAAACGTTGTTTTCTTAAGCTGTTATTGTCCTCCTTGATTTATTACAGCTGAACTGGGTGGATTTATCAACAAAGAGCTAGTTAACCTACAACATGAGAGTCTGGACAATGATATGGTAGCCTGTAATTTTGCTGGGAGTGATAAGAATGATCAGTTTACTCAGCTGACAGGACAGTCTGATCCAACACTTGACCAACGTAGGGCCAACGTCTGCGACGCTGGCCCTATATTGATAAAGTGCAGGTTTATCGTGTGATGGAATCGAGGAATGTCAAACATTTCATATCTATGTTTGAAGGGCCATTTCTTTCGCATCTACATGTAATATGTACAATGTTGGGATGATCAATAAATTAATGCATGGGGGCTTTTAGGATGAAAAATCCACTATTCAAGGATGCTACCTTTCGGTTAAGGTTTAAGGTTTAAGATTGTCTTAACTTTCTTCCATTACCATTAAATAAGAAAAAATCAGATAAATCTTAGCATCTAGTCATTTTTGGCTACGTTTCAGACATTGTAAATCACTTCGTCGCAACTCACCCGCGCCGTATAAGCAGCTACACATTTACTCGTGAGATTATTGTTTACATTCAGAAAGATTAAATGTACTTATTAACATCACTCGCCTGCAAAGATAGTGCGAAGTCATTACCTTAACGCACGTGTGTGTCTGTACATGTCATTGTTTTCACTTAGTGGTACTATACAATTAAAAATGAAATGCTAAACATGTTAAACAGCTAGAGGAAAACAATTATATGTGACACGTGGTGACATCTGTCAACCTAGTGTACTTAGTATAACAGATGGACAGAGGTTAATTGAAATAATACAGAATTAATATTTTTTGAAAAATTATCGTCTTAATCATGTATGTTTGTTTTAATTGGTTTAAAATGCATTTAATATTCGTTGTGGAAATAATATTGAAGCAGATGAAGTAAAAGTAGATCAAAACTGTACCATAATTGCCTTGGAATTAAGGTAATTATTGAACTAACTATGTTAATTATTTATATATGTCCCTAGCGTTGAGAAGGTTCTGGCTAGTTTAGTTGTTGTTTTGACTGACCACGGCATGGCAACGTGATCCTAGACTAACATACGGTATTGATGAGATGACCAGTGTCCACTTGCTATGAGGTCAGAGAGACCATTTACACAGTAGTCAGTCTGCAGCGCTTACTCTAAGGTCAGACTGACCACTTATACAGTGGTCAGTCGGCAACGGATGATGTGCAGAAACAAAGGCTCAGTCACAAAGAACGGGTTTACTGCAGTAAAATAAAGGAAAAAAAATTGTAGACATTGTTCTTGCATAAAGTACTTCGTAAAGTATTTTTCTTGCAAAAGCGATTTAGTGAATAAAATTTTTTTGTAGTACGAACTCAGTAAAGATAAATTGTTATAGAGCGTACTTAGTAAAGAACATGTTCTTGTAAAATTTACTTATTAAGGAACATTTTCCTGCTGACTCAGGTAAATATTTTTTTCTTGCATAGCTAACTTAGCAAGTAACAGTTTCTTGTAGAACGTACTTAGTAGGGAGCAATTTCTTGTGAAAAAAACAGTTGTCTTGTAGACCTTGCTTAGCAAAGAACTAGTTAGTGTAAATCTTACTTATTAGAAAATGTATTATTGTGAATCGTATTTCCTTTTATTGTAAATCTTACGTAATAAGAAACGTTATTTTTTTAAATATATGTTACACGTGGTTAAAATGTTTGCCAAATCACTCGTCAGCACCAGACTTTATTACTGTGAATCTCGTCTTTTTAACGCTGATGATAAACATTTAAATCAACTACAACGTATGGGTGACTAACATATCCACCTACATGAATTTGGCTTGCTTCGCAGCCTAGTGAAATCAGTCCCATGGTGCATCTATAATGACGCCCTTTGGCCGGATATGTACATATTATTGATTTTGCAATGGCTTTGAGGCGCCCATAAACTTGTATAACAAGAATTTAGGAGCATAAGAAGTTGTATATATCATTTCCTCTCATACCATATGGATTTGTGAACTGATAATCTAGTATCCAAAGCGTATATTTATGCATTTCAAGCTATATTTAAATTAACTAAACTTACCATGAATTTAATAATATAGTTTCTGGTGAACACTCATCTAATCAAGAAATCCAATGTACAATATATCTATCCTTGCAGATAGAAACATTTTGGTTTCTTTTCAAGTTAGAAATTGCGTCAGCAATTCCAGATTCAAATTACGAAAAAGTACCCTAACTGAGCATTTAGTAGAACAGTGGTAAAAATCGGCAGATGCTGAGATACGAAAACGTTGTTCATTTGAGTGCGATATGCTAAAATGCCGCACTCGTCCAATGAAAAAGGGTGTGAGTCTAAAGGCCCACACCTAATTCAGGAGTGTTGTATTTCCCATATAACTCGAAAAATCAACAACGTTAGCATTTTTTACACGATCTCTGTCATACAATGCAGATCAAACTAATACAAGAGTGGGATATGGGGTGATACCGATGTATATCTCATAGTGAAAACCACTACACAGGGTGCAGAAAAGCTGTAAAGCAGAACAGGCATAGCTGACCCCTATGATTCAAAGGGTGCAGGTGGTCATTTAAAGATTAGTTTATGGTGACCAGTAAGAAACCCTAGCATCCAAAATGTACAACTGATACTGCACTTAGTTTACAAAGGGTGCAGCTGGTTCTCAGTGGGTCAGGTTGTGATTACCAGTAAAATATCCCAAAATTCAAAGTGCATTAGTCTCATCTGATGGGGGTAAGTAGTAGAAGCCTCAGCACCAAGAGTGCTCAGCTGGTTCTTAGAGGGTCAGTAATAGGAGCCCTAGCAGCTCGACGGTTCAGCTGGTTCTGGGGGGTCAGTAGTAGAAGGCCTAGCATTCAGAAGGTGCAGTTGGTTCTAGGGGGGGGGGGTCAGTTTGTGATGACCTTGTTCACAGACAGTGGACGGCGGTCAATGTTGACAAATCTCCTGAGCATCCACAAGTGGCTGATGGATGGATGACCAGTCAACGTGATAGTGTCCACAAGTGGCTGATGGACGAATGACCGCACGAGATGACCAGTCAACAGGACAGTGTCCAGCAGGCTGATCTTAATGCGTAAACTGCTAATACGACTATAGTCGGTTTATTCTGTTTCATTCGAAGGTTAAATCACAATCAGTTCGAACGAAATGAGTGTCTCAACATCAATATTTGTAAATGTTTGCTCTCAAATTAAACAATAATGAGTAATTTTCACCCACTTGAAGTTGTGGGTCGCGGTAGCGAGACACAACCTCAAGTGAGTGACAATTTAGATATGATGATGTCGCGCTTTATGGGTTAGTGCTGGGCCAAATCTCTGTGGCATGGAGTCAGCGTATGGACAGTACTTTGACTCTTGTCCTGCAGGGAATATAATTATAATTATTTGAATATCATGATAATTATTGATACATACTTTTTGAAAAATACTAATGGACAAACGCTCCAAGATGATGGATACAAAATATAGATTAATCCATGAATTGCACTATTTATATAATGTAAAATGTACACAAAACGCACTTGTGATTACTCTTTGTGGTAACATTATTCTTCGTTAAAACAAAACCTCTATATTTTAGTTTTACCAACAGGATAAACTTGTCAATTTCCGTCAAATAGTGAACCCTACATTATCAATACTTTGTGATATTAGAGGCTTATAGTATATTAATACAGATGAGAGATGCCACTGTGATAAACTAATGAATCTCGATGTCCATATTTAAGTACCCTACTACATAATATGTGTTACTTGGTTGGTTTTGTGGATTTCAGTATCGTAGTTATCTAAATAGATTCGTGCTCCAAACTGTTCAATGTGTGGGTACTGTGTGAAGTACTGTGGTAACGCCGAACTGATTAGTTTGAGGCTGTTTCTGGTGACCTGCATAAATTCTGCGTTTGTACAAGACAAAATGTAATAACGAAATATATTTATATATTTATATTTTAATATAATATAATATCAGACACGAGCAATTTCCCTGTTTGCGAAAATGACTTTTTCATCATTGTGAAAACTGTTTCGTATTATTCTTATTATTTTACTTCTCTGAATGTTCCTACGTGGAATTTATCAGAATATATTACTTGTTACCTGTTACCTCTTACATGTTACTCGACAACTGTTTCGTATTATTCTTATTATGTATTTAGTATATCCAGCGCTCAAAACGCAGATTTTAAAATATAATGGTTAAATACATTTGAACCAGACACTGCTTACAAGGACAAGTCGATATGGGTGTCTTTCTGAGCGGACATCTGGCGGCACTCGTCAGATCTTTCATCAATTAGAGAGGTCAATCTTTTTAGTGGACCTTATAAGTGGTTGATCCACTGCTGGAGAGAAATTCGATTCTGTCCATGGACCTTTAACGTGTTTACAGAGAGAACTGTTAAAGCGAGCGCACGTGCCCCAAATAGACTGCGCTGAAATCTTAACGCTTTCATCCCATGGGGCATGTTTACCCACACCTCCGAATAATGGGCATTGCAGATCACGCAATATATATATCATAGATAGGCTAGATATTCTCAAAGATAAGATGAGAAAATAAATAATGCTCATAAAAATAACTTCTAATTTATCTATCTATTATCTATTTATTTATTTACGTGTTTTGTGTTACATTTTTAAGGGCTTGTGACAAATATCTGAATGGGTAATATATGATCTAGAATGTATTTATAAGAGTAATAAAAGCTGCTATAATATTTTGTATCACAAAAAAATAATGTGCTCTTCCGGAATTATTTTATTTTTCTGTGGAAATTTTTAGACAGAAAATAGCAAATAGATATGCCCCTTTTTAATTTTACCCTTTTCAGCGCTGGGATTCTGACGTCTAAGGTCGATCCAGCGCTGAAAGAGTAAAGATATTTTTAATGGCCGTAGACCCATAAAATAGTTATTCAAGTGAAGTGGAGAGAGCTAACTAAGACATTTATGATGATTTCAAATTGAAAAAGCCCTTTGGTCTCTTGATTTACATAAGCATATTCCAGCACTTGAAAGGTTTAATATATTGACTATATGTTGTGTAGTTAGGGTAAACATCAGACAGGTGGTGGTCTTGATGAATACGGTTCCTTACAACAGCTCTCCTGTCATGGCGATGATGTGCTCGATCAGTTACTGTAAATAACCATATATTGTGCGGCTTTTATTTTCTACAATCAATTATACAATCAATTGAAATTCACGAAAATGTCGCGATATGTCCCAAAAAATGATAACTTCGAACCAAATGTTAGTAAGGTATTTATCGTGTATATACATGTATAGTTCAGGTGTCATAATAATTGGTCATATAATATTCTACATATTCTAACAGTTGACTAAAACATATCAGCCATATGTGGCCATTACTCACCAGTCTTTCTTAACCCTTAACCCTTTAACCACCGGGGCCGATTATATTCGTTTTTTAACATTTTTATTAGCACATCGCCTATCAGTTTTTAAACATTGTGAAAATAAAACGTAACACCAATCAGTCAGATTTGAAAATTGTTGACCTCCATTCTGTTAAATCTGAATAATTTTCACTCACTTGAAGTTGTGGATCGCGTCAGCGAGACACAACTTCAAGTGGGTGAAAATTCAAATTGAACAAATTGGCGGTTAAAGGGTTAAAGCGCTGAATTTTTATCCCCCGCCCGTAGAGGAAGGGGGATTTTAGTCGCGCAAGGATTCTGTCCGGCGTCCGGCGTCTGGCGTCACGTTTTTTTGTGGGCACAAAAACTTAAAAACTACCGGTCAAATCTTTTTGAAATTTTAACATGACATTCCTAGCAGCATGGGGATATGCAAGTGATTTTTTTTTGAGATGCCATCAAAATTCAAAATGGCCGCCAGAGGTCAACTCTAATTTTTTTTGTGGTTGCAAAAACTCTAAAACTTGAAGTCAGAAATTATTCAAATTGTACTATCACATTCCCCATGATATAGAGATGTGCAGGTGACTTTTTCAAGGTTTAACTGAATTTCAAAATGGCCGCCACAGATCAACTTTGATTTTTTGGGGGGCGTAGGAACTAAAAAAATCCGTTTAGTCTTTTTTTTTTAATTTAAACATCACATTTCTAGCAAAATGGGGATGTGCAATTGATTTTTTAAAGATGCTACCAAAATTCAAAATGGCCGCCAGAGGTCAAATCCAATTTTTTTTGTAGGCGCCAAAACTCCAAAACCTAAAGTTGGAAATTATTCAAATTTTACTATCACATTTCCCACGATATGGAGATGTGCAAGTGATTTTTTTAAGGTTTTACTGAAATTCAAAATGGCCGCCATGGATAATCTTCATATTTTCTTGTGGTCGCCAAAATTGAAAAATTGAAATCAGTAATAATTCACATTGTACAATCACATTACCCACCATCTGGAAATGTGCATGTGATCTTACTGAAATTTAAAATGGCCACCACAAATCAACTTTTTTAATGTTTGTGACAGCAAAAAGTCTAACCTAATTTATGGCGGGGGATGATATAGGACTTCAGTCCTCTTGTTTAATGAAGACCTTGGAGACCAGAAGATTTTTTTTTATTTGAAATCATCATTAATGTCTTAGTCATCTCTTTCTGATTCATTTGTATATATTTTATGATTATACGGCCATTAGAAATATTTCAACTCTTACAGCGCGTGGATCAACTTTAGACGTCAGAATCTGACGTCTACAGACGTCAGATTCTGGCGACTAAAGTCGATCCCCGCGCTGTAAGGGTTGACGCAGATTTGGCTGTTGTTCACATAGTCGACCTACAAAAAGATAAGTCATTTCATTCTGAGCCGGAGAACTGTATAGTTTGAACTACAATGTATATTATTGTGTCAAGTGTGACTGGATTGTGTGATTTTAATACAATGTTTGAAAATACAGAAAATGTCCAGTGAACAAGTGTTCGCCTGGGCAAACGACGTTGCGACGTTGAATCAACGTGATTGACGTTGATTCAACATCGCTACAACGTTGTGTGCGCGTTGGGTAAAGGCTCGCACCTTATTCATTTGACGAGTGCTGTATTTCCCCATATCGCACTCAAATGAACACCATTTGCATATCGTATTCACAAAATTATCCGACTGGACTAAATTTTCTGGTCGTGTAAATATAGGTATTTACGTTCTCCTCCACGGACAGATTGCTAACGCTCCGGATGTTTGTCAGCGTAAAGCAAGCCATTATCTGACCCGATTTAGATTTCACCGCCAATCCATTTTGTCCTGTTGGACATCAAATTATGCAGATCGTTGCAGCGGGTGAGCTCAGTCGGATGTTTGGCTTCCTATTGGTTGTAATGGACGCCACTTGGCGGGAAAACTGTTATTGAAAGAAATTTAAAGATTGAGAAATCAGAATGTCCCATACAAATGTATATATGATATGGTAAATTCTGTATTTTTATTAAAACTAACGTGTTTAATATGACATTTTTTTTAATTCTGATACCAAAATTCGTTTCACATGTAATTGAAATTCATCGTCTTTAATATACATACAAAGATATGATATTATATTGACCAAATAGAAGTGAATTACAATGTCACACAATGATTGAAATAAAAATCCACACTCGATCGTGGTCCATTAAAAATGCTAAAGGACAATGATTTTGTTATGGGACGCAATACATGATTACATAATGTTATTTTAGAGACTATATTATATTTAATGTTATTTTAGAGACAATATTATCTCTATGATTAATAAAACGTATGTTTTACTATATTGTTTTATTACACAATTGATAATACACTATATCTAAAACATAATGCTAAAGTTTAGGGTCATTTCCCTCATTATTTATGCATCATGTATCATATTTTGACAAAGACTATTTTTAAAAAAGGTAGTATATACCAGACGTGCTTTGACTTGTGCATTTAATAAAATAAGTTATTTTGTTCGCATGAACCCTTTACCCACAAAGCTCACAAAGCTCACAATTTTTCACCTACTTAAAGTTGTGTCCACATGTATACATATGTATATTTATATTCACTGTGTGTCTTGCAATATAATTTATTCCAGCCGAGATTGACCCAGTTTAGCCTATATGTACATAAACGTGGCCTAAAACCTCATTCATTCCATCATAGTGATCATTATTTTACAATCATACGATATATGTAATATATGAGGCTTTACTATTTCATCATCATAGCAATTTGCGGGACCTGCGAACTCGTCTGTATGTCAACTCCCCGGGGAGCATATGTACAAGTAATCATGTCAATGCTAAGAAAGTATCATACACATTGCCGTAAACACGTGACAAAATCAGCCAATCACAGTCTGTCATCCCTTTGTTATTAAAACGGATTTATCATAGTTCACCAAGAAGCTGGAATTGATTCAAATGATGAAAATTTACTATTTGAATTTAGAAATTCACTGCTGAATGTCAGATAAGTAAGAAACAAAATAAACCTCAGCAGTGTTAATGTCTACCCGGTAAATGTCAAGCTGAGTCTTTGTCATGGCACAGTTTGCCGCTGCTGCTGCAGCCTTACATTCTGCCACGCTCTTCCCTCATGAAAGTCAATATGTATTTTATCCCCTCACCCCCCCCCCCCTCCAGCCTCCAGGGAGCTCCTCTCTGGATCCCACTATTCTCAGGAAAGCGCCCGAAACTAGCCATGGCTAATTATGTGTGAGCGGAAATTACCAGCAGTTGCAAATATAGACCTTCTAGGTGTGAGGGAGCAAAGATAGAAACGCTTGCACACCTAGAATTTGATGTTTGCACACCTGATTAATATTTGAATGTTGGATGTTGCGCACAATTTCCTTGGAAAATTCTGATAATATAAATTAAATAAGACCGTTTTTTGACCAAATTGATCTTCTCGCTTCACAAAATGAGAGAAATTATTTTTATCATATGTCTGCTCACATGTCTCCTCCGGTGATTAACCCTCTGGTGTTTAACCTTACTCTTTCAGTGCGAGGATCGACATTACACGTTTGAAGTCGATCCTCGCACTGAAAGAGTAGAATATTTATAATTGCCGTAGACCATGATACCAAGGGTATTCAAATGAAAGCGAGAAGAGCTAGCTAAGACATTTCATCGCTTTAAGTGTTTAAGTGTCCTAGAGAGCTTAGTCATCCGTGATTAAAACAGCGAGAACTCATTTGATTTCTGGTGAGATATATCCATATTCCCTGACACTGATCCCGCTTCTGGGGCATGGTGGGCAGTCGTAAACGCGGGATATGGCATTCTAGCCTGGAGCAAGTTCTTACTCATGTCCGGCAAAATTAAAGCAGAAATAAAGTAAATGAGATCTCACAGTAGTTCATAATTACTTTTATCATTATATGCAGGCCATTAACATTACATCTTGTATATTGAAACACGTTTAAATGTTGTTAAAAATAAAATGTACAATTCAAGCATCAACATAAAGCGGTAATGGTTGCAATTAAATATTTTCTCTCAGCACCCATATCACATTTACACAGGCACTATATTGCTCCAAAATAAGTATTATTTGATATTTCATCCAGAATATTTTAAAAATTGAATCAGGTACTTTCTAGTTGTTAGGGTTTAAAAAGTATCGTATTTATAGCGCCGGTTAACATTGGTTAATAAAAAATAAATAAACACAATTAAAAAATTAGATGTTTATGGTATTCATATTTAGTCATTAAGGAAGTGTAGACGTTTTCCGTCGATGACGTCAGTCGATAAAAAATGCAACCAATCAATTAAATTTGTATCAAATCATCAAGTTTCCTGTAAACAAAGTAGAAGATGTGGAAATGTTAAGGCGACTGTTCAAAAACGCTATTTATAATCTAACGTCGAGTACTGCTTCATAGTATAAAGTAACAGCAAGTTAAACATCAGCTCGACATATAAAACCAATCAGAAACAGGAAATTAATGAAGACATAGAAAAATAAAATAAGAAAATAAAGTATATCTGTGACGCAAAATATAAAGCTTTTGTCTGGCTTCGTCATTAATTTGCTACACTGTCTGTAACAATGACCTCAGCCAGCCTGGGGCTACTGGCACTGGATATGTATAGATACATGTATATGACGGATAGCGATATATAGTGCAAGAGCGGAATTCATGTAATCAGTATCTCCATCTCATTGTGTGTGTATTTGTTCACCCTTAAAACGCTAAGATAAACCATTATTTGTTTTCAGTCATTTGAGGTTGTGTCTCGCTATCGTGACTCACAACCTTAAATGGCCCAAAAATATAAAAGAAATCAAATATTTGCAAATATTGATGTGGAAACATTAATTTCGCTCTCAATAACAATGATTTGATTGGTTAAAAAAATATATTAAAAACGATTATAATCTTGCTTAGCGTTTAAGGGGTTGTTATATAGCAGTTATTAAAAGGGGTTGTTATATAGCACTTATTAAAAATACATTTATTATAATATAAAGCCGTCTAGTCTGTATGGTAAGCGTCCTGACACCCGGCTATTTATTCTTGTTTTTATTCAGCTTGTTGTATGAATTGTTGCGGTTTTTCCACCTTAACCCTTCTCCTGCTGATCACGATTTCTGTCGTTTTAATTTATTTTACTGATATTGGGAACAAAATGTGTGTTTGAACATCAAGATTTGCAATGGATAGATCTTAAAATAAACAAATATGCGTAATTTTCACCCACATGTAGTTCTGGATCGCGGTAGCGATTCACAACTTCAAGTGGGTGAAAATTTTAATAAATTTAAATACATTTAGCAGAATTAGGGTGAAACTTTTTTCATTAAGCTATCGCCCCAAGTCTTGTATTCCACCCCGTAATTTAAATAACAACTGAATGACGGCGGTGATTGCCCGATCTCGTCATGTGACAGGCTGAACAACTCTTCGATTGGTTGGGGGTAGAATACAAGACATGGACCGAAATGACTCGTATTTGTTTAATTTGTGACACATTGCAAATGTAGATTTTTATGTCGAGTAAATGTGATTGATTCTGCTAGCACTTTTTAAGAGTAAAAATGATCTGATTAAAACAATTGTCAAGTGAAAGTTTAGAGCGTTCTTATTGTGACTGAATATTGCATATTGAATGAGTTTGGTTTTAAAAAACAGAGCTGAGAGGTTTAGTTTAGGCTTCTTGTTATTTGTTCTTCCTGTGGTATTATTTTCAATTTTAAATATTTTAGATAAAAAATATCACACATATAATGACTTGTTTGTTTATCGTTGATGCTAAAATTGTGTATCTGCTGTTTTGTCGCCGATCGACCCTTCTAAATGTAAATTAATAATCTGATATAGAATGCTAGTGCTGACTGCCCCGGTTGTCCCTTTAACCCTTAAAGTTTTGAAAATATTGTTGTACAAACCATGGAAACCAAAGAGTTTTTCAATTTGAAATCATCATAAATGTCGGTCCAAGTCTTCTATTCTACCCCTGACCAATCGAAGAGTGACACAGTCTGTCACATGACGAGATCGGCCAATCACCGTCGTCATTCAGTTGTTATTTAAATTAGGAGGTAGAATACGAGATTTGGCATGTCTTAGTCAGCACTCTCCGCTTCCTTTGAATACCTATGTTATGGGTCTACGGCCGTTATAATTGTTTTTACACTTTCAGTGCGGGGACCGACTTTTGACTCCAGAATCTGACGTCTACAGACGTCAGACGTCAGATTTTGACGTCTAAAATCGATCTCCGCGCTGTAAGGGTTAAATAATGCCACTGAATAGGATAATTTGAATCTAATAAAGGAAGTCAGTGACTGCGCAGACGTACTGTCAGTGTCCGGTTGCACAGCATCACGGAAATATCAAGAGATGATATCTGCCGATCTGCCCCACTAAACTCAAGTGTAGCATTATATTATATAACCACTCATGTGTAGTCAATAAGCAGCTTTCAAGCTCACGACCAAATTGAAACGATTATTGCGTCACTAAATTATGCAGCTGTACCTTACTATTTTATTCTAACCCTCTCGGTTCGAGCTAATTTTATGCGAAAACAATATGAACCGACATTTGTCTAGATTTGATATTACATTACGACAGCGATATCAGCTTTAAATAACTTAATTATGTCAAGGAGTACGTCAAGGAGTATGTCAAAGAGTAATACAGCTGCTGCATTTCTCTTTGAGCAGCAGTTGAGCACTTAGAGTGAATATATTGAATGTCAATACAATTGATGTGAATAGAGACTTTAATGATGGTTGTCATGTTGACAGAGTGCTCAATATGAAGTATAAATCTATGAAGGCATATTTAATATAATAAAAGGACTGAAGGTTCCATTCGTGTAATTTTTCTGTTGAAGTTTTCGTTCACAAGAACAAGATCATTCACACATTTTATAAGAAGAATATTTTGTATTATAAAAAAGATACCGCGTCGTTATAATAGCACAGCATGTATATCACTTTTGTAATTAATTGGTTGCTGATAGACAGGCGATATTATTCAATATTAACCCTTTAAACCCTCACGATGCTTCAAAACATAATTTTGCATCTCTGAAGCATGACTTGATTTTCTAAAAATGAAAAATGAAATGAATCGGGCTTTAGGGCACCTTTGTGCACATGTAGGCTAAACTGGGTCAGGAGACCTCCTGATGATGCTGAGATGATTGAGATGACACTGTCCTCCAGACACAGGATTCGAAATTCGAGCCCTGGCGGTCTGAGGCCGAGCACGTTAACTCTCAGTCACGGAGGCTCACCACAATACTGACTTTCACACGTGGATGGTGAAGAAACAATTTTTGTTTCTTTCAAACCGCCGACCGGTAACCGAACCCCGAACTCTGGCGTGAAAGGCAGCGGTGCTAACCACTACCCTAGGGCCCCTGCCCATACGATTTTCTAAACCCCTGGGGTTTTCCAACGAAAATGTTCATAGAACTTTTTCACAATAACGATATTTATTTTTTGATTTACCACCCACTTCAAGTTATCCTCATCCACTACAAGTCGAGAATTGCGACAGTAATTGGCGGCTTGTGGTTGATACATTCTTTGCAACAAGCAATCACATGATAATGATTGAGCAGAAGTAAAAAAGGTTATCTCAAATGGTCATATCGCGCCTAACCTTTCAAACCCCAATCACCACCACATTCGTTTTTTGAAACCTTTTTATTATCTTACAAAAGCAAGAGCCGGCCCCGATGGCTCATTCGTTTCGACTGAGGGTTGTAACCTGGAGGTACCAAGCTCGATTTCCCGGTGGGGCCAGATATTTGTCATCGTGGTTGTGCATACACAGTGCTCCAAACTGTTCAAACGCCTGGAATGTACCATTCTGTCTATGGTACTGTGCACTATAAAAAAACCTTGAAGTCATTTGAAATACGCGTAGGGCATAGTCGCGGCTTCTTTTCTTTCTTCTCTCGCGTTCGGTTCCCGGTCTCGGCGGTTTGAAAGAAACAAAAAATGTTTCTTCCCCATCCATGTGTGAAAGTCAGAATTGTGGGGAGCCTCCGTGACCGAGAGGTAGCGTGCTCGGCCTCAGACCGCCAGGACTCGAATTTCGAATCCTGTGTCTGGAGGACAGTGTCATCTCAATCATCTCACCATCCTCAGGAGGTTCTCCTGGCCGAGTTTAGCCTATATGTGCACAAAGGTGGCCTAAAGCCCGATTCATTTCATTTTTATTTTCTTCTCCCGCGATATTGCCATGATTGTGCAGAAAGCGACGTAAATCAATATTCATTCACTCACTCATTCTATAGCAATATTTTATGGTAACACACAGATCTTCGATTTAAACATATTTTGGACAAATCTATGCAGTTTTCACCCACTTAAACCTTGCGGAAATCAACTTTCTGACGTCTAAAGTCGATCCCCGCAATGTAACATTAACATATTTATAATGGCCCAGACCAAAAACATGATATTCGAATGAAGGGAGAAGAGCTGACTAAGACTGATGATTTCAAATTAAAAAAACATGTTGGTCTATTGTTTTTTTTATAATATTTTAGCTCTGTAAGGCTTACATCAAATGCGTGTATCACATCAGTAGGAAGCAACATTTCAGTTAGATAACTTTACGTGTGTAATGTTAAAATCTGCACCAGATCACAGCTGTGTCGTCTGACCGCTTTTCCAGCAAACACAAAACATTTGTTTAACATTTGTACAACGTCGGCCCAGCGTCCTCGATGTTGGTCTAGCATTGTACAAATATCTGAGCTGAATTCACATAAATAGACGAGATTAGTATCTCACCAAGTCGCCTATTATGAACAAAACAGTCATAAGTCAGGGTTAGATATGTTCTAGTTGATCTTGATTATGGCTTCATAGCCTGCCATATATTCAATTCAAGGCATTGATTTGCGATGATAAGGATTGTAGTAGTGTACTACCTCACTAATTCATATTTCGCCTACTTAGTGTTGTCCTCTGCTACCGTAACCAACTGTTTGAAGCCGTTAAAAATCCTTAATGTTTGTTTAATTTTAGACCAAATATTATCATTTCTTTTGATTAATCGAACACAAATTTTACTTCCAACCTTTGAGGATATATTATTAAACAGATTTAAAAGATTATAGCCGCATCTGGGGATTAATGGGTGATATGATTCATATCACCCATTATAACTTTGTGTGGGATCTTTGTCACAATACCACGTGCTGTAGCCACAGAGTAAGGAGACTGTTCAATACCTGGCTGTAGCGAATCCTAAACAATGTGACCTCTAATACAAAGTCAAACAGCAGTAACTGCTTACTGCAGAAGTAACCAGGTACTGCTGTTTGTCATCGGTACAATCAAATATTTGTGTATAAATCATGGAAACCAAAGGGTTTTTTTCAATTTAAAATATTCATAAATGTTTCAGTTAGCTCTTTCTGCTTCATTTGAATACCTATGTTATGGGTCTTCGGCCAGTGCAAATGTTTGATTCTTTCAGGGCGGTGATCAACTTTAGACGTCAAAAGACGGTCCCCGCGCTGAAAGGGTGAGTAGTTGATTATACAGTTACCTGAGTTTGCCTTTGCCGGGTAGTACAGCATGGAACACAGAGTTATCAGCAGAAATACATAAGATATTTATTCCTGTTATCGGGTTATATAAGAGTACCTATGTGATGGGAAAAAACATCCCCAGAACTCTACAACAGCTAAAAGGATTTAAGTTTTAACTGCCACATATATTCTAAGATTACCTTTATGCACATTGTGTGATCACTGCATTCAGCGCGGGGACCGACTTTAGACATCAGAATCTGACGTCTAAAGTCGATCCCCTCAATGAAATATTAAAGTATTTATAATGGCCGTTGACCCGTATCCTAGGTATTCACGTGAAGCGGAAACAGCCAACTGAGCCATTTATAATGTTTTCAAAATAATTAATAAAAACATTAAAATCTCTTTTTTACAACGCTGAAAAAAATCATATAAACCAAGTGTTGGTTTGTGTACAACTATTTCATCTTTTTGCGGGTTAATGTCCCATAGGGTTGTAATGTCCTTGGTTAAGTGGAGGTTATGACAGACATACCATGAATCTGCCAGCAGAAGGTGTGGTCCATGACAATACCACAGTGTGTACCCCTCACACTGTATGGCACGCCAGACACTCAGAAACTCACCACCCAAATAATAAAGTGATGTCTGCTACATCTACATACATCAGTTATAAACACAAGAGCAAGGAGGTTCATATAACCTCCTTGATAAGAGGAAGGCTTTCTGTATAATAAGGCTTTCTGCATAATAGATGTATGTTGAAAATATTATGTCATACGATACGTAAACGTATATCTCCACCCTTTCGGCAAATCAAGAACATATGACAGTATACGGAGATAAAAGAAGTATTATAATTCTTAGTTATAAGTACCTAACTGTATAGTACAATAGTATAATAAAGCAAGATGCCCAAATATATGTACAGCATTGCTCTGTTACATTATCATATTCCAAGTAATATAATTTATAATAATATAATCAGTGATAATGTGTGTGATGCATATGTAATTATGAAATATATGTTTTCATAATCAAATGTGTGAACTGGATACTGTTGGTGTATCCACATACAGGCTGCACAATATACGTAAAGTGCATATCACTTATCTCAGTCATATCTACGTATAAATGTCTGATCTAATTAGCAGCAATTCGGCTTCATATTTTTCAATTTGGAAACGTTATCGCTTTATTATTTCTATAAACAATGTTTTGATAATGTGTAATATTCTACAGCATACGTCATTTTCAGATTTATTGTAATCGCTAAAAGACCTGTGATGATATATTGCATGTTATATATTATAATATATATTATTATACTTATATATATAATTATACTCTCAAAAAATATGTGACTGTGATTCGTCAAGGATATATAAGGTTATCCTTTAAAATGCTGAAATATTTTTGTAAAAACCATGGAAAAATAAGATGATTGATGAATATTTTTAGCATCTACATTTTACTAACACTAAAAAGTCCATTTACCTTCTATTGTCAATAATTTCTGAATAAATTATTGCAGCTAACGAAATAAAAGGTTATTCGGTTCAACGCTGAAACATGTTTGTATAAATCAAGATGAATAAAGCGTCCTGTTTAATTTTGTTTAGCATCTGCATATCACCAATAATCTAGATATCACTGACAGATAAAAAGTCAATTTACCTTCTATTGTTATAAGTATAATGACTTCCATAGCGCCAGTACCTATGAACAATATTGATACTCAATGGCGCTGTTTTTAACCCTTTTAGCGCGAGAATTGTCTTTAGCCGCGATCACCACACTGAAAGAATTGAATTGCCGTAGACCCATGATATAGGTATTCAAATGAAGCAGACAGAACTAACAAAGACATTTATGAGGATTTCAAATTGAAAACACTTTGGTCTCCATGGTTTATACAGAGATATATCAGCGGTGTGGGGGTTATTTGTTATATACATAAATGCAGACCTACCTATGTTATCTCACTTCTTTATGGACCGTAATGACGACATCATAAACGTGACTATAATGGTTGGTGTGTTTCATTAGGACTGAATTAAAGGCAATTGCTGTGAAAATGATGATGTGTCATCAATGACGTCATCAAAAGGCTGATTATGACGTCACACCTGACCTAGTTACGTTGGAGTCGCTCTATTTACTGATTGACAAACGATAATATAAACAAAGGGGCGATTCTCGTTATTATCCATTCATGGCTGTCATCCGGGACAGTTACGTCACGCATATGTTTCGGTTGACTGCGTGCGCATTGTATGTGTACAATATGCGGGCCTATCCACGGGTGACCTTAAATTGTGATGATATTAACCCTCAAAGCGCTAAATTAAATAATTTATTTTTCACCCACTTGAAGTTGTGTCTCGCTACCGCGACCCACAACTTAAAGTGAGTAAAATTTACATGAATTTGTACAATTTGAATCATTATATATGCCGAATTTGAAAAATTAATGCACATTTTTCTCTCAAAAAATCGTTTTGAAGGGAAAACAGAAAATACTAAAAACGGTTATAGACGTGATTTTCACTTAACACTTTAAACCCTCACGGAGCATTAAAACATCACTTTACATCCCTGAAAACACACTTAATATTCCTACAATCAAAGGTTTTAGGACGAAAATTTGCCTGAAACTCTTTTACCAATACATGGCAATTTTCTTTAATTCTCAACCCACATCAAATCATCTTCATCGACTACAAGTCGAGAATTGCGAGAGTAATTCGCGGCTTGTAGTGGATGAAGATGACAATGGTAAAGTCAGGCTTGAAAGGGTTAAATATAAAAATTACAATGGTGATAGTATTACCTGGAAAATAATTATACAACGACATCAAATTGTAATGAGTGTTTCATGTGCTATTTGATTTCCTCTAGAGTAGTGTGAATATGAAGGGTAAACCTGGTCTGACGAATGGTAAATGTTATACAAATGTTTTGTGTTTGCCGGAATCACTGTTACTGGGAGCAAAATGTGTATTTAAACATCAATATTTCAAAATATTTGATCTTAAATTAGACAAATAGGAGTAATAATTTCCACTTCAAATGAGGCCTAACTTTATCTGGGAATGTGAGGACGACACTTGAACCAATGTTTCTAAGAAATATATATATAAAAAAATAGCATATAGCCTACCCTTTTTATTAATAGAGTAACACATAGACATAAATAACACTTTCATCTGATCTAAATCGCAATGGTTTTTTTGGAATATAAATTAGTTTATATGCATTATATGGCGTCGTGATCCGATTTTCTAAATCTGCATTTTAAAATGTATTATTCTTTCTAATGTATGCCTATATTCAAAATACATTTTATATGATTATAGACAATAATATAACCACACATTTAATATGAAGCCATTGTTCACTGCTCAATACAAAACAAGTTTATTTTAGATTGGTGAACGTCCTAACCACTACTATGGCGTTATTTCGGTGTAAGTGGTGACCAGATGGCGTCTGTGATTAGTTTGTTTGTCGGGATCTCTATTTTATGCCTTATGCATTTAATTTTTCTAATAAAATATCCTAATATAAAAAAGTTAGACACTTTAAAACCCATAGCAGCTGATCACTGAAGAATATTATCGTATTCAAAACTACAATAGTGAATACAAAATTAGCTATATAGATGACGCATCAATTATCGACCATTGATAAATTATTTTCTTAAAACGAATGATGAGGTAACTATGTAGGTTTATTTAAAAAAAATGAGATTAAATTCTAATAATTGTGATTGAGTTGTCAATGACGTGGTGAAGTAATCTCGTTCTGACGTAATAAGTGACTTTGGACTCACTCTCTCTCTACTGATTGACCAGGGATAAAGCAAAGGAAGCGCAATATTGCATTGGTCATTGGTCTATACCGCCGTACAACGCCAAAAAGCAATATTTGATTGTTGTACAAATAAGCAGATACTGTCTTTTGGCTTATCAGAGCAAATTACATTGCAGCTAGTATTTCCGCCGGGTTGATTCACAAGCCGTTAACTGTTCGCTCATCATTATTCCCCATTCATCCAATATCATCCTCTTACGTCACATACCCCTACTAGTTACGCATGCGCATATGTGTCAATTGCCTGCGCGCGCATTGTACACAACAGGCAACAAAGGAGAAGTCCGGAAGTGAACCGTAGCGATGGGTGACCTCAACTTCTCACAATAATATCATGACCGACATTATTTTATTTTATTTTGATTATTTAATTATTTTATTATTTGCGGATCAGTCAGGATATATATGTGCCAACTCGAATAGGCCTCAGGAATCTACAATTCTTAATAATCATGGACGAACTCATACTTATTTTCAATATTTGTATTATTCAATCTTCTTGAGCCATTTCACCAAAACATTGTACTTTTTTTGCACTATTATCATCAACGTAACACAAATATAAACGGTTACAAGTTTAAACAAAATCATTGTTAGTCAACTGGATCACTCCTGTATTGTTATTAGGATTGGACAGGACATAATATGTATAGGTGCATTCAAACGTAAAAAAAATTAAATGTATAGTGAATATCTCAAATGAACTTAAGATCTGCGATTAATAGCTAATTCTGCTTTTAAACTTGTAAAATGTATGTTCTATTCGTTCAAAGCAGATATTTGCATGCGCAAGGTCAGCTGAAAATGTACTGACAATAGATTAAAACTTGATAAATTATAAAGGATTTGTTTTTTAAATCTTGATATGTTTTGTTTATTTATGATCTAATGGAACATGTTTTCACAATATATCCAATGGAAGTTGGATTATATGTAAGAATATTGAGCCAAGTATACTAGCCAATCATTATTTTATTATATTCGCTCACTTCACATGTATAGCCCATATGTATACTACTCATAACTTCAAAATGTTATATGTTTATATAGATGATATCATGGGTGGCCTCCATGCTAGCGACCTTGTGTTCTTAATGGAGGTCTCCCAAACCACCCTGTAATTTTTTTTCACTCATCTTTCATTTGCTTATTTTCATGGTTGAATAAACACTTCTTCTTCACAGGTGGCATTTAGTCACCTTATAAAAACATGATCTGGAGTAGACTACTATACTTAGATCAAATATTCTACAAAATTGATAATTTTTAACTCATTTGAGGTAGGAATAGGGCGGGGGCCCTAGGGTAGTGGTTAGCACCGCTGCCTTTCACGCCAGAGTTCGGGGTTCGGTTCCCGGTCTCGGCGGTTTAAAAGAAACAAAAATGTTTCTTCCCCATCCACGTGTGAAAGTCAGTATTGCGGGGAGCCTCCGTGACCGAGAGGTAGCGTGCTCGGCCTCAGACCGCCAGGGCTCGAATTTCGAATCCTGTGTCTGGAGGACAGTGTCATCTCAATCATCTCACCATCCTCAGGAGGTTCTCCTGGCCCAGTTTAGCCTATATGTGCACAAAGGTGGCCTAAAGCCCGATTCATTTCATTTCATTTTGAGGTAGGAATAACGGCAGTATTTCGCAGCTCTATGTGAATGTAAATTTAAATAGAATAACTGGATAGATGTAATTAACTGAACTATATCATTATATTGATGTGTTATGGTATAGTATATCAGGGATATTAAAACCCTTGGGTATAGGCATAAAGAACATACGAGATCAATACATAAGATCAGATACGTCGTTTTCACTATGGAAAATGCATTACTATAGTCATTATATGTCTATTATCGCCCACCAGGCGTCTCCACCTCTCACTATCTGAGGAGAGAATTAATTGCTCATGCGCAATGACCTCATTTGCCGCGTGCGCACTCTTACAATATGTCGCTATTTTGAGGAACACATCACCAAGGACCTACTACATATTAATATATTAATATGATTATGTATATTATTTGTTAAATAATATGTTTAAATTATTAAAAATAATGTCAAACAGTGGGATTTGTTGAATTAAATTATATACATTCGACTATGCAGTAACCTTTACCCACATCAGTTATTTTTATACAATTTATATATTCGAGAGGTGTAGTATGATGCATAGCAACATGTATAATACCAACATCTACTTTATGCAAGTTATTAACCTTTAGTTCTTAAAGTGTTAATCAGGTTTCGTTTGATGTTTAATGAGCCGTGAGAGGTGTACACACACCTGTATCTGACGAACTCTAGATCAAACTATGCACTGTAGCCGAGAGACTCAATTTAGTCATTAACTCTTCAACCGCCAAGTGTTACTCATTTGCAATTTCACAAAGCCGCATAACTTGTGTTTCGCTGACGCGAGGTGAAATTCATCAGATTTGTCAGAATGGAGGTGAAGCACTTGTTTTCTATTTCCCATTCATTTGAAGCTGGAATCTTTAAGCGATGAGAAATGTATTTATTTATGAAAAATACACATCTGCAAACCACAGATAATAATTCATATTAACCCTTTGAAGCCTGAATTTACCATTGTCATCTTCATCCACTACAAGCCGCGAATTGCTGTCGCAATTCTCGACTTGTAGTGGATGAAGATGACTTGAAGTGGGCTAATGAAAAAAATTCACTGTTATTATTTAAACAATTCCAAGAAATCTTTTCGTTCTAAAACCCACCTAGGTGTAGGAGTTAAGTCATTTTTCAGAGATGAAAAATAATGCTCTGATGAATCTTGAGGATTTAAAAGGTTAACTGAACATCCGATACAAACTGTCTCATCAATCTCAGGGACATTTGGTATTTGGTTTAGAACATTATTGAATCCGCCTCAGCAAACACGAGACATTGACCAAATGCTGGGTTCATGTTGGGCCAGTGTCGAAGACGTTGGACCAACATAAACCCAACATTGGGTCAATGTCTCGTGTTTGATCTGGTATAGCTGTGTACGAGACTCTGCAGCATAAGGACTAATGTGATGATAAAAAGGCTAAAACTATCATGGTGGTGTTTAGCGCTCAAAAGGTTGACTTGTACACTAGAGCACCGGGGGGGGGGGGATAATAATGATTGCTATTATCACACCCTGGAACTTACAAAGCGGTACGTTAAAAGCTGATCTACCCGCCCAACCGTCTGGCTGTAGGTTGTGTCCTGGAAGTGAGACGCCGCTCTTCTTTAAGTGGTTGTAATGAATATATATAGGAGTGCTTAAAATCAAACAGAATAAAAGTAATATACGTTTCGGTTTAAATACATCATTCGTGAATGAGACCCTGATTATTATTATTAGTAGGTGGTGCTTGACAAGTATTGTACAATAGTTTACAAATTAAACGTTTTTGTGGCTCTAGTCATTTGATATATTATATGGGTTAACTGTTATTTCTGCACAAATCACATAATTATATGTGTGCTAATTATCACGCTCGGTAGAATAAATGCCCCATAAATTATTGCTTTATCACATTTCAGGGGGACGTACCGCAATGGTTAGAGCGTGGTGCTTATTAAGCTTTTATTCAATATATTATACTTGGTTATTTCTTAAAATCATGCTATTTTTATTCACCTTCAGGTGTGAATTGCGATAGCAATGCCATTTTTATTCACCTTCATTGCGATAGGAATGCTATTTTTATACACCTTCAGGTGTGAATTGCGATAGCAATGTTATTTTTATTCACCTTCAGGTGTAAATTGCGATAGGAATGCTATTTTTATACACCTTCAGGTGTGAATTGCGATAGCAGTGCCATTTTTATTCACTTTCAGGTGTGCACACCTGAAGGTGAATACAAATCATAACAAATAGATGGGCGTTAGCAGGGTTAATTTAGGCCAACAAAACACAAGTATTTAAAACCAGACTTGACACGTAAAGCGTCCACAATCTATTGACATGTTTAATTGGGCGCCATTCTGATAATGATTTATTTCAGAATGAATGTGTTGATCACATGCTCACATATTTCAGGGGAAATGATGATAAATTTTCTGTCTCCTCTTCAATCACCCAGCAGGTGCTGAGCGACACGAAACATTGGTACAACTTTGGCTGAATGCTGGGCCATCGCTGCAGACAATGTGTCAGCAGTCAGCCTGTACGAGTCATCTCTCTCGCGTATCATGTATATGACAGGAAATAATCACAGATCTATACCATATTTGAGAAAGAACATTATTTCGCTCGCTGCAAGTACAGTTTAAATTGGACGGGTGTCATTTCTGAAATTAATGGGCATATAATCTAAATGATTTCTTCCAATAGTTATATTTTATATAAAAACATACATTTGACGTATTTTTAATAATTGAAACTCCAATTCCACCCATTTTTAAGCCTATCTACGAATATAATCTAAAACTATATACAATGTTATGTTATATAGAGGCATATTATTATAATGAATTTCTAGGTTTTTTTATGACATTTTCTTATTACAGGTAAGATGACATTTCACACGGTTATTTGGCACCTGACCAACCATGACATATATAACCTGATAAGAGAGTATAATCAAATCGTTAGCTGATGTAATTAGTCTTATGAACAATATCATGGTAATTACACAAGGAAAGTAACACTTTGTCATGTGGCACACTACAGAGCCCCCAGGGGTAGCTGGGGCTCCATGGTGTATAGGCGGCCCAGATATTATATTACGTCCCAGACTACACCCGACCCCAGCACACACAGAACATCGTTCTAATGCTGGGGTAGCTGGGTCACATATAACAGCAGAATGGCAGGTTATTCTAATAGTTATAATGTCCTGATTTGAGTTTACTTTACAGGCCTTACCTCCCCCCCCCCCCCCCCCCAGAGTATTATCATGCTTATTTAAGCAAAGATACATTTATGAGACGTTTGTGTTAGACTGAGCCCATTTCACACCCTGTGGTATAGTTTGGGAATGCCCCATAAGAACTTTGGAAATGAATGATTGCCCACCTTGAGATATGAATTGCTATCACAATACACCACATGACACTGACAAAATCACCTCTTCAAGCGCGAAGGTCTTTAATTTATTTGTATGGACAATTTTGAATATCACTTTTTAAAAGTAAAGTAGTATAATTATATAAATAATATGTTTATATAGTCTGCTTCATTTTGACGAATGTGGATATATTTCCTGTATTCTAAGTTGCGAATAGCGTCATCAAGATAAAACGTTGAATGAGCGATAATTTAAATTCAATTATAATTACGTTGACGTGTACATATCTGTGTATTTCTACTCTACGACTAAATATTTTTCAAAATTATTAGTATTAAAGCTACGTTTTGTTTGCTGATGTATTGCTATTATTTTGGTTTGAGATCAAATGGGCGGCGTGAGTAAAGAGCCATTGTGAGTAGAAACTATAACAGTCCAGGATTTGGAAGCTTAACTGGCTGACCGTCTCTGATGCCCACATTTACAGAGGAATGTTAAGCCTCTCATAAGTAGAGATAACCAGACAACAATAGATTTAACGTGGCCACCAACCAAAGCCGAAAGTCAAACAATGGCTCCATTATTCCGGTTGGGTGTTTTAGCTGCTTGAACAGAGCAGGTGTTTATGAAGTAATGAGCTGGAGTATTCTCTGAAGGAGAGAAAAGTACTGTTTCTACTCAGCATGCCGCAACATAATGAAACTAATAGGCTTATTAACCTTTTAGGCTCCAAAGTTGTCAAAAATCCCCCCCCCCCATTAAATACGTGTCTTGCATTTCTTAAAAAATATTTATTCATCACTGAATAAACACAATATGTTCACCTTGTGTTTGTTCAATGTTGGGCCACCGTCTACGAGGCTGGCCCAGCATTGGACCAGCACAGGGTGAACGTATTGTGTTAACTGTGATATTCCATTTTAAATCTATGTAGGACACTGTGAGAGTCAATAGCTGCCACTGTGGGACTCGAAACTAGAATCTTTAAGTCAAAGTCAACCATGAAAAAAATGAAATGAATCGGGCTTTAGGCCACCTTTGTGCACATATAGGCTAAACTGGGCCAGGAGAACCTCCTGAGGATGGTGAGATGATTGAGATGACACTGTCCTCCAGACACAGGATTCGAAATTCGATCCCTGGCGGTCTGAGGCCGAGCACGCTACCTCTCGGTCACGGAGGCTCCCCACAATACTAACTTTCACACGTGGATGGGGAAGAAACAATTTTGTTTCTTTCAAACCGCCGAGACCGGGAACCGAACCCCGGACTCTGGCGTGAAAGGCAGCGGTGCTAACCACTACCCTAGGGCCCCCGCCCAAGTCAACCATGAATGTCAATCGCTGAGCTATCCTGCCGCCGCAGATTGGACCAAGATATTTCAAATTATCTTTCTTACTTTCGGCAACCGTACCCACGACCTATACATGTAGGTCATGACTGGTGACACTATGAGACTCGAAACTAGAACTGTGGGACTCGAAACTAGAGCCCCCAGCTAAGACAAAGTCAACCATAAATGCCACTAGCTGAGTTATCCTGCCGTCGCAAACTGGACCAATATATTTTAAATTCCCTGTCATGTTTTCAGCACCCGTCCCAGCGACCTATAGGTTATGACTGGTGACACTGACGGTGCGTGTCCAGTGTCATTTTCACTTGTGACTTGCGACAGTCACGTCACAGACGCTGAACAAATGCTGGTTTAAAGTTGACGCCGGCTCAACATTACCCCAGCATTGCATCAACGTATCTTTTTGGCCAGGTTTGTATACGCGACAGAATATCCGGGGGAATGTCAAGTTCCACTGAGCAATGTGCGAAAAAAACGAAAACATTTAAAAAATCATATTTTACCAAGGGAATTCTGCATTCTGTGGAAAGACAATAACCCTCCCAACGCTGAAATATTTTTGTATAAACCATGGAGACCAAAGGGTTTATCGATTTGAAATCATCATAAATGTCTCATTCAGCTGTTTCTGTTTCATTCGAATACCTATGTTATGGATCTACGGTAATTATAAATATGTTACTCGTTCAGAGCGGGGATCGATTTTAGACGTCATAATCTGACATCTATAGACGTCAGATCAGATTCTGAGTCTAAATCGGTCCCCGCACTGAAAGAGCTAATTTTACTAAGCGTCTTGAGAGAGATCACTTTTTATGGTTGCTTATTTAAGGTGAATTACTGGCACTCGGGGTGCCAGTAATTCACCGTAAAATTACGGTGGCTTAACTGTTAATAAATAACAGTAATCTACTGTAAAATAGCAGCAGTAAATAACCTTAAAAAATAAACAGAAAATTTCTCTAAATTATTACAGTATTACACCGTTGAAATACAGTGGATTGTAAATTAAAGGCATACATTTACTGTAAATTATTACAGTATTACACCGTAGAAATACAGTGAAGTGTAAAATTAAAACGGTAATTTACTGTAAATTATTACAGTATTATACTGTCCAATTACGTTGAACTGTAACATTGGCACACTATTTACTGTAAATTATTAGAGTATTACACCGTAGAAACACAGTCAAGTGTAAAATTAAAACGGTAATTTTCTTTAAATTAATACAGCATTATACTGTAAAACTACAGTGAACTGTAAAATTAGCACATGATTTATTTTAAATTATTACGGTATCGCACTGTACAACTATAAATTATTACGGTATTGCACTGTGCAAATACAGTTAAGTGCAAAATTAAAACGGTAATTTATTGTAAACTAATACAATATTATGCTGGGTCCGTATTCTCGTACAAGCTATGATATATCGTAGGCTTCGGATTGGTCGAGATGACCATCTCGACCAATCAGAAGCTTACGATATATCGTAACTTGGACGAGAATACGGGCCCTGTATAACTACGGTGAACTGTAAAAATAGCACATAATTTATTGTAAATTATTACGGTATCGCACTGTACAACTGTAAATTATTGCGGCATTGCACTGTGCAATTACAGTTAAGTGCAAAATTAAAACAGTAATTTACTGTAAATTATTACAGTGAATGGCCCTTCAGAAATTTCCCGAGAAATTTCCCATTGATGAAAAGTTATATTCCGGAAAATTCCCTAATGTAATTCTCTCCATGAAGATTTTATCAAACAACTGATCAATACTACTGAAAAAAAAGAATTAAAGGGCGATAAGAACTGTGTTAAAGGGCGATGAGAAAGTGCCGCAGAGTCAATACCTTTCAATAGTTCGTTCGCGACGCACTAAAATGCGATGGAGAGGTGTTAAAGGCAAGCGTGAGGCGTTACATGCCGACAAAGAGGCGTTTAAGGGGAATTGAGTTGCGTTAAGGGGGCACAGAAAGGCTTTCATTTGTAACAAAGATAAGTTAAACGGCTACGGATATACATAAAGAACGACAGATGCATCAATAAGTGATGGTTATGCATTTATTCAGGGCGATGTAGAGGCATTAAAGTTAGAAATGCGTTAAAGAGAGGCGTTAAAGAGTGACGAGGAAGATTTTTTAAAGGGCGACGCGAAGACGCCATATGGCGATGGGATGGCATCAAAGAGCAAAGAATTGGCTTTAAAATGGCGACAGAGATGGCTTAAAGAGCTACGAAGATGTGTTAAATGGCGAGGAAAAGGTCCTCAAGTGCAACAAAAATGGCGTAAGCGTGCCGTGTAGATTCACAAAGGCCTTGAGAAAAGTTCAAGTGCAACGGGTGTGTTAATAGGGGACAATTATATATTAAAGGGCGATGTGGAGGCATTAAAGGGCGACAATAATGCGGTAAAAGTCGATTGGGAGGCATTGCATGCTGTCGAAACAGCAATGGAGGGCGACACAGGGGCATTAAATAGTGATGGGAAGCCATCATTGGGCGAAGGAAAGTCATTAAAATGCGCCACAGAGGCATTCGCGATCTATGGAGAGGCGTTAAAAGGCCTCGGAGATGCGTTAAAGGGTGAAGAGCGAAGAGGTGCGGGAAGGTGACTGAGATGGGTCAAAAGGCAATAGAGGGGTGTTGAAGGGTACTGGAGATGTGTTAAAGGGCAACGGGGAGGCCTTCGATTGCAACGAAAAGGCGCTATAGGCGATGTAGATGCAAAAAGGGAGACGGAAAATCATTAAAGGGTGACGCGGTGCTTTAAAAAGTGACAGTTTCGCATAAAATGGTGTTGTGGTGATGGTCACTTGATGTTAAAGTTGACCTTTTGACATTGAGGATGACCGTAAATCACTAAAATAATGCTAGAAATGGATTTTCTAGTAAAAAATCACACAAATTGCACTTGTTTGTAGTGATACGTGTTACAAATAATGTTTTTTGATTACTTGACCTTGAATTTGGGGTTTTGACCTTGACAATGACCTATTATCATCAAAGTAATACCAGAAATATCAGTCAAAATTTCATAAAACATATATATTACACTTCGTACTATTTGTGTTTGCTAAATTTTTTTTTTGTATACTTTTGATCTTGGAATTGACTTGTTGACCTAGAAGATGACCTTGAAGGTGATCTTCAATCACCAAAATAATATCACAAATGGATTTTGCAGTCAAAAATGCCTGAAATGGACACATGCTCCTAGCATTATTTGCTAGAAATCATATTTTCGTTTACGTAACCTTCGATTTGATCTTTGATCTTGAGGATGACCTTGAATCATAAAAATAATATAAGAAATAGATTTCCCAGGTAAAATTATACGAAAAAGAGGTATAACACTTATTCCTACCATTCTTTTCTGAAAAATCATATTTGACCTTGAATTTGACCTTGAATTTTGCCTTCTTCGGCATCGAATATTTCCTAAGATGATTTAAGTATGGTAATTTGGATGTATTAGAAGCCAAAACACCTAAAATTATTGATGTTTCAATTTGTTCTAGGTCAAATGACTTTTTGACTGGACTACACTGCCACCAAGGCGTAATGTGACCCTTGTACTGCTAGATCCCATATATCTAGACCCAATATATATATGCGTATAATGTAAACGGTTTCTAGTTAGTTACAAACTTACAAACCAAACTAAAAGTTATTGAAATCGATAAATTATTTTCCGTAAGGCACTCTTTTAAATCTAATAATTCAATCCGGGAGATGTCTATTGTTCATAAATATAAATATTTCTCGTCATTTGGGCAGCTTCAAATGAATGAAAAATGCAGAGAAACAAGAGTTAAGACGACCAACCCACAACATCATCAATATAGACCCAGCGAAAACCAGTAATATAATATTTACCTCCCATATCATACATGGACGTCAAACCATGACACCAATTTATGATTACGTTTTCGTTGTGTACAATATAAGTTATATCACATATGTATACAGGGCGTGGTTATCAACTATTCCTTGGTCATAGATATGATTATGCACAGTGCAGTCAACTGTTTCACTAATGAATACAGTATATACATGTATCTTCCCCTACAGGATATAAATAAACACCACGATTATAAAAAAAAATTAAGTAGTTATTGCTCATCAATAGATTAGATTAGTGCACGTTTACAGTAGTATTCGGCAAAATGTTTTAAAGACAACAAATTTTGCCTAAATCACATTTAGCTACTGGATATTTGATAGCACTTTTTACGTCTATGTATACCAATAAATCCCTAGTATTATACAATACATAATACACCACTGTGAGAGAAAACGGATCGAGGCCTTTTAGTCTATGTAATAAATACATATGTAACTGGAGAAGTAAAAGAGTTGTTATCCTGTCAGCGTCTAGTTCTGAACAGTAGTAAGTAATATGGGATGTAGTCCTAGATTTTTTAAAACTGGTTTGCCGTAGTATGTTCCATGTCGAAGAGTTGACTTAAACATGGCTGAAGAGATTGTCGTGTCGTATATTTGTTCGTCACCCTATTTAGGTCGCACATGCTGAAAATAATGTAAAATATGCTAGATACAATTATTAACGACAGCAATTCTAGTTATTAAAATAATAACTGCAATACATTCGCTTTACAATATAAAATAAAATGATATAAAATTTATTTACGTATCATTATGGCAGTTATAGTAAGTTATCAGCCCTTACAACGCTGATATATGTTTGTATAAACCATGGAGACCAAAGGGTTTCTTTCAAATTGAAATCATCCTAAATGTCTTAGATATCTCTTTCCGCTTCACTTGAATACCTACGTTATAGGTCTACCATTATAAAAAAAAATAATCTTTCAGAGCGGGTATCGACGTTATAGTCGGGCTCACTATGTCAATAGCAATAGTCTCGTTGATATTTCCACTACATTATTTGCTTTGTCCGACCACTACATTCTAAGTCGGGAATTGAGAGTTATTGTTGATCAAGTACAGACCAATTATCATGGTAAGCATATGGTACTTCAATCAGTCATGTGTGACCGAGCTGTTGATTATGAGGGATCCTTATTATGGATGTGTTCTAAGTCAGCTAAAACCCGAGGAGCTCTACATTCCTAGCTGTGAAAAAGGTCGAGGCCGAAGATCATTTTGAAATTTAAAAAATGTCAATATGGTAACAAATAAAAATCCCTAAATTTGAACCTAAACGTCATTGTATTTTCGGACAACTAAGCCATTGAATGCTTGCTGTAATCTGCTTAAATGTCAGCTGTGGTAATGACCCCATCCCTCTCCAATCTATTAAATCTATTCCGCAAATTAACATAATTTGTAGGAACACGCAATACAGAGTCTGTAATCCTTGCGCGGCCGGGCGTCCTTGCTAAGTTACAGATTTATATATTAATTGGTAATACTCGCTTTACATCTCAATAGAATATTGCCTTGACGCGGAGATTTAACTGTCAGTATTTAAATTAATTGTTTCATGAAATTGTTGATCGCGAAGTAGGCCCTGCATCTCGGAGAATATCACCAATTATGACCAGAATTTACACGGGATATCTCTCATGGGCTGTGATGAATTAAAATCTTTTTCTTGTGCATCATTTTAGAATTTTAAAGAAAAAAATCAGAAAATCCAATAATTTTACTGATGGGATTGGACCACAATCACGCGCCATGATCATGACGATTGATTCTGATAATTTGTTTGACAGCACATGAAACATTGCTGAAATGCACAATTTGCTCACAATTTTGTATAATTTTATATCATTTTTGGACCTTCGCGCCTCCTATCCACTTCTAAAAAAATATGTACTTGTTAGGAAAAGACACACTAATTTTATGTTCCTCTGTTCCTCTTCTTTATTTCACTGTTCCTCTGTGACTGTTGTAAAATGCTCATTTGCATATCAGGGAAATGTACCAAACATCGGTATTGAAGTTGTTCACTTTTACGCTTTCTTGGTGGAATATTTAGTGTCAATCAACGAAACATCTACCATTGAGAAACCATCAGTAATGTGCTGTTTATACCAATACGGACTAAATAACTCTTCCAATAAGTTTTTACATATTCGCGACTAAAAAAATACCAAAAACGTATGGAATAGGTGTTTTATATTTGATATCGAAATCTATAAAAGATTACACATTTTGTATCTGCATTGGATTCTTAATACCCAAAAACATGGGTATAGACATCAAAATCGTGACTCTAGCTATGCTAGAGCCAAAGTTATGGCCAAGTATGTGGGCATAGACATCAAAATGGTGACTCTAGCAATGCTAGAGCCAAAGTTTAGCCAAATATGTGATTTCGATGGCGGCTATTTTGAATGTGCCGTAAAACGAGGTTGAGGGGCGAGAAAAATTGAACCCCAATATTTTTGGCTTATTTGACCCCCAAGGAAGCCATACAAACAATAAAATCAATTCGTGCAACATAAAATGACAAAATGACAAATCGCACCCTGCAGACTAGAGGAGCGTCAGTCTTCACCGACCCAAAGAATGAAACTCAGTCTACGATGAATCAGGTGTGGTAAACGTGCGCCGTCCCTACATGAGCTGTCTATCAATGGTAATTATGAAATCTACTAATGATATATTTGCATGCATTTTGAACGTCTCATCTATACTTTATACATTAACTATTCAAAGCGGAAGTACGAAATCAAGTATATTTTTAATTGACGACAACGCGTCTTAATGGGCCGTTTTTTATATGGGCAGTGTAAAAATATGTGAACTTCCGCGCTCTGATCTTGATAGAAGTGAAGAAGAATATAACCACTGTTACTAACATGCCTGGCTTTGCCCATTCCGTGTTGTGAAGAAAGGATATCTCGAAAACCCCCTCGATCCCCTCGCCCCTCGACCCACGACCCTCGACCCACGACCCTCGACCCTCGACTTTAATTTTTTTGTTATAGTCTATTTATAAAATTCGGGAAACAATATCAGGTCAATATAATGTTCGCTCACCGTCTCCAACGCTGGTCTAACATTGGCTGAACGCCTCGTGTATGTTTTAGGGAGAGGCACGATACGCAATATACGGGCACTTAATTAGGGGTATAGCCAGACTTCCCTATGAGTCCCACCACTGTCTTACATTAACGCTGGCCCAAAATTGTTCCAGTCCAATGATAGCTAAGCACAGCCAGCACGAAATATTTAACTTAATGGTGGCCCAACGTCTGTAACGCTGGCCCACCGCTTGCGATGCCGGTGGAAATGCGTGTGACTGCATTAAGCTGGCAAGTGTTTTCTTAAGCACCAAAAAACAAGAGACATTCAATCCCATGCTTGGGTTAAAGTTAGGCAAGCGTCGTAAACAGTGACCCAACATTAAAATGTGTTTGTCCAGCTGTAGGCCTACGGATCGATGGCCACCAAGTAAAAAAAAGCCATTAAACCAACGTCGGGTGAATGCTGGACCAGCGTAGCAGATGGTCAGCCAAAATCACTTGATAGCCAGGTTAGCATCACAGTAGGCCTATATAAGTTTCCTGAATGTTTTTATTATACAAAAGTTATAATTATAAGAACATACATTTAAAAAAAAATCGAGGGTCGAGGGTCGAAGGTCGTGGGTCGAGGGGGTTGAGGGGGTCGAGGGGGTTTTCGAGAAACCATGTGCAATGAATCGGTCCAGTGTCGAATTTAACATACCACCTGTTCACTAATCAACACTGTATGTAACCCCTGTGCTGTTTTTCACTGTAGTCGCTGCTTTATGAATCAGGTTTTGATCGCCCCACTACTGTCTAGTCAGGCTCATTTGATCTCGTACATTTCTTGCACAGGTAACAACTGACAGTATGTCTTTGGTATACAACGTCACATTATTGTTGTTTGCAGTCTTCTTTTTGAACAGTGATATTAATGAGACGACAGTCAGAAGGCCTGCAGTAGTCTTCCCTCAGACGTATCACATTTCACCATATTTTTCACCATTGTCATCACAGAACATATCCATTTTGCACATTTGTTCTGACAGGAAATTGCCCCCAATTCCCAAATTCACAAGTCATTCACTTAAATTATCAATAATTCTACTACTTTCAGGTGACATTAATCTTAATCCTGGACCCGCAGCGAAAAATATCAAAATATCTTCAATAAATGTTCGATCAATTAAATGCAAAACAGCACCTTTTACAGAATTTGTAACATCTAAGAAGCTTGACGTTGTTGCCGTTACAGAAACATGGCTAAAGAAAAATGATACCAAGGCAGCCATCGCAGATATTGCCCCGCCTGGGTATCATTTTCACCACCAGCCTAGATCAAACAAGAAGGTGGGTGGTGGGGGTGGTGTTCTGGTATCTGACAAATTTAAAACAAAAGTTCAAACCATTCCAAGCTATAATACATTTGAAGCACTATCCGCCGAAATTTCCAGTTCATCATTTTCAGGCCTTTTTATCTGTCTTTACAGACTCCAAGAAAATATGCAAACATTTTTTAATGAATTTGAGTATTTGCTAGAAAACATTGTTTCAACACATTTAGATATTTATATTTTAGGTGACTTTAATCTACATCTTGATGTATCTGATTCTAACACCCAACGCTTAACGAAATTTTTAAGTGTTTTAATTTGAAACAACATGTAAATTTTTCAGGGCACGTCTACGGCCATTGGCTTGACCTCCTCATCACCAAATCATCGTGCGATCATGTTAAATCTGTTTTTCCTGCTGACGGTATCTCAGATCACTTTGCCGTAGTATCAGAAATCAACCTTTCAGCACCCGTAAGTCCTAGAAAAACAATCACTTTCAGGAAAACAACAAATATTTGCATGACTTCTTTCAGGGCTGATATCTTGGTCTCTTCACTTATAAAAAAACCTAAGAATGAACTCCATGATTTGTGTGACCAGTACACAGCAGTTTTAACCTCACTTCTTGATGAACATGCTCCTCTTCAAACTAAAAAAGTTGTTAGGAGGCTCCAACGCCATGGATGACGTCTAAACTACTAGATTGTAAAAGATCATGCGGTCAGCTGAAAAAGCATTGGAGGAGATCACGCTCTGGTTATGACAGATCAAAATACCGCAACTATCGAAATTTATGCAATCGTCTTATGACAGAGGCCAAATCTCAATATTTTTCAAATCTCATAGATGAAAATTCTGAAAACCCTCGCAACATAACAATATTTTACATAGAACGCCAACTTCAGCACTGCCGGAATCAAATAATGTATAAAGTCCCTTTGTGAGCATTTCGCAAAATATTTTTGTGACAAAATCAGAACGATCCGGGCCAATTTTTCAAATCAGGTGGATGATGTACCATCAGAAGCCTAAAATAAGAAATAAACTTTTCAATTTAGAACCAGCATCAGAGGACGAGGTCAGGAAGATCATTATGAAGTTTGCATCAAAATCATGTGACCTTGATCTGATTCCAACGAACATATTTAAAGCCTTGTTGGATATTTTAATCAAACCCATAACAACTATAATTAATTTATCTCTAGAATCTGGAACATTCCCACTGTCATTCAAAGAGGCTCATGTCACACCTTTACTAAAGAAATCAAACCTTCCTGTTAATAACCTCAAAAATTATAGACCAGTCTTCAATCTAAGTTTCACTTCTAAAATTATTGAAAAATTTGTTTCCAACCGTTTACAAGCTCACATAAACTCCAACAAATTGAACAATCCAATGCAGTCTGCGTACCGGAAATTCCATTCCACTGAGACAGCCCTGTTAAGAGTTCACAATGACATCTCAGTTTCTCTTGACAAGGGCCATGGCACAGCTTTGACTTTACTTGATTTGTCTGCGGCGTTCGATACTATCGACCACAACACTCTAACAAATAGACTAGCTGAGTGGTATGGTGTCTCTGGAATTTCTTTGGCTTAGTTTAAATCCTACCTTTGTGGCAGGCATCAACAAATTAAAATTGACAAATCTTTTTCTGACTCTAGTTTGCTTGAGCATGGAGTGCCGCAGGGTTCTGTACTCAGTTTGTACACCGCTCCTCTAAGCACCACTATTTCAAGTTATGGATTGAGTCATCACTTATACGCCGATGAAACACAAATTTACATCTCCTCAACAGGTGACACAGCTACTGAGTCATTAAAAATGGTTCAGAGCTGTATTACCGGGGTATCTGCTTGGATGGCTCAATCCAAACTAAAACTCAATCCTAGCAAGACTGAGTTTCTTCTCATTGGCTCGAAATTTATTAACCTTTCCCCCCTTGCTGTTTTTATCACATTGGAGATATTAAACGCATCCGAAAAAGTCTACCTCTAGCTTAAGCAAAACAAATTTCAGTGGCACTGGTGACAAGCAAACTGGACTACTGTAACAGAAATTACAACGTGTTCAGAACTGTTTAGCAAGGGTTGTGACAAAGGCTCCTCGTTTCAGTCGCTCTATTCCTCTATTAAAATCATTACATTGGCTTCCAATCAAGTTTAGAATACAATTCAAAATATGTACTTTTGTATTTCGTTGTCTCAATGATGGTCAGCCATCTTATTTATCTAGCCTTCTTTTTTCTGCAGACTCCGTAAAACATCTGCGATCAAACAACACAAATAAGCTCAAAGTACCACGTATCAGAACTAAGTTCGGTGCGCGTGCCTTTTCTGTTTCCGGTCCTACTCTCTGGAATTTACTGCCTGCACACCTTCGTGTAGCTAAAATTATTTCCTCTTTCAGAAAACTTTTAAAAACGCATTTCTTCGATCTGGCTTTTCCGCCCTAGCTCCTCTGCGTCCAGGCTCCCTGATGACGACCATACTTATTTCTCTCGACTCTTCTTTGGAATTTGATAAGGATGGATTGCGCCTCTGAGCTCGACCCTTCGAGGACTTAAGCGCTATAGAAGTTTTCATTTCATTTATTTCATTCAAGAAGAAGAAAAATGTTTATTCGACAAATAACACTGAATAATGGTGAAATGCGATGCCGCGTGTATTACTTGAGATAAAGCTCGGGGGAACTTCCGTCAGTGTCGACAAAATGTATCAGCGGAAGTCCGCAAACGGGACCCTGTATCTTTAGCGAAATTAACCCGATGGGCTCCATATTAAGCACAATTAGAATTCAAGAGTAAACCAAGGATGTTTCGCCCATCTGAAATTGTGGATCGCTGACCCACACCTTTTAATTTCCGAAAATTGTATGATACTACAGGATTAATCCTTAAAGTGCTCGCACATGTCAACAAGTTCAGCGCGGGGACCATCTTTAGGCGTCAGAATCTGGCGTCTATGGACGTCAGATTCTGACGTCTGAAAACGGTCCCCGCATTGAAAGAATTAATATATTTAAGATAGTCGTAAACCCATAACATATGTATTCAAATGAAGCAGAAAGATCTGACTAAGACATTTGTGATGATTTCGAATTAAAATCGAATTGAAAAAAATATTTGGTGTCCATAATTTATGCCAACATATTTCAGCGTTGTAGGCATAAGGGTTAACACATGTTATTCAATATAAGCTGTGGCAAATTAGAACAAATACTGCCTAAATTGGATAGAATGGTAAATTATACTGCGGTCAATAAACAGAGAATTTAGTAACATTTTCAAATCATTGCATTATTCCTGTTATGTCAAATAGTAAAATGTGTCAGTAGAAATCTCTTTAATATGTGAAACAGAAAGTCGTTACTGCGCATGCTCTGATTCGGAGTGATTAAGCGTAAAACACACCAGCACCAGCGCGAAGATTATCAAACACACTACTATTCTGTCATTTCCAAAACACACGTATAAAATTGCAATTCCTTTAACCTTTAATGAGCTGCAGAAGTATATTTATATAAACCAAGAGACCAATTTTATTTTAAACCAGCATAAATGAAAACCATCATAAATGTGTCAGTTAGCTCTTTCTGCTTCATTTGAATACCTTGACAAATGAAAATATTAAACTTTTTTAGTGCGGGGAACGATTCTGACGTCGGTCCATGCGCTGAAGGGGTTAACCAATACTTGCTGATGCTGCATAAGAGTTTGCATCTGAGAAATAATTTAAAAGTTAATGAATAATAAATAGCTGAAAATGTTCCCGATTATTTATTGTTTTAATGAATTTGTCGATAGATGTAATAAATGATCTGATTGGTTGCATACAACAAATATTAATATGAATTGACATTATGAAATATAAAAAGACCTTGAATCAAAGTTGATTTGATGATAGGCCATCGTCTACGACTCTGGACCAACATCAAATAAACATTGGTTCAAGGTATTTTGCTGATGGCCTGAGTGATAACGTTCAACATTGATCTTAAAACAGGTCTCCTAATCACCCCAACATATATTATGATGTCTTTTTATGGCCTTTTTTATAGCTTACTTGATTACATATGTAGGCTATGTATGTTTTTGTTGTGTGACAAATAAATTGTTGTGAGTCTGAGTGTGAGTGTGTTTGCTGGGTCCACGCATTCCCTGAAAGACAAGCCGCAGTAACCCAGCCAGCATGAGGCCTTAATCCACTGCTGGTTTAATGTTACGCCAGCGTCGCAGACGGCTCGCTTTTGCGTAGAAGACAATCAGCAGTAACTGCTTATTTTTGAGATATTTTCTAATGTTTGTCTTCGCTTTGCTAAGCTCTACAAAGCCAAAGCTTCGTAAATAGTACATCATCATAGTAGAAACGGTTCAAATTATTAGATTAGATCAGATTATAAGATCCTTTCGGTATTTCACTGCAGTGAATATATTTCACTTGATTATTATGTGCATAAGTGGTCAGGGGTCCGGTTGATGTAAGAAGACACGCCTATGTGATGATGTATGAGCAGGCCTGTACAACAACAGGATACCACCTGATGGTATATCCGTATTGTAATCAAATATCCAGGAATAAATGCATGCTGCTCCGATTATAAAGGAGAGGGTTATGTAAGAAGGAGTAATGGGGCAACCGTATCTCATTTGTAAGCTAACCACCACATTAGCCTGATAGCTAGAAGGACACGACTAAAATTATACACCTCTCTACTGCAATGTGAAAAACCATAACCGAGATCGTGAAAATTAAACAGTTACTGCTTTTTACATTTGCACGGCAATGTAGTGAACAGCAAGAAAGTAAACAAAATCAGTAAAATGTGGTATTAATTCATATATCGTCCCTTTGCAATTAAAATGTGATATATGCCACTTTGTTATTGTGTCGCCATTTACATATTGAAACAAATGTATGCAATTACATTTTATATTATATTGATGTATGACAAAATAATACATCAATTTTTCACTGATTGGGAACAAAACAACATGAGGTAGTCAGTAAATGAGTGTCGCTCACTTTGAATGTTAAACGACAAAGTGTGGATCACTAGACCAGACCAGATGTTATCAGTACATGTGTTAATCTTACCTTTGTAATTAGGATGTGCTGTAAAGTAGCATCCAGTACAATGTGATTTCAAGGTGCGATGATAAGATATGGATGGGATGCTGGAGTGACGTCCCCTGTAATTTAGGAGTATGCACTATGTGATGAATTGAGTGACGAGTCGCATTTCTTGCTTGCTTACATGACCGCTTTAATGATGTTTGCAGAAAATACATAACAAAGTGATTTAGTTCGATCTCCGTCGAATATTTCATTCGAACGACTGTTGAATGTGAAATGTATTGTACAGCTTGTAAGCTTTTGTAAATATATGAAAATACTGATGAGCACCATCAAATGATAATGTATATGAATATTGTATTATAATGTACATTTTATCAGCGTTATCCACACCCACCTGGCATATAGGCCTACATACTGTCTTACAGTCTGGTAGCACTGGAATACCACGGCAAACAGCAGTAGCTGCTCACTTCATCAGTAAGTCGTTACTACTGTTTGCTTTTCCACGACAGCCCCCATCTGGAAAAACAACAGGAAGTTGACCAGCGCGGACGTCTCCTGATTGGTGATGGTGGTTCTCCCCAGAGACGATTATATAAATACGCGTGACAGGGATGTGGCGCGTGCCAGTCCATTAACAGGATCCGTCACGGAAACTGTGCATGTTGTATTCTATTAAGTACGACAGTTTAGTGTTGCTTTGCAAATTTAAAGTATTGCTAGTATTGACTAAGAATGATTCAACATTATAATTAAGTTGGGAAAGGCAACAGGCGATGATGCGAGCTTTAATAAACAAGGTTAGTGCAAGGGTCTACATGTTATTTAACACGTTGAAGCATATACAGTATGAATTAACCGTAATATAATAAATAGTGATGACGACAGCAGTTCTGTATTCAGGCTTTAACGCCTATTCTGAATGATAATTATTCAACTAGATCCAGGAGCTTTTTCGAAAATAACAATAGCTATTTGTAATGACAACTTTGAAATATAATGTAATGAAAGCTCTGACAGTCATAGCCCGGCATGTTACATCAATTTATCAGAGGTGACCTGTCACAAAAAATGATACGAATACGGCGAACATTAATTTTTTTAGTTAAGGCCAACACAAAGTTTAATTCATACTGCGATGCCTGAAGATATGATCAAAGCAGGTGATTTTAACTTCCATTTGTACAATTCTGATGATGTGCATGCCACGAAATTACTCGATCTGCCTGCATGTCATAACATGTGACTCAACGAACTCACAGTAGAGATGATGATTGTATTGGATCTATTGGTCACGCCCGATCATACACCTGTCACTGGAATCATCTTCTCTGATATGATTGCTGATCAACAACTCACAGTAGAGATGATGATTGTATTGGATCCATTGGTCACGCCAAATTATACACCTGTCACTGACATAATCTTCTCTGATATGATTGCTGATCAACAACTCACAGTAGAGATGATGATTGTATTGGATCTATTGGTCACGCCCGATCATACACCTGTCACTGGAATCATCTTCTCTGATATGATTGCTGATCAACAACTCACAGTAGAGATGATGATTGTATTGGATCTATTGGTCACGCCCAATCATACACCTGTCACTGATATCATCTTCTCTGATATGATTGCTGATTAACATGTCATTCATTGGGATCTCAGCATTAATAAGCCCCGTTGTTCACGTGATCTAAGAATGTGTAGAAAAATGTCGACCACATTGTGTTTTTCTCAGGATATTAAAAACTATGACCTACTCTTAAAACAGCATTTATATGTCAACGCTCAGCTGAGCGGCAGAGCGGCAGATGTCGGGACGACGACATCGCGACGCTCTGCCGCTCAGCTCCTAGTATAAAAAGTGACGTCACGACCATCACGACAAGACGTCACAAATACACGTTTTATGAAAAAACTACGTGCCGCAAGAACTGGTCACGTTACGTAAAAACTAGGCGTTCCCACCATTCCAAGTATACATGATTTGTCTCTAGGAAATTAAGTTTCAATTAACTGTTTAAATATCGTCAATTTTCAGATTTTTTCTTCTACTATAGCAGTAACATGTCATAGTTCAGCTGAGCGCCAGAACAGGGGAAAATAATTTTGAGGTCGTCTAATAATAGTATGTGTTTTCATTGATTCTAGTACTGTCCTGGCGCTCTACCGCTCTATGAAATATTTTGGTAAATGTGAGCGCCCATAGCTAGAAATTGGCGAGTATCTAGATGTGTGTTTAACAATGGCATAACAAGTTCAGCATTCTGTTTGAAGAGCATAGGAACCCCATCCATATGTTACGTGACACATGTATGAAGGAAATTTACTTGCATAGGGTATTCGAGAGCAAATTCTCAACAAACTACACAAGGTACATATGTAGGCCTACATAATGGTACACGTTCAGTTAGTGGTGCCAAGAAGTGCCATCACATCACATAACCCCTGGTTACCAAAAAAAAGAAGTTACATTTACATTGAAACTTTTGCTATCTTCTTATAGAGTAGAGAGAGAGAGATCTCGCTACCAATTGCAAATCAGAGCTATTGACTGTCAGTGGCGGATCCAAGGTGGGGGGGATTCGGGGGTTTAAACCCTCCCCCCCCCCACTCAGAAAAAAATGATCACCTTATTTAGTGGTTTCCTTATGATTTGGTGATATACTGAGTGAGAAACAGCGCCCAATATACCTTAGATTGCATGAGAAAACCTTTGGAAATCAAAAAAAATTTCGGGGCGGGCCCCTCGACCCCTTTACAGTAAAATATTTTTTTATCAAATTTTAACCCCCTCCCCCCCCTCACCGAAAAGCTAGATCCGCTCCTGACTGTTCAGCAACCACCGCAAGCCCTTCGTTCTTCAGAACTTTAGCAAATTGTGTACATACGGAGATCGTGCTTTTTCATCGGCTGCTCCAAGGCAGTATAAAAAGTTGCCAGATACTCTTTTTTTACTCTATAATTCTATGTTTTATTCCTTTTTTCAACCTTGAAGCAATTTATAACTGATGTTAAACTTCCCCTATTGCGTTTTAATTATATTATTAACTTATACATACTTATATTTACAATCGTGTTTGAAAAATTGTCGAACCGATAATTAATACTCGCCAACATGGCTTTATGACCGGCAAATCGTGTACAACAAAACTACTATCTGTTGATTATACAATTGGTCAGCACTTGGAAGAGGGTAGACAAACTGTTATTATATATGATATTTTAGGGGTTTTCCAAAGCGCTTCACTCCGTTAATCATAATGTTCTCATTCCAAAACTTGGAATTTCTGGAAATGTATTACTTTGGATTACCGATTACTTGAACGTTGAATATTGAACGGTCCAAAGAGTGGTACTTGATGGTTCTCCATCTGAGTGGGCGCCTTCTACATCTGGTGTCCCACAGGGATCAATACTTGATCCATTATTATGTTTACTCTTCATAAATGACATGCCCTATTGTACAGATCATTCAATATTATCTTTGTTCGCAGAAATGATGCAAAATGTTTAAAATATTGCAACTTGTGCAAAATGTTAATAATATTGAAGATTGTGAGCGACTGCAGCGTGATTTAAATAAGCTTTATAGAGTTAAGCTTGGAAAGTAATTTTTAATGTGCTTAAGTGCAAAGTACTTTCATTTACAAGAAATGTTACTCCAATTGTATGTTAATATCATCTTAACGGAACTGCATTTAAAAATATAACCTGCGATAATGACCTTTGAGTCACAGTTGACAAGGGCTTAGTAATAATGTTTCTAATGTAATCAACAAATGTAACAAGGTCAATGATTCGACGCTCACTAGGTTATAGACCTCCAGCATCAGTATCCATTAAACTGTATAAAGCTCTAATACAGCGCCTTATTGAATATTCTGCTTCAGTCTAGTCTCCGTTCACATCCAATATATATATATATATATATATATATATATATATATATATATATATATATATAATAATTTCACACAATAACTTGAATTCAAGTGTATATTGAATGTTATCTTGGATGTCATATATAGGAAGGGTTATGGCCACCTGTATTTGACATCCTAATGTACACAATTTAATCTACAATAACATATTTGTACTATATTACTGTATGTACTTGTGTATATAAAGTCTAATAAACTTAAGCCGTCATAATCTGACGTCAAGTGTTTTAAAGCAAATATTATGTGTGCCACTGATGGTAAAAGCAAAAAAATTGGTAAATTTTATAGATTAATATTACCTTATATTATCAATTCAGTTGATTTTGAATAATACTAGGACAACAGCTAAGATAATTCACCAAAATATTTGACAAAAATATTTATCGTTCATGATAAATGTGGTATTGTTTCGTTTGGAATGAATACAGTATATATCATTACATAGACACATTGAGTAAATGGTACAATTTTATTCTGCTAGAAAAAAAAATACATTATATTGTGCTCCACATAACAATGTAATTTTGACAAAAGTTAGTTAGTTAGGTCAGCACATTTTTTGTAAATTTATTATTCACATTCTTAAAAATGGGGTCGAAAATGCCCCCCCCCCCAGTAAAACTCCTACACTACTGCTATATGGTGGTTCCCCTTCCGATATGGAGTGGTATACTTTTGTGTAGCTTTTTAGCAAATATGGCACTTTATGACATTATGAATAATTTTAATTAATTTGGGGCATATGTTATATATGTCGCGGATATTTCGTCGTATCGGCCCTTAACATATTGAGGGCCGGTCCTATACATGTAGTAGTCACTAGGTGAAAACTAAGTCAGCCGGTATAACGAGAATTGACCATTTTACGGTCTCATTACACAAAAATACAATTTGTCCGTTACTATTAAGGATAGTTATATAAAGAGCAATAACAATAGGGTTCTTTAAATTGAAAAATTATACTTGAAAACGTATGTAACTCGTTATATTTAGAAACCTGCATATTTAGTAACCTGCATCAACTCTACATACATATGTACACACTAAAATTCTGAAAGAGCCCAGTTATGGTTAGCAAGAAATTATTGTAAGTGAGTGGATATATATAGAAAAAATGCGCTATTTTGTGGGGAGGGAGGGGTGGGTATGGAGTGCCTATAATTTGACCTTCAAATCTTCCGTGGGGGGTTCCGAGTAACATGGCTATATGGTTTAATTTATGTATAAGCCATGGGGGCCGCCCCCGATGGCTCATTCGTATCGACTGAGTCACACATAAGCCAAGGGCGGATTCAGGGTCTGAAGAAAGGGGTGTGCTGAGGTCTCGGGGGCCTGCCCCAAGATTTCTTAGGCATATTTTGGCCAAATTAGACTTTTAAATGAATTTTGCAAAAAAGGGGGGAGCCAATTTCGGCTTTATCACCCCTTAAAACGGAAGTAATACACCCTTTTCAACACGCCACACAGTGACCAAAGCTGAACTATTTAGTTCATATTCCTGTCTACGCGCTAAGCTCGTGCAAAGAGTGTATTACATATAATTTTAAAGAAACTTATTTCATATAAAATATTAAGGCAAATAATGACCAGATGAAAAACAAAACGTATTATTACATTTAATTTTAGGACAAATATATCATGTAAAAAAACAATAACATGTAGAATTTTCAATTATTATGAAATTGGGGGCAGGTTGCACTAGAATATATGGTTTAAGGGGAAACAAAAATTAAAATTGTTAATAACAGATTTTCATTCTAAAAACAAAAAATATGTGGATATACTATATCCCATGTAAATTGGTGTTAAATATAAGAAATATTATCATGAAAAGGGTAAAGATTGCATGACAGAATACCGCTGAGGGGATAAGGTAATTTCAAATTGTCTATAACTGCTGAAAATAGAAAAAACTAACTTAATCAGAGACACTTAGTTGATGTAAAAATATAACAATTACCGAATGAGAAAGAAACAGCTGAAGGGGCACGTTTAATATTAGGCGTCATTAAAACAAAAACGCAGGCAAAAAAACGTATGTAATTATTCCATTTAATTTTAATCTGATGTAAAAAATCAATAAAAATTTTAATAAATACGAAAAAGGTGAAGATTACACGACAAAATACGGCTGAAGGGGCGAGGGAATTTAACATTGTAAGAAACAGCTTTTTTCATACTAAAAAAAGGAAGTAATTATATATAATTACAGTGACACCCTTTTTCATGTAAAATTATGTCAAATGGTAAATAAATTAAAATAATAGTGGAATTGAATCGGGAATGATTACATACGGCAGAAAATACGGCTGAAGGGGCAAAGGAAATTAAAATTGTTAGTAAGTAATTACAATGGATATAGATTGCATGATAAATACGGCTTACGGGCCAAGGGAATTTGAATAGTTAATAACAGCTATTTTCAAGCTGAAAAAGCCGAAAAAACTGAAAGAATGAAATATAATTGCAAAGGCTCTTAGTTCATGTAGAATAGTGAACAAAATTAAAATTACCAGGGTAACCGTTGAATTTGGAAATAAACGGCTAAAGGGGCAAGTTAACTATAAGTTGTCATTAAAATACCTTTTGTTAAAGCGCATCGATCAGGCTAAAATCATTAAAAAATCGGTGATTTTATTTTGGCTTCTTAATATGTCCATATGATTCAAACATGTCCATAGACTAGAGCTGCAAAAGTTTATAAATTTTTGTGCTGCATGTACCAGTTGAGCGAGATATAGAGACGAAATTCCCATATTTCTTATTTTAGACATGCATGTCTAAAATAAAAAATCCAGAATTTTTTCTCTATATCTCGCTTAACTGGTAAATATGTAGCAGAAAAAAAATAAAAAAAAGTTTTGCAGCTTTAGTCTATTGACATGTTTACATTATATGGTCATATTAAGACACCAAAATAAAATCACTGATTTTTTATGATTTTAGCCTGATTGAGTCGCTTTAAAAGAAACAGGAACTTACGGGAATGTCGCAATTAATTTCAACCTCATATAAACAAATCAACAAAATATATATTTTTAAATTATTCTGAGCTGATTATTATTTGCATCACTAAATACGGCTCAGGGGGCAAGGGATTTTAACATTTTCAATAACAGCTAATTTCAAACAAAATAGATTGAATCGAAAGTAATTAGATATAACTGCAAATGCCCTTTTTTCATATAAAATTATGAACAATTTGACATACAATGTAAAAATTGGAAAGACACTGAAATGTGCATAGATTGTATCAGAAAATATGGCTGAAGGGGCAAGGAAATGTAAAATCGCCAATAAAAGCTAAGAACTTATCCCCTAATTATATTTAATTACAAAGGCCGCTAGTTTACGTAAATTTATGTCAAATGGGAAATAAAGTTTAAAAATTACATTAAAACTGAACCAGATATTGATTTCATGGGAAAATATGGCTGATAGGGAAACGGAATTTAACTGTTAAATTAAAGCCATTTTTGGACTAAAAACAGCAAGTAATTAGATATAATTGCGAAGTCCACGTAAAATTAAAAAAAAATACCAGAAGAACAGAACGCATGCGAAAGAAACGGCTGAAGGGGCAAGATGGTTGTCAGGCATCATTGAAATAAAGTTTTAGTTAAAAAACCATGAAAACCTGTGTAATTAAGGTATCAATAAAATATAGACATTAAATTATTATGAAGGGGGAACATATTGCATGTCAAAATTCGGCTTACGGGGTAAAGGAAATTAAAAGTGTCAATAAAATCTGTTATCATGCTAAAAATATAATAAAACGGTGATTAGATAAAATTGCAAAGACCCTTATTTCATAAAAAATTATCTAAAAATAGGACATACAATATACAGATTACACAAATTACAGAGGCACTGAAATGGGTAGAAATTATACGAGAAAACATGGCTGGAGGGACAAGGAAATATCAAAGCGTCAACAGAAGGGATTTGCATGCTAAAACAGCAAAATCTGAAAAAATACGTTGAATATGACATAAGATTTAGAAATTAAAGAGGTACTGGAATTGTTATAAATTGCATGAGAAAGTACGGCTATAAAACCGAAGTAATTACACATACATGTACATGTAATTGCAATGGCACTTAGTTTATGTAAACTTAAGTCAAATGGGAAATAGAATTTAAAAAATACAGAAGCACTACAATAGGCGTAGATTACATGAGAAAATATGGCTGAAGGGCCAAGAAAATTTTAAACCTCAATAAAAGCGATTTGCATGCTAACAACAGCGAAAACGAAAGTTATTTAATATAATTGGGAAGACCCCTTGTTCACTGAAATTATCTAAAATAGGAAATTAAATTATGTCAGAGAACTTAATAAATGTGAATTAAATGGCTGAAGGGGCAAGCTAATAATCAAAGGTTATTAAAAGTCATTAGATAAAATTAAAAGTCATTAGATATAATTGCAAAGCCCTTATTTCATATAAATTATGTAAAATGGAAATACGATAATCTGACATATATCTGGTATAGATTGCATACGGCTGAAGGGGCAAGAAAATTTAAATTCGTCATTGAAAAAATTTTGTTATGCTAAAACATCAAAAACGGAAGTAATTAGGCACTAATATGGGTATAAATTGCATGAAAAAGACGGCTGAAGGGACAGGGGAAGTTAAATAAAAAATAAAAGCTATTTAAAAACAGCAAAAAACAGAAGTGATTAGATAATTGCACATAGAAATGGGCAATAAAATATTAAAAATACAGAAGCAATGAATTGTGTCTAGATTACATGAGAAAAAGGACAATAAAATTTAAAATCCTCAATAAAAGTTTTTTTCAGACTAAAATATAAGTAATTAGATATAATTTCAAATGCCTTTATTTCATATAAAATTACGTCAAATGTGAACCACAATTACAGAGACAGTATAATAAAAACATTTATAAATAAATGTGTTTTTTTTCATACAAAAATAGCACAAAACAGAACAAATGAAATATTATTGCGAATGTCCTTAGTCTACGTAAAAAATGTGTGAAATATGAAATAAAAAATACGTTCAAGCGTCATTGAAAGATATTTCCACTCTAAAAACGACATAAAAACCTCTGTAATTATTATATTTAATTTGAAGAGATATCTATCATGTAAAATCAATAAAATGCAGAATTTATGAAGTGGGTATAAATTGCATGACAACGTGTGGCTGAAGAGGTAAGATAATTTAACATTATCACTAAAATCTTTTTCATGTTACAATAGAATAAAACGAAAGTCATCAGATGTAATAAAAAAATATATATATACAGTTATGATAAATAGCTAATACAATTTTTAAAAGTTGCAGAGGTCCTGAAATAGGTCTAGATCTCAACAGAAAATATGGGTGAAGGGGTAAAGAAATTATAAAAGCGTCAATATCCGCAAAAAAGGAAGTAGGTAGATATATTAGCAAAGACTCTTAGTTAAAACAAAACTGAACAAATGAGAAAGAAACGGCTGAAGGGGCAAGTTAATAATTATAAGGCGCCATTAGACGATAGATTAATATGTCTATTGACAGAAATCAATAAGACATTGGTATACATTGCATGAGGAAATATCCGGCTGAAGGGGTAATTTGAACATTGACAATAAAAGTTATTTTCATGTAGAAAAATAAAAACGGAAGTCATTAGATATAATTGCAAAGGCCCTTAGTGCATGTCAAATTATGTTAATTTAGAAATACAATTTTAAATTATAGACGCACTGAAATGGGTATAGATTAAATGAGAAAATACGCCTGACGGGGCAAGGAAAATTGATATCTAAAAAAACGATATGCATGTTGAAAACAACAAAAACGGGATTAATTTGTTAAAATTACAACTGCCCTTAGTTCACATAAAATTATATGAAATAGGAAATACAAATTACCCGAAGTAATAATCAGGCGTCAAGATAGCTCCTTAAAACCACTCAGCAAGTATGTAGTTGTTACATTTAAGGGACTGGTAACAGTAATGTTTGTATTAAAAACAATTTCGTAATAGCTCTTGCCAAACAAATTACAGTGGCAAGTTAGATTATTGCAACTCCTCTTTCACAACATACCAGAAAAGGATATCGCTAGATTACAACGCGTTCAGAACTGCCTTGGTCGAGTGGTAACCAAGGCCCCATGTGTTAGTCGTTCCCTTCCTGTTATAAAACAATTACATTGGCTTTCTCTCAAGTTTCGCAATCATTTTAAAATATGCACAAAAGACAGCCAGCCTGCATATCGTCCCCTTGGAGTTACAAAATGCAAAACCAGTGGCAATTTAGCACCTCCAAGGGGGCGATATCTGGCTGACTTACATGTTAGGCCGAAATGCTCAAAATATCAAAGCTCCACAAAGAAAAAAAGATTTGTTCTTCCCGTATAGGAACCAAGACAACTAGATCAGGAGTTTTCTCTAAATACATGGACTACACAGAGCACTGTGTAGGTTGTTGCAAAACTAGACGGACGTTACACTTTGCACTGTAGGGAGTGTATATCTGGTGCAGCCTTATTATATAGAACGCCCTGCCTGCGTCCATGCGTAATGCCCCAACAATTTTAACATTCCAGAAATTACTTAAATTTCACCTATTGGATCTGGCTTTCCCAGCCTAGCACGGTAGCCCGGCTCCCTGTTGACGAGCCTGCTGTGGCCTCGATTGCAACACATGATCATACGAAAGATTTGTGCGCCTTTGAGCTCGGTTAGCTGAGGATGTATGTGCTATAGAAGTTTTATTGATTAGGCGATTGAAAGTGACGGAAACAGTTTGAAATTGCAAATTGCAGGAAACAATAATTATGTCTCCCCTCTATAGAGGTGGAGATATATTGCTTTACCTCTCACGGCTCGTTTGTTCGTCCGATCAGTTTTGTGTCTGTGCGTTCTCTCCGGCTATCATGCAGGCAGTCAAACACGAGACGTTAACCTAATGTCGGGTTATTGTTGGCCCACCATCTACGACGCTGAGCCAACATTAGCCCAGTTTTGGGTTACCGTGTCGTGTTTGACGCCACGTTGAATGTGGGCCAGCGTCACAGACGGCGGGCCAACATTAACCCAGCCTTTTTTTTTTAATAGGCCTAAAAGTTTGAAGAACAAACAAAAGACAACCAGACATACTGGCACCTTAGAGTGCAGGTACCCAACAAGCTTTAGTGCAGACTAACGTTGGTTCATTGTCAACTACATTTTAGCACAATATTTTTTCAACGTCTAGTGTTTGCTGGGTATAATGAAGGGAGATAGCACAACATGTATATCCTTCATGAGGGGCAACTGGCGACGACGTTGGTCCAACATTAAAACAACATAGGGTCAGCGTTTGTTCAATCAGCCACTCTCCAGATATCACAATAGTGTAAAAAGAATCAAAATGCTGAGAGTCATGTAGTTTCGCAATTGGGATGATTAGGCAGGCCTACAACCCAAGATGTAACATATTTCATGTGGAAGAATTCTGTTCATTTGTACAGATAGTCTCTTACTTGTAGTTTCTTAAGATTCCAAAACACTCAACAAAGGACACATAGCAATAATGTTTTGTGTTTACTGGGTTGAACGCAGCCCAGCAAACACGAGGCGTTGAACCAGTGTTGGTTTGATGTTGGGCCAACGTCGCAGATTGTGGGCCAGTATTGGACTAGCATTTGATCAACGTCGTGTTTGCTGGGAGTGTTGACAAGTGTTTCGCACCAAAAGGGAATAATAAATGCCGCTTAATACACAGTCTCTACTGTCCACAGGAGCCATTTAATAACATTAATTACAAAGGCCATTGACACTACATCTATTAGCTATCAACCTTTATGTTTATGCTGCTGGAGGGGAGACATCTCCAGTTGTTTGTTCACAAAAATAGACCCTTCTAGTTTATAGTGTATACAATAAGCACTAAAATATCTAAATTGTACACTATTAGAGCAAGATATAAGGTTGATTTTACTAAAAACTTTAACCATGTCTTTGTTTGATATCGTTGGAAAGGCTATCTATCCGGGAGTATGGAAAATGGATGCTAGGTTGTCAACAGTGGTGGAATAGGTTAGCATAGGTCATTCAAGATCACTGCCCAAGGTCATTTGTAAAGATAAGGGAGATTTAACATGACACAACCAGAAAATAAATAGAAAACATTGACTTATCACCAACCCGACTTGATGTTCTACAGGAAACACTACTTGTGCCACAACATGTTGCAAAGAAATGTAATGAACAGTTTGCCTAAGTACATTATTATCTAGCCATTTCAAAACATGAGCTTAAGATCCGAGATGAAAAACACACAAATATAAAATTGTTTTTAAATGTTATGGTCCATTCCATATTAAAATGGATTCCTTTCTGGGAAGCACTATACACCAGATGTAAGCGATTACATCTTATTCTAACAACCGCATCACAGAGTCTTCACTTAGATATGTACCGCAAAAAGATTTGCGAAACATTCTGGCTGGCATTAATGCCTAGATTACTGGTACTGAAATTGACCATCTTGATGAACATACAATCATGAACAAACGCCATGAACAAACGCCATGGACAAACGCCATGGACTTGTTCGTGTACGCTCTTAAACATATGATTCCGATCTTCTTTGCTACCCACAGACTGTATGGACATATAACACCTGTTCGTCATTTTGTAGCATGTGGGTGATTCTCTATCCGACGAACACGTACAAATTTATAAACATTGGGGCCTACCCAGTCGATCTTACTCTGAAACAGACCACAAATAAAGATGTATCATCCAGACACACTGGAATAGCAGCCTTCACCGACTCAATAAAGACTTGTAAACGATGGTGCAATTTTTCACCCGTAGTGCAATTGTCGGGAAGCTGATCGAGATGGCTGGTTTGTCGAATCATGAGGAAGCATCACAAGAATCAAAACCTTACAGAATAGAGCGTGATAATCGTGATGCAGAAGAGGTTATCACTGCCCTTAGATCTACAATGACTCTTTTCAATGATGAAGCTACTGGCAATACTAAGCTTCGCCATTTGTCATCGGGGTGAGCAGCATCTAAAGACGTAAAAAATGATCTAATCCATGGTGTATCTAAATATAAATGCATATACGTCGAATAGAAAATAAGATTTTCCAAGTTAAAGAGGCACTGAAGTTGTTAGAAATTGCATGCGAAAGTACCGCTGAAGGGGCAATGAAATTTAAATCCTGAATAAAAGTTATTTTTGGACTAAAAATCAGCAAAAATTGAAATAATTAGATAGAAATGTAATTGCAAAGACACTCAGTTCATGTACAATTTTGTCAAATGGGAACAATACTTATAAAGTACAGAAATACAGAAAAGTACAACAAAGAAAAGTGATTTAATATAATTGATTGTATAGACACCTAGTTCACTGAAATTATCTAAAATGAGAAAATGAAATATACCAGAGGAATTTTAAATGCAAAATAAACGGCTGAAGGGGCAAGTTATTAATCAGGGGTTATTAGAATAGGGAATGCAAATTAAAAATTACTGAGGTACAGAAATGGGTGGGCCTACAGATTTCACCGCAAAATACAGCTGAAGAGACAGCAAAATTCAAAATCCTACATACAAAAATGGCATGCTAAATACAACAGAATCGGAAGTAAATAAATATAATTGAAAATACCTTTAATTGACCGAAATTATCTAAAATAAGAAATAAATATGCCAGAGGAACTGAACGAATCTAAAATAAACGGCTGAGTGGGGGGGGGGGGATTAATAATCAGGTGTCATAAGACGCCATTTGATATAATCACAAGCTAGTATATTTATAAAATTGTACCGTACTAATTTTGTATTTATAAGTACCGTACTAATTTTGTATTTATAAGTTATGAAACAGAGGAAATACAATAAATGGGTATAAATTTTTCTAGAAAATACGGATGAAGTGGCAAAAAAAATCAAAATCCAAAATGAAAACGATTTCCATAATAAAACAGCAAAACTCGAGTAATTAGATATAATTACTTCAGCCATTAGCCTTTTATCATGCGTCATTAAAACGCATCAACACGTGTGTTGGTATTATATTTACTTTGAATAGATATAATATCGAACATGTGTAATGATAAAACGGGCATACTTTGCATAAGAAAATACGGCTGAAGGGACAAGGAAAAAATCCTGAATAAAAGCGATGTGTATGCTAAAACACATAAAAATATATACAAAAAATCATTACATTACGGACTAATTAAATGTAATTGCAAGTGTCCTTAGTCATGTTAGTTCATGTAAACTTACACCAAATAGATAATAAGGTTTGATGTTGAGCCAGCGTCGTAGACGGTGAAAGTACATGGAGCTAGCATTGCTTTGTCGTCTTTGTGTTGGCTGGGATATGCATGGTTGACAAAACTCTCGTGCTAGCTGGGTGATGAGTTTTTAAATGAATATTATTATAATTATTGTTTATACAAAGTGACCCCTATGAGAGCGACACATATAGTGTCTCAATGGGGTGCTTTGGACAATTTATTTCTTTATATTAAATTGTATGTTTTCTTTTGAAAAATGTCGAACAAATAAGTCTGCGAATAAATAAGTCTGAGTGTGACTCTGATGAGTGAGAGTTAAGCTGAGCACAGAGGACTAGTGTCAGGAGTCAATCCAGAGGATGTGGATGACCTCTGAAACAAAAGTACTACCTCTACTAACCTACTACACCCCATGCTAACCCGTATGTTGACTGTTAGCTTGACATTTTATTCTCGGTAAAAATACCACAACGCCTATAAATAATCTTTTATAAGGCTTTAAAGTAGTACATTCGGCTTCTGCGTAGTTAAAAACATTCAAATCGGTCAAATGAGTTAAATTTTATGGTAAAAAATAGTTCTTGTGGACCGCTAATGGCAGCCATCTTGAAAAATGGCGGCCATCCTAAATTTTTAGGTGGCTAACGTTTTTTTAAGAGTGGCCCCTGGGGAGTGTTCATGCAAGTTTTAGTGCTTGTGTCACCATTTGAAAGATTGTTGTGGTATATTCACCAATCTGTCCACTAATTCTGTGAAACTCAATGACCTTGAACTCCTTTGTTTTCACCGAGCTGGCTAATACAATTATATAACCTTGTTTTCACCGAGTGATGTCACTGCGTTTCATAAAATGAAGTATGGAGGGGGGGGTTATAAAACCTTGTTTTCACCGAGTGACGTCACTGCGTTTCAAAGAATACAATATATAGGCCCCGTTCATAATAATAAAATTTATGTATTTATTTTAGTTTTTACTCTTTAAATTAAATACAGTAATTACATAAGTTTGGTGCATGTTTTCCGCCCGGGTGTTTTTAAAGTAAAATTATATTTTAATGACTTTTATTGAAACTTTTTGAGGTACTTTCCCTTTTAGCCGAATTTTCTCATACAATCTAAGCTTTCTGCAAAGGCGATAGGTGGTATTTGTTCACTTGTAAAGTAAGCAGATAATGCCTTATGGCTTTGCACGGCAGCATAGACTAGCCATTTTGTAATAATTTAGGTTCTTTATTTTATTGTCTTTTTTTTCATGATTTAGATCTCATTATATGTCTAAATTAAATTCAATAATCGCATAGCTTAGGTTTTAATGCACGTTTTGAAGTGTTAAGCTGGGCTAGACACGATGTTTGTATGTTGTTTGGCATAGCTAGCTCTAAAAGCGGGCTACTCGGGCCTTTCGATAATTATTTCTTTGTTTGTTTGTAATTAATATATAATTAGTCAGTGGTTACTTTCCCTTTCAGCCGAATTTTATTCGACTAGCCTAACATGTTGATCATTCACCAACGTTTTGTATTTCAATGTGTTGATTTCGAAAGTAATCCTGCATTTAATTTGAGGCAATTCATTAAAAGGACGAGATATGTTGCGTGACAGAACCTGGAAGCACGACATTCGATCTGGGCTAATGTATTTTGAACTCATTGTAGTTGTTTTAAATATTTATCAGTCGAACATGGTGATCGAATTTTAGTTAACTGTCAAATATTAGACCTACTCATATGTTACGAGCTCAAACAACCGGTACTGTGTCATGATTCAAAATAGAAAATAGAACTTGATTCGTTGATGATAAAAAATCATATGTTGATGTCCAGATTAAATTTTGATTTTGAATCTGTCATCCCAGCCTGAACATGGCCAGAACCGGGTGATAATTTGTCTGATAGTTTTGACTCGAAGAAGTTTTTTATCAAAAGTTGGTATGAAATATGCAGGCTACCTGAACACTGAAGGAATTGAGTCTTTTAATGATATAATTGTCAAATTAGGCCATTGCAATTTTAAAGTAAACAATACAAAATTTTAGCAATGCCGTTGAAATAGGATAAAGCTTCCAATTACTATTAGAAAACATAATACGTTTTTGATCTCATCGTATGTAGCTGGTTTGAAACCAAAGAGATGAGACCAAGGGTGGATTTAGGGGGGGGGGGGGGTAATTAACCCGTGAAAAATCCACAACCTTATCAAAGGGTTTCTTGAACTGGTAAAACAAGGTGGAACAAACGGTGCCCAAAATGCCGTAGAGTGCAAGAGAAGGCCTTTGGAATTCATTGTTTCTTCGGGGGCATGTCCCAGACCCCCCAAACATATTTAAAAATTTTACCAATATGTCTATTATATAAGTGTTGTTCTGTTTCTTTTTAGTGGATTATACATACGGTCGCTGCAGCACAAAACATAAACTAATCTACTTGTAGTTTACAGAAGGTGTAATCTCTTGGCAAGATGAGTTTAAAGGAAGCTTTCAACCTGATACACGTGTCCCACGTGTTGTGGATGTACGTACCCCCGTTCCTGATCTTCCCGGGAGCTATTGGCAACATATGCTGTATCATCATGCTCCAGGTAGGAATTGGCGTTGTGATTGTGTAATTAGGTTTGTCATATGTATTTGCCAGTTCGTGGGGAGACTATACACAACAAGATTACCATAAAGTTCTGACATATAAAATTTCACCCACATGAAATTCTGTGTCGCTACCGCGACCCACAATTTTAGGTATGTTAAAACTATTCATAATTATGTGTATAATTTGACACCAGACGTTTTAAATTGAGTGTAAATGTGATTTGGGTAGCCTCATGTGTGAGTGGTCTCATGTATTACAAATTCCAGGATATGCCCCTTTAATACATGTATGTTGAATATGTACACGAATTGATATATCCCTAATTGACATAGCTGATTCACCAAAGAGAATACAGTCGCCTTGCGTATTTCACCATACAAATGAGTGTAATAGGCCTACATCATTCAGTGATGCCCCTTTAACATATTACTATTTTCCTAGAATTGACAGTTTTTGGCCATATCTTTGCAATATTATTTTAATACATTAACCTCTGGTACGGCAGAAAAGTCATCTTATACTATTTTTTTAAATATAAAACTCTTTATTTCAATGCTATAATAGAATAAAGGTTTTCAAGCTTTGTCAGTCGTTGCACGAACCCCCTGACCAAATCGCTATTTACCGCAACGCATCATATACGTCAGGCAACCCCTGCGAAATACTAGTGAACAGTTCATGAACTTTCTTTTAAATATCCTGAACTATTCATGAGCTGTATTCGTGAATATTTCATGAACAGTTCACAAAAGAGCTGATGAACTGTTCAAGAAATATCTGTGAACATTAAATGACCCAGGACAGTTTATGATTAATTCATGAGTACCGTTTGCTGGAACGGTTCATGAATAGTTTATGTCACAAAGATGCCACATTCCCTTGAACTGTTCATGGAATATTCATGTAAATATGGCATCATTGTGGCTTGAACTATTCATGGACCATCTAAGAAAATAGTGTTCATAACTCTAGCGTGAAAGGCAGCAGTGCTAATTACTAACCTGGGGGCCCGCCCTGGTGTAATGTTCGGCCAGTGTCATAGGCGGTTGACCAGAATAGTAGTACCTCAGCATTTGGCCAAAGTCTGGTGCTAGCTGGGTGTGACATGATGTCTGTCAGTTATACAGGCGTCTTAAACACTGAGGCACCAAAGGGAAGACGACGATTAGGAATTAAACAGACCTAAACAACGAATTATTGGATAATATATGAAACTTAACCCTGATCAGTATTTATTTTTCAAATATTTATGAGGTAAAATTAGTATTGTTTTTCATAGCATCAATGGAATAAATACTCTTCATAATCTGTTTTAAATCATACTCAATAGAGTAGCAAAGCATTAGCTCCAACCACCTGTGTTAGGTTTACCTTTTACAAAGCTACACTACCCGCTGTCTGCTTCGTCGACCGTTTATATAATTATAGACGATTCAACATGATCTTATAAAATACTCTTGTCAATTTTCATAATTATCTAAAATGACAGCTTAGAACAGCCTTACCTGAATGGATTGTACTATGTTTTTATTTTATCCTCTCTTAAGTCAATAAATATAACCTGAATTTAACAATCATTCTTGCCAATTATCATGATTTTTCCAAATCACAGCTGAGAACGTCATTACCTGAATGGAGTGTATGTAGGCCTACCAGTATCCTGATTAGAATGGCCTTGTCCCTTGTCTGAATGGATTGTACTATTATCCTACTTTTCCCCAAATGACAGCTGAGAACGGCTTTGTCACAAAGAATTGTATTATCATCCTGATTATCCCAAATGACACGCTAGAGAGTCCCTACTATTTTTGTTAAGATGTATTTTATTCATTATGTGCCGAAATTAATAAATAAGTAGCGACAGACACATAGTAAACGTGCTGATAAAAATCCATGATTATATCGATTGAAGTAAATTTGGAATGATGTTAACCCTTGTCCAGTCCTTGTCAGTATTTTTAATTCAAATGACGAAAACAATTGTCATTCATGAGAAATAAACATTGCCCAAAAACAATTATTTTAATACACATGTTCTCAATCTCAGCTATATTTGGTCGATCTGACACATACTATCTCTATATTTTCCCTGCTCTGAGGTTGTTTGAGAGAGCTAACTATTTTTTGTTTTGTGTTATTTCAGACCAAGGCTTTTCGAAATATGTCCATGGCGTTCCTGCTGACGGCTCTTGCTGTTGTAGACACCATATGTCTATGTGTGGTACTTCTTCACACATGGCTGAGTCATGTGGCAGATTGGGACGTGCGGCTTATCAATGACACGACCTGCCGTCTGCACGTGTTCCTTACCTACCTTAGTGTCCACGTCTCCGCCTGGACATTGGTACTGATCACTGCCGAGAGGGTGGTGTACGTGGTTCTGCCCCTGAGGGCGGTCAAGCTTTGCTCTCGATGCAGAGTGGTGGCAGTTTGGTGTGTGATCATAGTAATCCTGACTTGTGCGAACTCCTACGTGCATCTTGGAAACACTGAGCTGGCGAGGACCATGGTGAACGACACCATTAACATGAATGGTACCATGGAGGTAATGGAATTCAGTAAGTGCGACCTGAAGGACCAAGGCGGCTCCAGCTTCCTCAGATCTCTCCGGCTTTATGGAGACCTTCTCCTCAGTTGTCTCCTACCCAGCTTTTTTATTATCTTAGGCAACATTATCGTGGTGCTCAAGCTGGTGGAGCGCACCCGGAAAAGACGCAGTATGCAGTCCAGCAGGCTGCAGATGAACGGGTTCCACACCACAGAGTTGATGGAGCAGGAGGGCCTCACCTTCTGCACGAGGCTGCTTGTGCCCAAGAGGAAACGAAAGAAGAGGAGCACACGCGCCATCACGCTCATGCTTCTCACAGTGTGTCTCGTGTTCCTGTTCACCTCACTGCCCATCAACATTTACCTCATCTGGGAGGAGTATATATCTATGTCTGAGCAGAGCCTGGAATACGCCCTGCCCCTGGACACAGCCCGATCTGTGTTGATCTTCACCGTGCTCAGTCTGGTGTACCACATCAACAACGCCGTTAACTTCATGCTTTATTTTATCAGCAGCTCACTGTTCAGGAACGCAACCAGAGAGCGTTTCTGTTGCACCGCAAACAACAATCAGCAACACAGAAGATAAAGACGTAGATGACACAACCATATCAAATGAAAAATATCAGTATACCCATAAAAACAACTCCCCAGAAACATTTCCCCACAGCTTCAACACGAGAGAGAGAGTGACTGGGGTCACACAGAGGACAAAGACTCAGATCCCCCCCCCCCCCACAGCTTCAACGCGAGAGAGAGTGACTGGGGTCACACAAAGAATCAAATTCCTCCACAGCTTGAACACCAGAGAGTGACTGGGGCACACAAAGGACAGCGACTCAGATTCCTCCACAGCTTCGACACCAGAGAGTGACTGGGGTCACACAAAGTACAAAGACTCAGATTCCCCCACAGCTTCAACGTGAGAGAGAGTGACTGAGGTCACACAGAGGACAAAGACTCAGATTCCCCCACAGCTTCAACACCAGAGAGTGGCTGGGGTCACACAAAGGTCAAAGACTCCGATTCCTTCACAGCTTGAACACCAGAGAGTAACTGGGGTCACACAGAAGAAAAAGACTCAGATCCCTCCCAAGGCTTCAACTCGAGAAAGAGCGGCTGGGGTCACACAGAGGACACATGCTCAGATTCTTTCAAAGCTTCAACGCGAGAAAGTGACTTGGGTCACACAGAGGAAAAAGACTTAGATCCCTCCCAAGGCTTCAACTCGAGAGAGAGAGACTGTGGTCACACAGAGGACACATACTCAGATTCTTCCAAAGCTTCAACATGAGAGAGAGTGACTGGGGTCACACAGAGGACAAATACTCAGATCCCTCCCAAGGCTTCAACTCGAGAGAGAGTGACTGGGGTCACACAGAGGACAAAGACTCCGATTTCCCCAAAGCTTCAACGTGAGACAGAGTGACTGGGGTCACACAAAGGATAAGGTCCCAGATTACACCACAACTTCAACATGAGAGACGGTGGCTGGGGTCTCACAGAAGACACATACACAGATTCCCCCACAGCTTCAACACAAGCAAGTGACTTGAATCACACCGAGGACAAAGACTCAGTCAGATTCCCCCACAGCTTCAACATGAGAGAGCGGCGGGGGTCACACAGAGGACCAAGTCTCAGATCCCTCCACAGAGAGTGACTGGGGTCACACAGAGGACCAAGTCTCAGATTCAGATTCAGCTTCAACATGAGAGAGAGTGACTGGGGTCACACAGAGGACACATACTTAGATTCCCCATAGCTTCAACACGAGAGAGAGTGACTGAGTTACACAACGGACAAAGACTCGGATTCCACAAAGCTTCAACACAGAGACTCTCGTGGCTTCAAACGAAAAAGATCAGCATTCACAGAGAAAAAGTCATACCATCCTTTCAATATGAGCTTGAATAGCCTCCTTCACAGTCTCGGGATTGGAAGTATTAGTATACTGCCCTCAAAGAAAAAAACAGCTGTAGCTGCTGCTTACTTTCAAGTAAGCAGTAACTGTTGTCTGCCATAGCACATAATATAAAGATGATATCAACCATGCATACTGCCCTAAGGACGCTTTAAAAAGTATTATCTCCTCACCATTGCAGGAAACAGTTTCTATGCTGGAGTATTTGCTTTTTCACTCCAGCATAGGGACAAATCGTCCCCGCCCACTCCTGTCATATTAAAGTGTCCTGAATGTGATATAGTTTCCACTCCACCATAGGGGGGCAGTTCGTCTCCATGTATGCCCCATTTTTACCCCAGCATAGGGGGGCATGTCGTCCCCTTGTATTCCTTTCAGTCTAATATGTCCTGAATGTGATCTGGTTCCCACTCCAGCATAGGGGGGGGGGAATGTCGTCCCCTAGTATTGCTTTCAGACTAATATGTCCTGAATGTGATCTAGTTCCCACTCCAAGATAGGGGGCAAAAAAATGAAATGAATCGGGCTTTAGGCCACTTTTGTGCACATATAGGCTAAATTGGACCAGAAGAACCTCCTGAGGATGGTGAGATGAGTGAGATTACACTTCCCCACAGACACAGGATTCAAAACTCGAGCCCGCCAAGACCGGGAAACGAACCCCGAACTCTGGCGTGAAAGAAATAGGTGCTAACCACTACCACAGGGGGCATGTCGTCCTCTCGTCGTCCCCTCGTATTCCTTTCAGACTAATATGTGCTGAATGTGATCTAGTTCCCATTCCAGCATAGGGGGCATGTCGTCCCCTCGTATTCCTTTCTGTTTAAAATGTCCTGAATATGTGTGATTAAGTTACTTAGGACACTTTAGTCTCAAGAGAATACCTCATGCATATATGTTTTTCAAGTAACCTTTGTACTACGTCAATATGTACTGTACAGATACAAACAACAGTAACTGATTACGCCGATATGTACTGTACAGATACAAACAGCAGTAACAGCTTACTTTTCAAGATGTATATACTGTTCTTCACTGTAAATAGGTGAAAAGAAGTTCTAGATTATTTTTCCAAAATTATAAATTCCATACTTGACGGCGTTGTCGCATTTATTTTTACCATATATATTTAGGACGGACAAGCGTGTTCATAACAATAAAAACTGTTCGAAATGAACTGTTTCTTATTTCATAATGACGCACGTGGACAGAGATGTAAGCAAGTTTGACGTGAGCAACATCTATGTAAGGAGGAAAGTCTCGAGCATCAAAATGATTATTCAAAGTGGATTTTCCCTGTTCATAGTTAGCCTGAAGGATTGCTGAATCATTCTGTCACAAGACGGTATCACTATAATAAGTCTCATCCTTGCTCCAGCGATTAAATCAAAAGAAAATATAAAAAGTGGATATTTTCTCAAGTTGTGGATATATTGAAAGATGGGAAGCTCACCTATTTATATTGCCTCTGTGGCTGTTTGCTTGCTTGCTTTCTTGCTTGCTTTCTTGCTTGCTTGCTTGCAAGCTTGCTTGCTTACTTACTTACTTACTTACTTACTTACTATCTTACTTTCTTACTTACTTACTTACTTACTTACTTACTTACTTACTTACTTACTTACTTACTTACTCACTCACTCACTCACTCACTCACTCACTCACTCACTCACTCACTCACTCACTCACTCACTCACTCATTTACTCACTTACTTACTTACTTACTTACTTACTTACTTACTTACTTACTTACTTACTTACTTACTTACTTACTTACTTACTTACTTACTTACTTACTTACTTATTTATTTATTTATTTATTTATTTATTTATTTTATTATTTTTTTTTGCATGAGAAGGTGGTAAACCAAGATCTCTATGTTTCAATTACGGAGAGTACATATTTATGTGAGATGCCTTATTGAAAGCAAAGATAGTATATATGACATGATGTATAGATAATATGTACATATATATTATGTTCATGGTCTATGCTGCGTTTACAAAATCTTGGCAACCATGTAGGACCTCGATGTATGCAAGTGGTATACGAGACGTAATTATATTGTTACATTACATATTACGTTGGTGCGCGTCTGGTTTCATAGATATGACGATTTAGTGTCTTGACATCGTTCCGGCGATGGCCAGGCATTACACCAACAGCAGAATTATCCTCTGTTCCCAGCAGACGCAGGACTTTGAATCGATGGTGTTTAACGTTGGTACAACGTCGTAGATTGTGGAAGGGGGTATATTCTGGAAGGTAGGGGTAGATTCTGGGAGGGTCGCATATAGTTGTTGAAAAGGAGGGTATATTCTGGAAGGGTCGCATATAGTTTCTGAAAGGGGGGGGGGCATTTCTGGGAGGGAGGGGTAGATTCTGGGAAGGTCGCATATAGTTGTTTTATAGGCGGGTATATTCTGGGAGGGAGGGAGAGGTACATTCTGGGAGGGTCGCATATAGTTGTTGAAAAGGTGGGTATATTTTGGGAGGGAGGGGTGGATTCTGGGAGGGTCGCATATACAGGTCTTGAAATGGAGGTATATCCTGGAAGGGAGGGGAATATTCTGGTGAGGGTAGTACATGTACATTTTTTTTAAAAGGGGGGGGGGGTAGATCCTGGGAGGGAGGGGTAGATTCTGGGAACCGCCGCAATCTACCCTGGGGGTATAGTCCAGGACTTACCCCGGGGTAGATTCTGGGGCGCGCACAATCTACCCGGGTATATTCTGGGTGGGGAGTATACTTCCAGACTTTAAACCGGTGTTTGTGACGCCGGCCCGACATTGATCCAGTATTGTGCCAGTGTCTCGCGTTCACTGAGTACTTGTTTTTCTGTGAAAATGACTGTGTCCGTAACTTACATTGGGCCGATGTCACTTCATTGTTCTTTTACAATGGGTCGACAACGGCTGCAATGAATGTTATAGTGCACAGTACCACTGAAAGAAATAAAATATTGATAATGGTCGTATTGTCACATATAACATAGGTATTCACATGAAGCGGGAATAGCTTACTGAGTCATTTATGATGATTTTAAATTGAAAAAAATTGGTCTCCATGGTCTACACACAAACATTCAGCGCTTTAACCCTCTCAAGCATGAATTTGCCATTGTCATCTTCATTCACTACAAGCCGCGAATTGTTGTCTCAATTCTCGACTTGCAGTAGATGAAGATGAATTGAAGTGGGTGGTAAATTAAAGAAAATTTCCTTGTATTGGTAAAACAGTCTCATGCAAATTTTCCTTCTGAAATCAATAGTTGTAGGAAAATCAAGTCTGTTTTCATGGATGTAAAATGATGCTTTAATGCATCGTGAGGGCTAAAAGGGTTAATGTTTAATACTTGGCTAGCGTGGCTGGAGGATTGACCAACATTAGGCCAACAGCGGCCTTCAGCTGCATTAACATGTTCAGGATGGCCGTATGGAGTATTCTACAGGCGTAAATTATGGAAATGCCACGGTACGTCAAATCGATAATCATGGCAAGTCGGGAATGATAAATACTTCCGTCAGAGTCACAGCGAAATTAGACACGATTTTACAGTGACAACATGAAGAGCGACAAAATGCTGTCAAATGTACTCTCCGTGGTACTGTTTATTGGTCAGATATATGAAGTGGACTTGTCAATTTATCCGACTGGTGCCATTCTAGTCACAGGCAACTATACCAGGTGTGAAGCTGTTGATCTTCATATGGAGAGTAGTGTGCGTGAAATACGCGATTAGGAAGATGAGATGATAATAGATAGATTTGAATTATCAGGATGCTCTTGATCTACCTTTTCATGTGCAGAAAGTGATATCAAGACGTGCATGCTTCTCATGACAGTCAACAAACTACATTATCAGTGCTTCTGTCACTCCTTAGAAACTGACACTCCTGTTGAATACAATTATCATTGGTCAACTCGGATGCTTTTGAAGAAACATTTCCGTGTTTTCCTGGACAAGCGGCAGTTGATGATTGACAAGGAGGTATAGCATTGGTTGATAACTACAGTAGAAATGACGATCCTGTGATATGTCGGTGAGCCAAATCCCTGGCTGAAAATCAGTTTACCAAGTCCATTCTCTGTGAGCGGCGTCTACATCTTGCAAAGATGTGACCACCTACAATACCCGACAGTGGTTGACGTGACAACATCCAATGATGATGTAACCTGGCAGGATGTAGTTAAAGCTGAGGACATATCTACTCTTACAGCTCTTATGATCTGGTTTCCCACAAGGTTTGGGTCAAAATATTGGAGAAATATCCATTGTTAGTTATGTAGGCCACCCGTCCATGAAATGTGACTTGCTCGGGCAGCCTGCGATGTATATTGTGGCAAACACGTCTTTATCCCCAGATATTGTATACAATGCATCCTCAGACTACGGCACATTATATTCAGCTGACAGAGCACGTATAGATTACATTGGTAACTTCTGTTCCTGGTCTGCAACAGGCCCTGACATGGATTATCCATGTCTGAAGATCAGCCTACCAATCCCTCATACCGTGTTCGTAGTCAAGGGGTATTAGTCTAAAACTCATAGAGACCTGGAACAAATTCGTAACAAGCTGAAAATTTCAGCATATGTTGTTGAGACAACATAAAAAACATATAAAAAGTCCTCTAAGATCCCCCTGGTATTATAAAAATTGTATCTAAACATATGTTTATTCCCTGCGTAATCCATTAAAAATATTGGTATTAATTTTTAGCTACAGTTTCATCCCCAAAAGTAGTAAATAGGGTAAGGTAGAGGTAATAACCATAATTTATGATCTATTTGACCTAGATTCATAAACTGTGTATCTAGCATCGGATAATTTTTTTTAAAACACTTTTAAAATTTGGCGACCTCCCTTTAATCACCAACAACAATTTTTTATATCAATTTTTAACCACCCTTCCCTCTCCATAAGAGGTAAATATGGGTAAAATGGGGGGTGATAACCATAGCTTATGAACTATGGGGTCTAAAGTTACAAAAAAATGTTTTTAAACATATGTTTTAGCTCCTGAGGAATCCACTGCAATTACTTATATCAATTTTTAACAACCCTTTCTTTCCCGAAAGTGGCAAATAATGGAAAATTATGAGAATAACCATAAATTTGACGGAGATTTATAAAATTGGTATTTATTTATTTGTCCTAGCATCAAACAAAAAAGCGTAGGCCTAATTGAAAGAAAAACCAACCATCACCATAAAACATATCCAGGTAGGCCCTAACAATTTTATAAATCTAGGTAAAATAGCTCACAATTTGTGGTTTTTATGCTATTTTTTTTGCTTTGGGGATGAAAAGGTGGTAAAATATTGATACAAATGATAATATCAAACACCCCGGGTATGTTTGGATACAGATTTTATAAATCTAGGTCAAATAACTCATTAATTTATGGTTATCACCCCAATTTTACTTCTATTTACCACTTTTTGGAGGAAATATAATATAATAGGTGGTAAAATATAAATACAAATGATAATATCAAACACTCCGGGTATTTGAATAATTTAAAAAAAGTGTTTTTGCTTTTTTCGCCAATGTTAGATACAAATTTTATGAATCTAGGTTAAATAGCTCATAAGCTATGGATATTATCCCTATTTTTCCTATTTACCATTTCTAGGGATGAAAGGGTGGCGAAAAAGTAATACAAATAATTTTAATGTATTCCGCAGGTGCTAAAACATATATTTAGATACAAATTTTATGAATTAAGGTTGAATACTTTTAAATGTATTGTTAATACCCATTGTTTACCCAATAATACCCCAATTTCGGGCACTAATACCAGGCGGATTTTGGAGGACTTTTGATATGTTTTTCTATGTTGTTTCAAGAGCATATGCTGAAATTTTCAGCTTGTTACGAATTTGTTCCGGGTTATTATCTAATAGCCCTGGAATATCGCGTTTACATCATGCAGAGGTGTGATTGGCCACAATACCCAACAGTAGTCGACCTAAAAACATCCAATGATGCTGAAACCTAGCAGGATGTGCTAGTCATAGCTGAGGAAATATATACACATTACAGCTCTTATGATAATTATGGATCTGTTAGTATCTGGTTTCCTACCACGTTTATATATATTTTCATTTAATTTAGTGACATACACAGTACAATGCCCAGTCAAAATTGGCTTACAAGTCACTCTAAATACATTAATATATCTGCGGGTGTTGGCGACAGTGCGGCCCGACAGACACGAGATGTCCGGCCGACGCCTGTTCAATGCCGGCCCACCGTCTACGACGTTGACCCACCACTGAACCAGCCCCGACCACACAGTCCCCTGCTCGAAGGGATAAGCTGTTACATAATCATCCACACTGAAGTGGGACAACTTAAAGCCTACCAGCTCAGTGCAGATGATTTAATAAATCTGTTTATATTTCAATGATTATATGTCAATTACAATATAAACAATATTAATAACCATAATTTATGATCTATTTGACCTAGATTCATAAACTGTGTATCTAGCATCGGATAATTTTTTTTAAAACACTTTTAAAATTTGGCGACCTCCCTTTAATCACCAACAACAATTTTTTATATCAATTTTTAACCACCCTTCCCTCTCCATAAGAGGTAAATATGGGTAAAATGGGGGGTGATAACCATAGCTTATGAACTATGGGGTCTAAAGTTACAAAAAAATGTTTTTAAACATATGTTTTAGCTCCTGAGGAATCCACTACAATTACTTATATCAATTTTTAACAACCCTTTCTTTCCCGAAAGTGGCAAATAATGGAAAATTATGAGAATAACCATAAATTTGACGGAGATTTATAAAATTGGTATTTATTTATTTGTCCTAGCATCAAACAAAAAAGCGTAGGCCTAATTGAAAGAAAAACCAACCATCACCATAAAACATATCCAGGTAGGCCCTAACAATTTTATAAATCTAGGTAAAATAGCTCACAATTTGTGGTTTTTATGCTATTTTTTTTGCTTTGGGGATGAAAAGGTGGTAAAATATTGATACAAATGATAATATCAAACACCCCGGGTATGTTTGGATACAGATTTTATAAATCTAGGTCAAATAACTCATTAATTTATGGTTATCACCCCAATTTTACTTCTATTTACCACTTTTTGGAGGAAATATAATATAATAGGTGGTAAAATATAAATACAAATGATAATATCAAACACTCCGGGTATTTGAATAATTTAAAAAAAGTGTTTTTGCTTTTTTCGCCAATGTTAGATACAAATTTTATGAATCTAGGTTAAATAGCTCATAAGCTATGGATATTATCCCTATTTTTCCTATTTACCATTTCTAGGGATGAAAGGGTGGCGAAAAAGTAATACAAATAATTTTAATGTATTCCGCAGGTGCTAAAACATATATTTAGATACAAATTTTATGAATTAAGGTTGAATACTTTTAAATGTATTGTTAATACCCATTGTTTACCCAATAATACCCCAATTTCGGGCACTAATACCAGGCGGATTTTGGAGGACTTTTGATATGTTTTTCTATGTTGTTTCAAGAACATATGCTGAAATTTTCAGCTTGTTACGAATTTGTTCCGGGTTATTATCTAATAGCCCTGGACTATCGCGTTTACATCATGCAGAGGTGTGATTGGCCACAATACCCAACAGTAGTCGACCTAAAAACATCCAATGATGCTGAAACCTAGCAGGATGTGCTAGTCATAGCTGAGGAAATATATACACATTACAGCTCTTATGATAATTATGGATCTGTTAGTATCTGGTTTCCTACCACGTTTATATATATTTTCATTTAATTTAGTGACATACACAGTACAATGCCCAGTCAAAATTGGCTTACAAGTCACTCTAAATACATTAATATATCTGCGGGTGTTGGCGACAGTGCGGCCCGACAGACACGAGATGTCCGGCCGACGCCTGTTCAATGCCGGCCCACCGTCTACGACGTTGACCCACCACTGAACCAGCCCCGACCACACAGTCCCCTGCTCGAAGGGATAAGCTGTTACATAATCATCCACATTGAAGTGGGACAACTTAAAGCCTACCAGCTCAGTGCAGATGATTTAATAAATCTGTTTATATTTCAATGATTATATGTCAATTACAATATAAACAATATTAATAACCATAATTTATGATCTATTTGACCTAGATTCATAAACTGTGTATCTAGCATCGGATAATTTTTTTTAAAACACTTTTAAAATTTGGCGACCTCCCTTTAATCACCAACAACAATTTTTTATATCAATTTTTAACCACCCTTCCCTCTCCATAAGAGGTAAATATGGGTAAAATGGGGGGTGATAACCATAGCTTATGAACTATGGGGTCTAAAGTTACAAAAAAATGTTTTTAAACATATGTTTTAGCTCCTGAGGAATCCACTGCAATTACTTATATCAATTTTTAACAACCCTTTCTTTCCCGAAAGTGGCAAATAATGGAAAATTTTGAGAATAACCATAAATTTGACGGAGATTTATAAAATTGGTATTTATTTATTTGTCCTAGCATCAAACAAAAAAGCGTAGGCCTAATTGAAAGAAAAACCAACCATCACCATAAAACATATCCAGGTAGGCCCTAACAATTTTATAAATCTAGGTAAAATAGCTCACAATTTGTGGTTTTTATGCTATTTTTTTTGCTTTGGGGATGAAAAGGTGGTAAAATATTGATACAAATGATAATATCAAACACCCCGGGTATGTTTGGATACAGATTTTATAAATCTAGGTCAAATAACTCATTAATTTATGGTTATCACCCCAATTTTACTTCTATTTACCACTTTTTGGAGGAAATATAATATAATAGGTGGTAAAATATAAATACAAATGATAATATCAAACACTCCGGGTATTTGAATAATTTAAAAAAAGTGTTTTTGCTTTTTTCGCCAATGTTAGATACAAATTTTATGAATCTAGGTTAAATAGCTCATAAGCTATGGATATTATCCCTATTTTTCCTATTTACCATTTCTAGGGATGAAAGGGTGGCGAAAAAGTAATACAAATAATTTTAATGTATTCCGCAGGTGCTAAAACATATATTTAGATACAAATTTTATGAATTAAGGTTGAATACTTTTAAATGTATTGTTAATACCCATTGTTTACCCAATAATACCCCAATTTCGGGCACTAATACCAGGCGGATTTTGGAGGACTTTTGATATGTTTTTCTATGTTGTTTCAAGAACATATGCTGAAATTTTCAGCTTGTTACGAATTTGTTCCGGGTTATTATCTAATAGCCCTGGACTATCGCGTTTACATCATGCAGAGGTGTGATTGGCCACAATACCCAACAGTAGTCGACCTAAAAACATCCAATGATGCTGAAACCTAGCAGGATGTGCTAGTCATAGCTGAGGAAATATATACACATTACAGCTCTTATGATAATTATGGATCTGTTAGTATCTGGTTTCCTACCACGTTTATATATATTTTCATTTAATTTAGTGACATACACAGTACAATGCCCAGTCAAAATTGGCTTACAAGTCACTCTAAATACATTAATATATCTGCGGGTGTTGGCGACAGTGCGGCCCGACAGACACGAGATGTCCGGCCGACGCCTGTTCAATGCCGGCCCACCGTCTACGACGTTGACCCACCACTGAACCAGCCCCGACCACACAGTCCCCTGCTCGAAGGGATAAGCTGTTACATAATCATCCACACTGAAGTGGGACAACTTAAAGCCTACCAGCTCAGTGCAGATGATTTAATAAATCTGTTTATATTTCAATGATTATATGTCAATTACAATATAAACAATATTAATAACCATAATTTATGATCTATTTGACCTAGATTCATAAACTGTGTATCTAGCATCGGATAATTTTTTTTAAAACACTTTTAAAATTTGGCGACCTCCCTTTAATCACCAACAACAATTTTTTATATCAATTTTTAACCACCCTTCCCTCTCCATAAGAGGTAAATATGGGTAAAATGGGGGGTGATAACCATAGCTTATGAACTATGGGGTCTAAAGTTACAAAAAAATGTTTTTAAACATATGTTTTAGCTCCTGAGGAATCCACTACAATTACTTATATCAATTTTTAACAACCCTTTCTTTCCCGAAAGTGGCAAATAATGGAAAATTATGAGAATAACCATAAATTTGACGGAGATTTATAAAATTGGTATTTATTTATTTGTCCTAGCATCAAACAAAAAAGCGTAGGCCTAATTGAAAGAAAAACCAACCATCACCATAAAACATATCCAGGTAGGCCCTAACAATTTTATAAATCTAGGTAAAATAGCTCACAATTTGTGGTTTTTATGCTATTTTTTTTGCTTTGGGGATGAAAAGGTGGTAAAATATTGATACAAATGATAATATCAAACACCCCGGGTATGTTTGGATACAGATTTTATAAATCTAGGTCAAATAACTCATTAATTTATGGTTATCACCCCAATTTTACTTCTATTTACCACTTTTTGGAGGAAATATAATATAATAGGTGGTAAAATATAAATACAAATGATAATATCAAACACTCCGGGTATTTGAATAATTTAAAAAAAGTGTTTTTGCTTTTTTCGCCAATGTTAGATACAAATTTTATGAATCTAGGTTAAATAGCTCATAAGCTATGGATATTATCCCTATTTTTCCTATTTACCATTTCTAGGGATGAAAGGGTGGCGGAAAAGTAATACAAATAATTTTAATGTATTCCGCAGGTGCTAAAACATATATTTAGATACAAATTTTATGAATTAAGGTTGAATACTTTTAAATGTATTGTTAATACCCATTGTTTACCCAATAATACCCCAATTTCGGGCACTAATACCAGGCGGATTTTGGAGGACTTTTGATATGTTTTTCTATGTTGTTTCAAGAACATATGCTGAAATTTTCAGCTTGTTACGAATTTGTTCCGGGTTATTATCTAATAGCCCTGGACTATCGCGTTTACATCATGCAGAGGTGTGATTGGCCACAATACCCAACAGTAGTCGACCTAAAAACATCCAATGATGCTGAAACCTAGCAGGATGTGCTAGTCATAGCTGAGGAAATATATACACATTACAGCTCTTATGATAATTATGGATCTGTTAGTATCTGGTTTCCTACCACGTTTATATATATTTTCATTTAATTTAGTGACATACACAGTACAATGCCCAGTCAAAATTGGCTTACAAGTCACTCTAAATACATTAATATATCTGCGGGTGTTGGCGACAGTGCGGCCCGACAGACACGAGATGTCCGGCCGACGCCTGTTCAATGCCGGCCCACCGTCTACGACGTTGACCCACCACTGAACCAGCCCCGACCACACAGTCCCCTGCTCGAAGGGATAAGCTGTTACATAATCATCCACACTGAAGTGGGACAACTTAAAGCCTACCAGCTCAGTGCAGATGATTTAATAAATCTGTTTATATTTCAATGATTATATGTCAATTACAATATAAACAATATTATCATAAATGCATGATATCTATCTGAAAACAACACTAATTATTTATAATTGGAATAGTTTAGATTTTCTTTCCTTCTATGCAGCCTCCACAAATTTTGACAGAGGTTTCCAAGAATGTATAACTAAAATGAAAACGTGTCAGCATTATTCAGTTCTAAAAAATGCAATTGTTTTCAGTCACAGTTTGAAAAATCCTTGTTCTAATATTGTCATATAGGGAACATCGAAATACAAAGTTACGGGATCTCATACTTTTTTAATCGTCCAGTTTCTAAAGCTATTGGTAAAATTCCTGTAATCAGTTAGATTAATAAACTTCTTCTTGGTTTTGAAATATATTGTTTACTGTGGCTAGACACAATTAGTGTGGTTTTAAATGTAATATATCTACGCATTTTTCTGTTTGTTGTGCATATTATTCAGCCAGGTTGTTTCCATAAGTTTAAATAAGTTTGACTTTACCTCATTCATATCATAACAATTAGTTTTCCATAAACTTTCATCATAAAACGATAATTATACTAGCAATTGTTCAAAGTTACTGCACCAGTTTTTATTTGTCATTGATAGATTAATATCTCGTTGAAGAACATTTCTGGTTATACTAGAATTAGGTAATTTTATCATGCTATTCCAGAATTTGAAAGTATCATAAAAATGTCTATAAATGTATTTGACAGCAATCGAACCCATTTCCCCATAATAAAACAGGCAAATGTGTTAATTTATGTACCCCTATATAAAATCGCATAGCATTTTCATGCACTTTATTACACATTTCTGTATTTTTTAATCCCCAAATTTCTGATGCATAATCTCGCACCGGCTCCACAAGTGAATCATATAATTGACAATATGTGTTATATCCTACATCTTGTAACAAGTGACATGTTGAAATCAACGTACCAAATGTTCTTGATGCAGCGCATGTTCTATGTTGTATACAATGTACCCATGTAAGATGTTCGTCAAACGGGATACCTAGCTATGTACAGTGAGAAACAGTTTTTAAAAAACAATTACCACATTAAATTTACCTCACGGTATTGGAAGATATACATTGTTATGTGGGCCACCCGTCTATGAGATGCGATTCGCTAGGCTATTGCGCTTATTGTTTCATACGCACAATAAGTTTATTATTCAAGTTACCACGAAAACAGTATAGTATGTACCAATACGGGTCACTCTTTGAGCGAGTATATTGTGAGTGACAGGTTATCTAGTTTTAATAAATAAATGAGTGACCCATAATGTGGCGGTTTTCTACATCTTTTAAAAAATAATCAAATTAATGTATCATTTAGGTATGTTTTATATAATATGTATATATCATGTCACTTTTTCTAGAAATGTCATAATTGTATGTGATCGGAATAATATATTAGAATAACTATATACTGATATTGTTATACAAATACCTATAGTCGTCGTATGTCTGTATGTAAATGTTGCATAACGTTGGTATTAAATAGAGAAAAAAATGAACAACATACTTTTGGTGCCCATGTCGACATCGTACCTGTTCTCCCTAATTATTTCAGCACCATAGGTACCAAATCAAGTATTTTTTGTATACAGTTTTATGGAGTTCGTGTCCTTCTACATGTACAATTCACATTTCACAAAATAAATTGATAACGATGTAGGCTGTTGTTCAGGGACGCTTAGAGGCCTAATTCTATAATATGTAACTGAAGAGGATAATAAAACATGTTTGGAATCTTTTTTGATTCTGTGTCCATTTGTCCTGTCTCTCCTCACCCCGTGTTTTCTTTTGTCAAAACAATTTCGACTTCAACTGCGAAAACCGGAGCTACACAACCCTAATATAATTAAAAAACGGCTATGTGCTATAGTATCAAAAGTCGCTGGCCTAAGTTGGTTGACCAGGTCTAAATTGTGAACTGGTAATATGTGAATAAAGATTTAACTGCTATGTTAGCAGGTAGACAGCCTGTTACCAACAATGGTGTTAATAAGACTTTAATTACTAATGTTAGCAAGTGGACAACCTATTATCACAAATGGTATTATGTCAATGTGGCTTTATCTGCTGATGTTGGCAGGTGGACTACCACCAAAGGTAATCCCACCAAAGGTAATATGTCACTAAGGTTTTAACTGCTAATATTAACAGGTTGACAACCTGTTACCACTTATGGTCATATGTGAACAAAGTTTTAAATTTAGCCAAGTGTAGCAGGTCGCTAACTTATCACCATCAATGGTAGCCTAATATGCCAATAAGGCTTTGAATATGTTAGCTGCTAATGTCAGCAGGTGGACAACCTGTTACCACCAATGGTAATATGTGAATAAGGCATTATTGCTAATATTCGGAGGCGTGACAACCTGTTACATTCAATGGTAATATGCCACTAAAGATTCAACTGCTAATGTTCAAAAGTGGACATGTATCACTGCTACTATGTGACTCTGGCTCTAACTGCTAATATCACCAGCTTGATAACCTGTTACCATGAATGGTAATATGGTCTCACCACCCCAAATGACAGTCCCATTTAAACACATGTATAATGCCAACATTCTAACACTTACGGTACTAGTTACACTCCAATGTGACACATCATAATAAGGCATATAGAGGAGCGGCAAATCGCCAAAAGAGAGGTGTTTTTTCAAACAAAAATAAACATTGTCTAGCCTCGATTTTCTGTTAGTGTATGATCTTAGGTTTCAGGAACTGCAATCCGTTTTGTGTGCAGCCTTGTGCATAACCTTAAAAATTGAGCATTTCCAAGACAAGGTATGCAATATATCGATAAATGTTGAAAATCACTTAAATTCATGCCAGGGCCTTAAAATTGGTCAAATTTTACCCATTCACCCACCAAATTGTCTAGAATGACGGACTGAGTCACTTAATAGACATTAAAAAGACATAGGTGCCAAAATAAGTCTTAGATTTTGTGAAATGGGTATGTTTTGACCTATTTTATTGTCGTTTTAGGTTTAAAAATGTTGCAATGTCAATATATTTGACATTTTTGACGGTTTATATGGCCTGAAATTGTATTTTCAAATTCTCATACCTAAAAGCTTGTCCTTCTATGCCACATATTCATGTTACTCTTATCTGACACTCCTTCTACGTGTGTTGTCCTTCTATGCCACATATTCATGTTACTCATATCTGACACTCCTTCTACGTGTGTTGTCCTTCTATGCCACATATTCATGTTACTCTTATCTGACACTCCTTCTACGTGTGTTGTCCTTCTATGCCACATATTCATGTTACTCTTATCTGACACTCCTTCTACGTGTGTTGTCCTTCTATGCCGCATATTCATGTTACTCATATCTGACACTCCTTCTACGTGTGTTGTCCTTCTATGCCACATATTCATGTTACTCATATCTGACACTCCTTCTACGTGTGTTGTCCTTCTATGCCACATATTCATGTTACTCTTATCTGACACTCCTTCTACGTGTGTTGTCCTTCTATGCCACATATTCATGTTACTCTTATCTGACACTCCTTCTACGTGTGTTGTCCTTCTATGCCACATATTCATGTTACTCTTATCTGACACTCCTTCTACGTGTGTTGTCCTTCTATGCCACATATTCATGTTACTCTTATCTGACACTCCTTCTACGTGTGTTGTCCTTCTATGCCACATATTCATGTTACTCTTATCTGACACTCCTTCTACGTGTGTTGTCCTTCTATGCCACATATTCATGTTACTCTTATCTGACACTCCTTCTACGTGTGTTGTCCTTCTATGCCACATATTCATGTTACTCTTATCTGACACTCCTTCTACGTGTGTTGTCCTTCTATGCCACATATTCATGTTACTCATATCTGACACTCCTTCTACGTGTGTTGTCCTTCTATGCCACATATTCATGTTACTCATATCTGACACTCCTTCTACGTGTGTTGTCCTTCTATGCCACATATTCATGTTACTCTTATCTGACACTCCTTCTACGTGTGTTGTCCTTCTATGCCACATATTCATGTTACTCATATCTGACACTCCTTCTACGTGTGTTGTCTTTCTATGCCACATATTCATATTACTCATGTGTTGTGGCCTTTTTGTTTTGATACACAATTTAGCACTCCGTTTCTACTTGCTGTGAATTTATGCTCTTACATCGCAAACTGAACGGACAGTTTTTCTAAAAAATCAATTATTATGTTTGATCACTATTCATATTGTGTCTTTGAACATTTACGCTTACCCCTTTGGGACAGCATTTGTGTGTTGCTGTGTTGTAAGATCTGTCAGCACAACATGCTCCATTATCTTCCTCTGAATCGTAAGCTCTATCAGCACAACACTGGCATAGAGAACGTTCTGTATCCTCACAACATAGCTCGTTATCAGTATCATAAGTTTGTTGACCACAAGCTGGATATTTGAAGAAATAGAAGTCTTCATAATTAATATTACTGTAAAGCAGGAAATATCGCTGCGCAGTTTATATTGGCGGCTATGAATGTTTTACAAAATATGTCACTGTTGCTCGCCGCCAAAAATAGTGTTTTTCATATTGCCACAGCAGTGCCACCAGAGTATATCCGCCAATAATATTAATCTATACCAAACTTCCAATAAATGCTTAAAGCCACCATTAATAATTCCGGTTCACACTTGTCACATTGATAGTTTGTATTTATACAAACAATTACTTCCATTCATATAATTAGTAAGATTTATTAAATGTAACATTTCAAGATAAAAATCAGATTGTTTGCTTCAACAATTAGACCGTTTTTAACATACCAGCACATGAAGATGAATGTCATGCTCTGCGCCATGTACACCAAAGTGCGACTAGAACTTTTTGCATAGGCTGAATATTTAAAAAAACATTAATTAAGGTGATGCCTATGAAATTATGATTTATTCAGTGATGAGAGAATGGTATTAAGATGTTCCAAATCCTGCAAATATATTTTTTTATAAGAGCAAAGGCAATCACAATTTTCACAAATAAAGCACAAATGAAACCGCACATACAAAGTATTTTTTATTACTCATTCTTTATTGTTTCTCATTCGCAAATTGTTGTTTAATTTACATATTCATGCAATTTTTATTAGTGCATCTGTTCACGTTTATATTATTTCGTTATGTTTTTATTTTCAATAATATAGTTATTCATTTATTCGACCATTTGTATCATTGCTGATGACGTTTATTCCACTGATCATTCGTCCATATGTTTCACTACTCCGTTTTTCTAATATTAGTTCACTTTGTTTTAATATGTTTTAGTTTTTGTATGGATGTCTGCCCTTATACAATTTGTTTTTACTGTCTCTCACAACTCTTCGTGAAGGACCTGTTTTTAGAGAACAAATTTAAAATAAATATCTTAATTGCTTAAAAGAGGGCGAATTAAGCGGTCTGGGAGCATGCCCCCCCCCCCCTTCATGAAATTTAAAAATGTCAAATGCATTCTAGCGAAATCAGGTGTTTATTATACTTACATTTATTTATCTGTTTATTTGCAATAAGGAGACGGGGTCGGATTGAACCACCCACCCCCTCCTCCAAATTACAACTGCAGTCTTCGAAATTGTATTCCAGAACTAGTGAACCGAATTTGACGTCAAATGTATTAATTACTGGAGTCAGTACATGATTGGAGGAGTGTGAAGCGTGATTTGAGTATAGACCATGTTAAAAGTGCTAATCTAAAAATTTACAGTTTCGAAAGCCATGTAAAATCAAAATACAAAACAAAACCTAATAAACACAACAGTTGCTTTATCTTCATCTTTGTCGTTTTAACCAGAAACACATAAGCCTGGAATGATTATTTTATTACAGTGTTTTCGACTGTTATAATGTTACCAGGCATTCATTTCAGTCTATTCTGCAAACATATTGTTTAAATATTTTTAGGTTCACTGTTTTTGCTACAAAAAAAATACTGTCGCTGTTTTATCACTGTTTTTTTTATCAGAAAAACATATCAGGTCAAAATGTCAACCAATTTAGTCGCCAAATTATCTTATTTTAATTTTCACCCACTTTAAGTTGTGGGCCCAAGTATAGTCCAGTCGCAGCACTTATAGTTCAATAGGGACCTAGTAATTATGAGAAGTGTAAGGTGTTTCGATTGATTCATATTCTAATAATTTCAGTGAACAAGTTTAGGTTTGTTGCCCAAGTGGCAACTTTGGGCAATTTTTTTTATTGGCATTATTAAATATTTAACATTATCGTCCTAATCTGCATTATGATCTAACGTAAGCAAACGTGTGTGGTTTATGTTCTACTTTGTCAATCTACACATGCAATATACTATATAAAAGGTAATTAAATTACGTTCCAACGATGTGTTGCATGATGCAGTGAATTAAAGTGTTATCTCTAGAAATAGAAATACGTTGAAACATGTTTTTTTATTACAAATAAAATCAAAAAAGTTAGTTAACATGGATAATGGAAACGACTAAATAAAATATAATCATTGGCCATTGACTTATGTTTTCTGAACCAAGAAGTGTATTTGGTTAAAACTGAGTTGTATTTTATTGCAGCATTTTTTTTAAATGTGTGTAGGCCTATATAGCCTTGGCTGAAATACGAAACATTGAACCTATGAATTATTTTTTCCGCTTGTTTGTGCATAATTTGAGTGCGCTGAATTCGAATATTTCGAATAACATACTATCTTTAGTGCCATTCACCTTCATTAAGCTAAACAAAAAAATGGCCGCCGAAACCACATCTGTTTTACATCTTTGTTACATATTATTGCACGATTTCTGGTTTGTGCATGATTTAGAGTGTATAAATTTATGTCTCATGTTTTTCTATCAAAATGACCTATATTTGACCTTCAATTTCAAAATGATAACCACCAACACACAAATAAAAGCTGTTTTTATGCACATGAACTATAATATCGTAAACAACCTTTCTTTAATGGAAAACTAACAAATAGATTACGTAATACGGTAGATTAGGTTGCAAGACATTCAAAACTGTGTTTAATCACATTATTTTCTAACATGCTTTGATGTGCTTAGTATTTGAAATAACGCATTATTTTAATAGTAAATATGTAAAATGGCTTCCATCT
>OZ024917.1:64286366-64496706 GCA_964017125.1 Flabesymbios commensalis | reverse complement strand
CAACCTATACTCTGAGGGGGTTTACCCTTAAAGAACTGAAATATTCTTGCATAAATCATGGAGACCAAAGTGTTTTTTTTAATTTGAAATCAGCATAAATGGCTTAGTCAGCTAATCAGATATACCATCATTTGTAATTTGTCATTGATGATTCCGCTATCTAAAGACGTTACAAATATGTTTTTAGAGCCGGTAAAATGCATAATTATCAGATTATAATAATTATAAGGTTTACTAAATATATTCAATACATATTATTCCAGCAATATTCTGGTAAAATTTCATGAACATTTTTGGAAGAAGATAAACTAACACCTGCTATATTTCTGGCTATGCCCTTTAATGTCTTCTTGGTCACACACATGTGTGGCTTCTTGTCCACGAATCGTCTTGCATCACCAACTCACGGCGAAGAACACGCTATTACGAGGCGCTTGGCAGAAAACACAAGACGCTGAACCAATGCTGGCTTCATGTTGGGCCAGCGCCGTAAGTGTCTGCCCAGCATAAAACCAGCATTGGGTGGCTTCCTCAAATATTCCCCAAACTATTTTAACCACGACACGCGACTCTGTCATAGATCTCCGCAGCTGATGTGGCGCGGGCAATACATATTTGATGAACATATCTAAGGTCCCTTTCTCAGTGCCATCATCCTCAATTAGACCTCATTATAATTAAGCGCGCTTTAGGGGCGGTTGACAGCTGGCTGGGGACGAGACACAAAATGAACAGTCAAGTCACGATAACACTGCATGCAGGGTCCTGGTCTAGAAACGTTTTTTCTTCGTTCTTTGTGAAAAGCACGTTTGCTTTACGAGAAATTCCAACAATTGTACAATTGTACAATTGTGTCTCTGAGCACTCAGTTGGTGCTCGCTGGTCGCCTATCATGACACGTTCACCAAGTGTCTCTGAGCACTCAGTTGGTGCTTGCTGGTCGCCTATCATGACACGTTCACCCAGTGTCTCAGAGCACTCAGTTGGTGCTCACTGGTCGCCTATCATGACACGTCCACCCAGTGTCTCTGAGCACTCAGCTGGTGCTCGCTGGTCGCCTATCATGACACGTTCACCCAGTGTCTCTGAGCACTCAGCTGGTGCTCGCTGGTCGCCTATCATGACACGTTCACCCAGTGTCTCTGAGCACTCAGCTGGTGCTCGCTGGTCGCCTATCATGACACGTTCACCCAGTGTCTCAGAGCACTCAGCTGGTGCTCGCTGGTCGCCTATCATGACACGTTCACCCAGTGTCTCAGAGCACTCAGCTGGTGCTCGCTGGTCGCCTATCATGACACGTCCACCCAGTGTCTCTGAGCACTCAGCTGGTACTCGCTGGTCGCCTATCATGACACGTCCACCCAGTGTCTCAGAGCACTCAGCTGGTGCTCGCTGGTCGCCTATCATGACACGTCCACCCAGTGTCTCTGAGCACTCAGCTGGTGCTCGCTGGTCGCCTATCATGACACGTTCACCCAGTGTATCTCAGCACTCAGCTGGTGCTCGCTGGTCGCCTATCATGACACGTTCACCCAGTGTCTCTGAGCACTCAGTTGGTGCTCGCTGGTCGCCTATCATGACACGTCCACCCAGTGTCTCTGAGCACTCAGCTGGTGCTCGCTGGTCGCCTATCATGACACGTTCACCCAGTGTATCTCAGCACTCAGCTGGTGCTCGCTGGTCGCCTATCATGACACGTTCACCCATTGTCTCTGAGCACTCAGCTGGTGCTCGCTGGTCGCCTGTCATGACACGTTCACCCAGTGTCTCTGAGCACTCAGCTGGTGCTCGCTGGTCGCCTATCATGACACGTCCACCCAGTGTCTCAGAGCACTCAGCTGGTGCTCGCTGGTCGCCTATCATGACACGTCCACCCAGTGTCTCTGAGCACTCAGCTGGTGCTCGCTGGTCGCCTATCATGACACGTTCACCCAGTGTATCTCAGCACTCAGTTGGTGCTCGCTGGTCGCCTATCATGACACGTCCACCCAGTGTCTCTGAGCACTCAGCTGGTGCTCGCTGGTCGCCTATCATGACACGTTCACCCAGTGTATCTCAGCACTCAGCTGGTGCTCGCTGGTCGCCTATCATGACACGTTCACCCAGTGTCTCTGAGCACTCAGTTGGTGCTCGCTGGTCGCCTATCATGACACGTCCACCCAGTGTCTCTGAGCACTCAGCTGGTGCTCGCTGGTCGCCTATCATGACACGTTCACCCAGTGTATCTCAGCACTCAGCTGGTGCTCGCTGGTCGCCTATCATGACACGTTCACCCATTGTCTCTGAGCACTCAGCTGGTGCTCGCTGGTCGCCTGTCATGACACGTTCACCCAGTGTCTCTGAGCACTCAGTTGGTGCTCACTGGTCGCCTATCATGACACGTCCACCCAGTGTCTCTGAGCACTCAGCTGGTGCTCGCTGGTCGCCTATGATGACACGTTCACCCAGTATCTCTGAGCACTCAGTTGGTGCTCACTGGTCGCCTATCATGACACGTCCACCTGTCTTTTCGACGGAAATAAAAAAAAACATGATTTTTTTTAACACGAAGTTGGTGCTCACTGGTCGCCTATCATGACACGTCCACCCAGTGTCTCTCAGCACTCAGCTGGTGCTCGCTGGTCGCCTATCATGACACGTTCACCCAGTGTCTCTGAGCACTCAGTTGGTGCTCGCTGGTCGCCTATCATGACACGTTCACCCAGTGTCTCTGAGCACTCAGTTGGTGCTCACTGGTCGCCTATCATGACACGTCCACCCAGTGTCTCTGAGCACTCAGTTGGTGCTCGCTGGTCGCCTATCATGACACGTTCACCCAGTGTCTCAGAGCACTCAGCTGGTGCTCGCTGGTCGCCTATCATGACACGTTCACCCAGTGTCTCTGAGCACTCAGCTGGTGCTCGCTGGTCGCCTATCATGACACGTCCACCTGTCTTTTCGACGGAAATTTAAAAAAACATGATTTTTTTAACACGAACTGAATCGTTTCGCCTTTAACTATGATCATGACTTAGATACATTGGCCGTTATAAGCTGACGTTCCCACGTGGTCGGCATTTTTTATTCTTAATTGGTTACGGGTATCACACATGGAGTCGAAACAAGCATGCAATTTTCCCAAAATGTAGTCGCCATATCCGTTTTTACACCTTGTTTTTCTTGCCTGAAAAAAAACTGCATTTACATATGCACGAATCTGAACACCGCAATTTCTATTCTTATGTTATTTTGGTGGATGTCGTATTCAAGTAACAAGTAGCAAGTACCAAGTATTTATTGCTGATGGTTCCTGTGAGAGGAACTTGACAGAAGAGCCTGGAAAGTGCTGGCGCCATACAATACATTTTAATGCATATAATACTTACTAATACATAATAATACTTACTATTTTAATGATTTATACAAGAGCCAGGGAAGTATATATTATTAATCATGTTATGAAAACTTTAAACTTTGAGATTATCACTTTCACGGATAAGCTTAACTTTAGTACATCATTAAAATCGTTTTGAATATTCGGGTTGACTAGTCTAGGGTCTTCTTTCATTTGAAGCTGAAATTTGTAAAACAATCACCAACTTCAAATGACGTACCAGGACAAGGGTTGAGTGTCGCATATTTTCCATTCATTTTTAAGCTGAAATTGATGACGAAGTTGTCATATTCAAATGAAAGAAATTAAAATGTACATTAGTTTATTGCTTGAGATATACCTGCATGGTGGACTGATTTCAGGTGATATTTATGTTGCAAACAATGTGCACGAATGCGCTGAAAAGCTCCACCCGAGCTCAGAGGGCCACATAACAGATTAACAAATTTGAATTTTCAGTTTGCAAATCAAACCCTTCACAGTTCATGTGTCTAAGTGCACCTGTCTTGTTGTAACAACTGCATGACGTCTGGTGATTCTATGGATTGACCACGATTGGTCATTCATCAGCAACAGGTAACGTTACATTTATACACATGAGCCTAATTTTATTGTTGTAGCATTAATTTTACTTACTCTGTATCTGTATATTACGTGGCAGTACGCACTATTCTATCGCGCCACGGGAGTAACTTAGCAAGGCCTGTTATCATTCATGATATCATTCATGGCCTTATATATGTGCCAATTACTCCAAGTACTCACTGCTCTACAAGCACCTTTTACGATAATTCTATTACATGTATATCTGTGGAGACTGTATCATATCCTAATATTACAATCCAATATCATCACATAAACCTGCCATATCATGAATTTCAACTGTCACATTTTCTTTTTTATTATCATAGTATCACATCATAATACAATATTATGACATTATATTGCCCTGTCGTCATATTTTAATGTCACATTTTAATGTTAAAGTATCATCAAACAACTTTATAACTTTTATTTTTTTATACAAAAATGTCATATTCTAATATTTTGCAAGTGACATATCTTGCCTTTAAATTGATATACTGTGATGTTAAACTGCCATATCCTGGTATTATAAAGCAATATCCTGACAATATTATACCATACCCTGTCATTTTAGTGATATAACGTGATGTTTAACATAATTAACATGGCTTAATAGTATCACGACATTATAACGCCATTTTATAACGTGAAATGGCAATATTTGAAAATAAAAATACCATATAAGGGTGTTAAATTGTGTTATCCAGATATTACATTTCAAAATCCTGATACAGAAATGTTATATTCTGATTTTTCTACTGTAACATATTCTGTGGTAAATGTCATATTCCGTTATCATAGTACAATATTATTGTATTATAATGTCATGTTCAGACATTCCAATGTAATATCATCACAGTACAATGCATAATTGGACGTTAAGACCTGGTTAAAGTGCCATATCCTAACCTTATATATTTTCAAATCCCATAACTGTAAGTGCTGATATTGCCGACACCCACCACCTACTCCCACATTAGGTCTCAACAGTTATGTACATTATAACACCATATATTGACATTATAATGTTAGTCTTTGCATTATTATGCCAGATCGTGACATTATAGTTTCTTATTACGATATTTCTGTCCCAAAAATGGGCATCCACAGGTCCAATGTAGTGTGTAGGCTGGATAGGTAGTAAAAACAATGCCTAAGTTTACGAATCCGCTGCTAAATTTGGGTTTAGATCACAAGAGGATCTTACATCTGCTTGAAACACAAGCTATATATTAGTACTCTATACTTTAAAAATTTAAAGAGTGGCTCAGTCAGCCTCTTAGGGAGGGGGGGGGGGGGCTCAGATAACTATTACCATCATTCATTTGTTATGTTATTGAATACAGGGCACAATACTATACTTGATAAAAAACAAATATGTTAAACAATATTGACTGCAGAGTGGTCATAAGCAAAAATATGGCACCATCCTGAAAAAGTAGCTTTTCAATTGTTTAATTATATTGTGCATTACTTCAATGATGTGCGATATTAATCATTGTTGTTAGAAATGATAACCCCGGCAAAACACTAAGCTGGATTTTTTTGCTGTTTACTTATGTAAACCCTAATCATTAAAATACCTTAAAAGACAATGATCTGTAATATTTTCATGAATAATGTACATTACCATGTACTTTGTTCCAATTGTGTCTTTTCATGGACAGAATGAATGAATCTAATATTTGTCATTTGTCATCAAGAGAGCAACCTAGAAAATCAAATTTTTGTACATGAACAAAACGCTTTTTTGTGCATGTTTCTTCAGTTCTAATTATCTGGATACAACAAAATATAATTATCTACAGTGACATTCAAGTTTCATTGGGTGACAATAATCCGAATTCTTATTAATAAAAGCTAGGCCTTCATAGGTCCGGACCACCTCTGTACACCCTAAATGGTCTGCAAATAGAAAAAAAGCACCGGGTAGGCCTACTCCATATTGCACTACAATATATTTACACAGGAACAGGTGCTTTTGAAAATCTAGAATTCGTAATGTGTACATTGTCATATATGTTTTGCCAAAAAAGTTACAATATATAATGTTATCATTATAATGTGACGATTGGCAAATAAGATGGCGACTATCCTAAATTTATGCAAATTATACTCTACATGGTTTTGAAAATGAAATTCTCATTATTTAGACACATTATACATGATTCTATCTTCATTTGTTCTGAAGTTACGATGCATAATGTGATAATCGTCAAATCACATGGCGGCCATCTTGGATATATGGAAAAGAGGCCTTTGTCATCATTATAAATGTGATTGCATAGTGTTGTCAATGCCATTCTAATTATTTTGATATCTAATTCATTTTTCTATCTTTATCTTATGAGGCATAATATGATAATTGGCAAATCATATGGCGACCATCTTGTAATTATGCAAATTAGTTATGCGTCTTATGAAGAAGGGTGTTTGTTTCCTTTAAACAAATATATTTTATTAAGGAGTCCCTTTGCCAAAAAAACACCACTACAATTACCATCCAATATGTTATCAGTGGTTATGGGACTGCATAATTGAATACATTAAAATATAACGGCGGCCATTTTGATTTTGATTTTTCGACTACCTAAATCTCAAAATTTGCTGTGAGGGATTTTTTTCAAATTCAGCACACCCGAAATAGGTTAAAAAACATGCTTTCCAATTTTTCCTCAAAATTGCTAACAGCTATGTTTATACAGACAATTATCCCATTTTGTGCCTAGTCTAAAATAAAAATCTAGTGATTAAATGTATTTTTTATTTACATATAATGTAGACTATACATGTAACTGAGATGGTGTCATAAGTTGTTGGCTGTTCTAGTATTTTTCTGCCCATATTACCTCCCCCCCCCCCTTCCCCGATGATAGCCTTTGTAGTTGTTTAATACTGAAGTAACTGATAAAGTTACGTCTTTTCTTCAATGTTGGTCAATGTTGGACAGAACGTTTGTATAACGTCTTCGACGTTGGTCAAACATTGTAGAAAAGTTATACAAATGTTTTGTGTTTACTGAGAAAATAAGTTCAGACCTATCCTTTATTTCTAGCCAGCTCCTCCGCCCGTCGTCCATGGTCTCTCATCAGCTTTTTAATTTCAGACCTACCCTTCCTTTTGTTTTCTTCTTCGTATTCGCATTGTCATATATTTATTCCTAGTTTTTTATTGGTAGTAGTATTTATTAGGCTTTATATACACAAATAAATACAATAATCGTAAAAATATGCAATTGTAGATAAAATTGTATACATCAGGATGTCAAATACAGGTGACTAGCACCCTAACGTTTTCGACTTGAGGAAAAACTAATACAAACCGTGATTGGCATGTTGGCTTAATGCTGGCCCAGTGTCGGAACTCAGCGGGCCTATCACCCACGATACGATGGGACGTGATGATGGCCACGTATCGGCATCTTCAACCATCAAATTGTGTGCGTGGCTGGACAATACGCTTTTTGGCCACGGGCTTCTAGAGGAGCGAACATATTGTGAGCGACAGGTTATCTAGTACAATACAAAAGCTGAGAGAATAGACCTGGAGTGGTGTGTTCATCCATTCATAAAACTACCTAGTTACCAGTGAGCTGAACCAAAGCTGTCCCAATATTTGCCCAACATCTCAGGCGCTGCTCCATAATTGAAACAAAGCTGGGGCAACATCCGGACTACATACAGCCCAACACGTTTTGAGCTGATGCTGAGCCAATGCTGGCTCACCGTCTTCGACGCAGTTCCTGCATTAAACTTTGTTGGTTAATAGAATGAGACAATAGGCCAATGCTGATTTAATGATGGTTCAGCGTCGTTGACGCTGGCCCAACATTAAACCAACATTGGCTTATTTTCTCTTATCCTCTGGGCGGCCACCAGTGTCAGCTGACGTCAGCCTGACAATGTGACTGTACATACCGGCTGTCAAATTGTTCATTCAGTCCTGAAAAATCGTCTTTCAGCGGGTATCACAATTAGTCTTTTGCCAAGGCAGTGCATATTTGTAAAGGCATCGTGAAAAATATAATATTTACATTATCATATTGCTGTATTTGTCAACATATGAGTTCATAGTTAATCATATTTCTTTTCGCAAGGACACAATAGGGGATTGTAAGGTATACATTTCTTGTGTGTTCAAATGAATTATGTCGTTGTCACGATGAAAATCAAACTTGTTTTTTTATGGATATTTACTAATCCATCCATAAATAATCATCCATTCCGGAATGTTTTGCGAAATATGTGGGCAGAGTATAATTTCTTTGGTAAAAAAGTTGCTTTTCTTTCATAGTACTGTCCCCGACTACGAGGCGGCACTGTAATTCATAGTCGACCTGTCTTGTCTTTCTAGCTCAACTGATCGTTGAAATAAATCATTCTCGGCAAAACATAAAATCACAGACGTGTGTGATATTACATTTTGTAGAGGTGGGCGGCTGGATGGACTTCATATTAAGAAACATAACCAATACAATGTGACGTTACCAAAATATATCCTAGCTCGTTTTGAAAGTTTGTGCAACGAATTCCGAATGTTGGATCATAATCTCTGGAACTGTTCATATACTGTGCGAGCATCCCATGTAGGGATGGGTGCAGCCCAACTTACACGACACGACACATTGACCCAACGCCGGGCTAATGGTGGCCCACCGTATGCGACGGTGAACCAACATTAGCCCGACATTAGGTCAATGTGTCGTGTTTTCTGGATGGGTGTTCAACCATACAGAGACGGACAAACAGCAGAAACTGGCTACATATAAGTAACAAGCTACTGCTGTTTGATTTTTCATCTGTTTACTGAATACTCATATCCAGCAAGTACAACGCGTTGAACCAATACTAACTCAATGTTGGTGCGCCATCTACGACACTGGTCCAATATTGTGTCAAAGTCTAAAGCGCAAAACATACCGAATTCGCGTTGGCATTATCAAACCACTATTTTATTTCTACGCGTAAATTTTCAAAACTGTCACGTTTTTTTAGCGCGTCACGTCAGTTTTCGCGACGGTTTTCACGTTGGAAATATAAAAAAGTGTGGCTGTAGTACAGGGTACAATGTTGTCGTGTTGGTGCACGTGTATCGTCAGATTCACATTAAATTCGTCAACCAGGGTGAACCACGGATTCCTCAGTCAATTATTCTTAACCCGTTAATATGAAATTTTACACACACTATTTTCCATTTTCGTTTTTATTAGTATATCATAATGATATTCTGAGACGAAGCTAATGGGTTTATACAGGGCGACATTTGTATTTATTTACTACAATGTTGAATAGACTTTCTTTGAAACTATAAAATATTTTTCAATGAAATGTTCGTGTTAGTCGTCCCATCAATAGAAAATAGTGCTTGTAAAATTGCATAAGAATTGACTGAGAAATCGCTAAAACCATTCATCATGGTTAATTAATAATATGAATGCGAATTTCGCGTCTGTCATCTCGTGCATAATCGCTGTCGCGCTTATTTTGGTGTGTTTTGCGATTTATCTTTGCTAGGTAGATTGTATGTTGCAATACGTATGTATGGTATTTATATAATTTTATCCAGTAACAATAATGTAGTGAAAATCATTGAGAAACGCTGTCTATTCAGTGATGGGATTTGTAAAAGCATGTCACCAAAAAGTGTTGTTTGTTGATGTCAATGAACATTCTCATCCAGAATAAAATATGATTTTCTACATTAACTCTCCTTATACCCAGCTATTTCTCCTCATTTTTGGCACCAAGGTGATTAAAAATGGTTTAATTTAATAAATGTATTTAATACCTGCACATTCAATGAAAGCACCGGATGTTTTATTTTTTGAGGATTTATATTACTCGATTCAATGTGTTTTATTCCAAAAATAGCATGTGGAGCTGGGAGTGGACGTGGACCTAAAGGGTCAGCATAACTATATCTGTTGTTTTGTAGAAATATTTTTTCTCTGGGGCGTTAAGGGTTATTCCCTGGTGTAAGGGGTCATTTATCATCAGAGTGTCCAGTTTGACAGAGCCTACCCCCGGGCACGCCCCCTCGTCCTGCACCTGGGGTGCGGTGAGGTGGACCGGGGGTACCGGGCAGACACCCCTTCCCCTCCACCCCCGGGGGATTAAACCTTACAGCAAAAACGTTCTTGCTTACAGTACGCTATCTACCTTAATTAAATACATACCCTTTGAAATTGATTAAATATATTGCGATGGTCAGTAAGTATACAGTCGGTTGTCTATCCCGGATACATTTGATGAGTCACTTTTATTTATTGGCCAATAAAGAAATCCTAGTATTTGTATTTCTGCATTTGTCAAAAGAAAAGAAAATCATGAAATTTGAATTACTAAAATACGATTATACCATTGGTCTGTCTACGCAAAAGAATGGGTGTAGAAATCTATTCGCGCTTGCGCAGTCCCTTTTATGTATAAAGCATGTCTAACCATTGCGGGGAGTTTGGACGTCAGATTCTATCCCCGCACCGAAAGAATTAAAAATGTAAAATGGCCATATACCGATAACATAGGTATTCACATGAAGCGGATAGAACTAACTAATACTTTTATGATTATTTCAAATTGACAAACCCTCCATGGATCGTACATATATATGTCAGCGTTAAAAGAGTTATACCCCAACAAACACGCAACGGTGGCCCAATATATGTATGATGTTGGCCCACCATCGCGGATTACATCCATCCATATGCATTATACGAATGCGTACAGCCAACATTTTAACAAATAACCCCTAAAATGGGCTGAATTATTTATATAAACCATGTTTTTTTTCAATTTGAAGGCATTATGCGTGTCTTAGTTAGCTTTTTCCGCTTCTTTTGTATACCTATGTTATAGGTCTACGGCCACTCTAAATGTTTTACTCTTTCAGCACGGAGATCGACTTTAGACGTCAAAATCTGACGTCTGAAGTCGACTCCCGCGCTGACAGAGTTAGGGCTACATTATCATATTTTTTACCCACTTGAAGTTGTCTCTCTACCGCAACCCAAAACTTCATGTGGGTGAAAATTAATCATATTTGTTTAATTTGAGACAACATTTGCAAATCTTGATTTCATTCGCAATAACAGCGATTTCATCGGTAATTAAAAACAAATTAAAAACGACTATAGGCGTGCTTACCCAGCATGTTGGGAAAACATCCCCTAAGTTTGCCCCATCTTTGCTGAACAAATTTTGTGTTTACTAATCATATGTATATGATCAAATATGTATCACATTTGCTAAACAATACGTATGTAAGCAAATTACAGTCATTAAATAGTCTGTGTGATCTGTTACTAATGCATAATTACGGAAACATGTAAAAGTAGGCACTGTCTGGATTGTCTGTTATTATAAAGTAACAGCACAAATTGTGATACGTCCAGGAATGTTGAATGTTTGTCTGTAACTAGTTATAGTGGAACTAATTGGAAGCAAATTACTGTGTTGCGTATCTGTTGTTACTTCACTTAGTTATCACAGCAGCCTATTTAACTACAGACAAAACTATCAATTGGCATATAATTGTCGCCCATGTACAGGCATGTAGTCTTAATTTATGTGTCTTCCTACTTGATAAAAAATATCCTCGTGTTTAGTTATTGACACGTGCATGCAATTAAGTCTTTCCTGACACACTCTTCTGAATTACACGGTGGGTATACCTAGCAAACACGATATGTTGGGACAATGTTGGTTTGAAGTTAGCCCACTGTCTACGACGCTAGCCCAACCTCAAACCAACATTGGCCCAACATCTCGTGTTTGCTGGTGCATGCATTTAAGCATGTTTTTAATTTGGCGAGTCTTTCCTGCCACACAATGAGCCTCTCCCCTTCTGCATTACACGGTGGGTATGACGTGTCTGGTGTGACGTCATCGCCGCCGGGGGGGGGGGGTGTTTTGTTTGGGGATTCCCGCGCTGGTTTCACGGCTCTGTTAATGAACTTGTGCAATCCGCTGTAATCCACTCTGTCCACAGGCCTGATTCTAATGTAAATAACAGGTCACTGACAGGAAGGCCAATTAAAAAATAACCTCATCAAGCTTGGCAGGGGCGTATACGAGCGTATTATGGGAGTATACGTACTTTCATAAGACGTTTCGAACTAAATGTTAAAAGGCCGATGAAATTGATGGAAAATCATGGGAAGCTAGTCAGATAATTTCAATAAGAAAAAGTCTATTTTTGATTGATATAGCTACTTTTTGTCATTTGAAGTTTGAGACTACGTTAATCTTTTACTGATATTTCACAAACCCACTAATATTATTTTAGTGGGTGTTCAGTCATAAATTCAGGTGTGTTCATTGGTTACTGATTACGACAATTACGCTTTTATGATACGAATGATTGGAAAGTCACTAAATCAATGTAAGATTTTTCAAACTTTTGAATTGATCTTTGTAATAGAATTACAGGGCATACAAAAACAAGAAAACATAACAAATATATAATGGTGCTTATATTATAATCACCATTATGCGACAGATGTTTTCAAATAGAAATCTATCTGGGCTAAAACTGATCTATGACATTCAGCATCGGGTCTCAGAGGGTCCCTGGTGAAATCACCCGTGGGCCGTAAATCCTCTAGGTCAATTTCATCGTCTGCTGACCCGCAAATTGACTTACATAACGGATTATTTACTTTCTTCTTTCTGAACGTCTGATTTCCCAACTAACATATACATGTTAGCACGGCTTAGTTTCATTAGGATGTCTACAACGTAATGAGCAAATAACCCACCCAGCACGGTCGGGGCAACTATAAAAGGGAAATTTTTGATTTTTTTCTCGTTAAATTATTGTGAGGGGAAATAATAAGATTGAGGAAGCCCAACAATATCGTGAGTGAATACTATGTCAGTGAGCAGAATAATATCGTGAGTGAACATAATGATATTGAAATGATTGTTTTCGTCATAATATTAATGTGTTCCTTCCCAATATTATTGTGTACGGCTACCTCATGTTATTAATCCTCAAAGCGCTTAGTTATTTTTGTATAAACCTTGGACATCAAAATGTTTTTTTTTTAATTTGAAATCATTATAAATGTCTTCGTTAGATCTTTTCGCTTCATTTGAATACCTATATTATGGATCTACGACCATTATACATATGTTTCCTCTTACAGTGCGGGGATCGACATTAGTCGTCAGAATCTGACGTCTATAGACGCCAGATTCTGACGACTAAAGTCGACCCCCGCACTGTAATGGCTAAGGTGCTCTCACATATTATTGTGTTCCCTCACCTTTTATTGTGTGCACTAAGTTATTATTGTGCTACCTCATAATAACTTAACATTATGGAAGAATAATGACACTCTTTATGACACATTATTTCATGTGTTGTTTTAATACTGGGCCACCGTCCACGAAGCTGATCCATCATTAAACCAGCACTGTTAATCGGTGATCAGCGTTTAAGTGTGATACCCACAGCAGGCGCCTTAGATCAAGATCATCAAAAGACAAATACACCAGACTGTAATTGACTGTAATAGGCTCAGACCAGACAATTACAGTTAACATGTTGATCCTTTCCTTAGATCTTTCATTTTCAATACTTAGAATTGCACAATCATATACAAGACATACAAATACAGAGATATCTGATTACGTTGTATTTTGAGGTGAAGTAAATAGGAAGATAAATATATTATTTAGATAAACCCTTTGACCTCCCTTGGCACACAAATATTTCACATGATATATATTCTGTCAAATTTATCAGTTAATATAATATATTGTATAGTATAAAAAATAGTATATGCTATGTACCCGGAGTACGATTAATAAACCTTTATTATAAGTAATAGAAATTGACATAAGTCATTATACAGCGACGTTGTCAAGACCTAAGTATCAAAGAGTTGTATCTGCCACTTGTTAAAGTGTCAGATACTATTTAATACACAGGTGACGTTGTGATATCTCATTTAATATATTTAAACACTTGTCACACCACTCCTGTTTAGCAATTTAACTGCTTTATGTACCCATATAAGACATATGCAACACGTATGGTCTATTTTATTCTTGTTGTATAGAACAGTATAATCCAGAAAAATATTTTACTATATTTATTATAATGGTTTTAGGGTAATTTTGATTGTATGTGGTACCTACATGTATTTTAAAATCATGGTGACTGAAAACGATGAATACGAGGGGAAGTTCGAAGGTTACTTTTACTTATACAACATAAATTATTATGTGTCATATTTATGGAACTGTCATATAGTGTTTCTAATAAAACGACAATATGGTATTCCTGGAATGTAAAGAAATACAATGGAAATATACATAATATGACTAAACTTTGTCCTTGGAATCAGAGGGTTAGTCGGTCATTATGTTCTGTAATGAGTGGTGGGTGTAAAATAACCATCGTTCTCCTAGAGCCACCGACTTACCAGAATAATTTACATGTTTTTTTATCACTTTATAATCGCTGTCTCAGTCCCAAGCTAAGGTCGCTATGTTTTCCCCCTGTTTTATCATCTAAAACAGAGAAAAAAACCTAGTGGCCTAACATTAAATCAATAACACGTGCATGTAGCCTGCTATTATGGCTTATTTTTCTCTTTTTTTTAAGCAATGCCTCCCTGCTATCATTTGCTATCGATAGGCTATATCAGGGATATATATATTTCCCCTGATACATGTGTACAACATATTTGTTTGGAGCACTGTGAAAGTTAAATATATAATGTATATGCCTGTATTAGCGTTAAATATATAATGTATATGCCTGTATTAGCGTTAAATATATAATGTACATGACTGTATTAGCGTTAAATATATAATGTATATGCCTGTATTAGCGTTAAATATATAATGTATATGCCTGTATTAGCGTTAAATATATAATGTATATACCTGTATTAGCGTTTAATATATAATGTATATGCCTGTATTAGCGTTAAATATATAATGTATATGCCTGTATTAGCGGTAAATATATAATGTATATGCCTGTATTAGCGTTAAATATATAATGTATATACCTGTATTAGCGTTAAATATATAATGTATATGCCTGTATTAGCGTTAAATATATAATGTATATGCCTGTATTAGCGTTAAATATATAATGTATATGCCTGTAGTAGCGTTAAATATATAATGTATATGCCTGTATTAGCGTTAAATATATAATGTATATGCCTGTATTAGCGTTAAATATATAATGTATATACCTGTATTAGCGTTAAATATATAATGTATATGCCTGTATTAGCGTTAAATATATAATGTATATGCCTGTATTAGCGTTAAATATATAATGTATATGCCTGTATTAGCGTTAAATATATAATGTATATACCTGTATTAGCGTTAAATATATAATGTATATGCCTGTATTAGCGTTAAATATATAATGTATATGCCTGTATTAGCGTTAAATTATATAATGTATATACCTGTATTAGCGTTAAATATATAATGTATATACCTGTATTAGCGTTAAATATATAATGTATATGCCTGTATTAGCGTTAAATATATAATGTATATGCCTGTATTAGCGTTAAATATATAATGTATATGCCTGTATTAGCGTTGAATATATAATGTATATACCTGTATTAGCGTTAAATATATAATGTATATACCTGTATTAGCGTTTAATATATAATGTATATGCCTGTATTAGCGTTAAATATATAATGTATATACCTGTATTAGCGTTAAATATATAATGTATATACCTGTATTAGCGTTAAATATATAATTTATATACCTGTATTAGCGTTAAATATATAATGTATATGCCTGTATTAGCGTTAAATATATAATGTCTATACCTGTATTAGCGTTAAATATATAATGTCCATGCCTGTATTAGCGTTAAATATATAATGTATATGCCTGTATTAGCGTTAAATATATAATGTATATGCCTGTATTAGCGTTAAATATATAATGTCTATACCTGTATTAGCGTTAAATATATAATGTCTATGCCTGTATTAGCGTTAAATATATAATGTATATACCTGTATTAGCGTTAAATATATAATGTATATACCTGTATTAGCGTTAAATATATAATGTATATACCTGTATTAGCGTTAAATATATAATGTATATACCTGTATTAGCGTTAAATATATAATGTATATACCTGTATTAGCGTTAAATATATAATGTATATACCTGTATTAGCGTTAAATATATAATGTATATGCCTGTATTAGCGTTAAATTTATAATGTATATGCCTGTATTAGGGTTAAATATATAATGTATATGCCTGTATTAGCGTTAAATATATAATGTCTATACCTGTATTAGCGTTAAATATATAATGTATATGCTTGTATTAGCGTTAAATATATAATGTCTATACCTGTATTAGCGTTAAATATATAATGTATATGCCTGTATTAGCGCGTTATGCCACATTAAAAAGAGGAAATATATGAGAATCAACTGTTGAAGCGCTAAACTATCAACTTCAAATATTCACCCACTTGAAGTTGTGTCTCGCTAAATCTACCCACAACTTCAAATAGGTGAAAATTACTCATACTTGCTTAATTTCAAACTAAACATCTTGATTTTTGAACTTATTTCCTTCCCATTCACCATGGTAACTACTATTGAACATGCCAATGAAACATATTAGAATGACAATAGTCGTTCTTAGAGGTCAAAGGGTTCAAAATGTCTGACCATTTATGCCATCACTTCCTTCTTTGTAGTGATCCATACACAATACGTTAGTCATATCATGAATTAATAAATGTGTGTGTATTCCATGTAGGCCCCTATGCTATGTATTTTTTATATACCGTAGTATTGTTTGCTTATACCAAAACGATGTAGGGCTACTGCATTGTATGGACATAAATTAAAATTAAAGTTATCATATATCCCACAAGTATACATCATGGGCATATATACATGTAATGTTTAGTTGTTGTTTTTTTCCAGACACAAAGACTAATCGAGCAAAACGTGAAGAAATAAAAACCTACACAGTGAGTGTTTACCACTTTTTAAATTGAATACTCTGACATGAGATATAATTCCATCAAACACAAAACATTTGAATAGCATTTATACAATGTAGGCCAACGTCGAAGACGTTGGCCTACATTGGATAAATGTTTTAGAAATGTTTTGTGTTTGCTTTTATACGCCATTGTGTTTCTGAATTTATGACTTGAGGGTGTTGGTGATGTCAATGAGTTAGTATAAACTCCCTGCTAGGATAGTAACGATCTATCTATCTATCACTTTATGAAGGCGATAAATGTGGAGCTGCTATTAATATTACAGCTTCCAAGTAGCCATAGCCTAATTACTTACTTAAATGGTTACAATGAAGTTTTAGTTGATGATAATGATGTATATTGTGTCAGATGACTTCACCGCTTTAACCCTTTAACCGCCAAATTAAGCAATCTGAATTTTCACCCACTTGAAATTGTGTCTCGCTGACGCGAGCCACAACTTCAAGTGAGTGAAAATTATTCAGATTTGACAAAATGGAGGTCAACTGTTTTCAAATATTGCTAATTGATGTCATATTTTATCTTTGAACATGTTTAAAAGCTGGTACTTAATAAAAAATAAAAACCCGAATATAATGCCACCGGCGGTTAAGTGTGCCGGTTAAGTGTGCTTACGCCATTAAGTAATACGTGGATGGGGGCGCTATTAACCACTGTGGTTCTAAGGGGGCTTTCTTAAATGTCTTTGTACATAACCTAAAAATCTAATACTTCCAGGCGGGATATGCTATAAAACAAACAAATAATATGATTTATTATTGGGCGACATTTTGGCAAACGGATATTTGTATCGGTTAAACGTCTCCGTCGCACTGTAGGGAGTCACGAAAACTTAATAAGTCACTTACCCGAGGTAAACATTACATTTTCACAGCGAATAATTATGTATTACCTAAGAGCGAACACGAGCCATTGCTGGTTTACGCCGTGACGAAATAAATGTTAAGCGCTGGTACTTAAAAGGTTTATTTTATGAATGGGTCCTTATGAAGCTATACTGTGCGGGACTTTTTAATTTCTACGGCGAAGTAGTGACTCATAGTTTTGTGAATGCACCCACTTTCACCGAGCCAACAAAAGTGATATTTATTTTGGCAGGTAGGAAGAATGTATTACTGGTGTGGGGGTTTGTACGATGCATAATACTGAACTTTATCACTAAAACGCCATGTAAACAAATTAGCGAAGTTTACATTGTCCATTTTGCGCTTGGCTACTCGGAATTTCCGTAAGTGAATGGTGTTATTGTCTTTAGATGATGTCGTTAATAAACGTTTATAATCAATTTACTATCAGTAGCCTATACCATATATCCTTTAGTGGTAATATTATCGTTATGTGTTTCTGGTGTCACTTTACAATGATATATTAGACTCAGACTCAGACAAATCTATTCGATTTTCTACATTATACAAAGAAAGAACATGATAAAAAAAAAACAATTGCAGAAAACCAGGAGACTTCCACATAGACTTTAGGTCGCTAGCGTAGAAGCCACCTGAAAAAATAATATATATATGTATTGAAATAATTGACTTAAGAAAAGTACATTAAAGCAAATGTAGCTGATTAGCTATAATGTGTTCATAGTACAAAAAACTACTCATACGAGCAAACAAAAGAATTGACCAAATTACAGTTATTTGAATAATTTTCAATAAAAAAACCTTTCATATAGATCATTAAACCAGAGAGACTGTGTGTATATAATTTATCTTTTATAATATGAGGACAACTGTTAATAATAGTTACAATACGATATGCAATACATATTTTTACAAATGTATTTTTTATACGAAAGTCGATATATAGATCTTGGTTTCTAGTGTAGTAATTATGTGGGTTTTTTTTTTAAATCAATGTTAAAAAATAACAAGGTAAATTTCCATCGATCATAAAATTTCACTTGCTGCATTTTTACCATATTTTCGAATTTTATCAACGAGAGTTTTTTTTTTAATAAAGGTTCCGAATTAGCGAAAAGTTTACTAAACGTAATGATCCTTAAAACTTTCTCTGCAGCAGAAAAATCTTATTATGGTGATTACCCCAAGCCAACAAACAATAGGTCATGTGAGGTAAAATTAGAGAATTGTATAACAAAACTAAAATATCAGTTGGCAATGTATGTCTTAATATCATAAATAATCCTATATAACGAGACATTTTACTAGCAATATAATTGACATGAGAATTCCAATTCAATTTCTTATTAATTATTAAACCAAGAAAATTTAAATTATCAACCTTTTTAATTTCAACACCATTTATAGTTATTATTGGATAAATAATTGATTTTTGACATACATTTGGATTTGAAATGTTAAGTGGCAGTCTATTATTTTATCTAATTCTTTATTGATCAAATTAACATGTTTTGCATCAATTTTACGGATGATAGTAGTATCATCAGCAAACAGGATAAAGTTAAAAAGTGTACTTGTATTTACAAAATCATTATTATATGTTAGAAAAAGAAGGGGGCCTAGAATTGATCCCTGTGTAACCCTTGTCGTGATTTGTGCTATCTCGGAATTTTTGTCAAAACTTACATATTGCTGTCTATTAGAATGATAAGATGCTAGGAAATCGTCAGAAATACCTAAATAATGAAAGTTTATCCAGGAATATATCATGATTTAATGTGTCAAAGGCTTTGGACATGTCCAAAAAGACTCCAACAGGGACCGTCTTGCATCAAAAATGTAATTGTATCTATTAATTCCAAAGCAGCAAATTCAGTTGAATGTCCTTGTCTAAAGCCATATTAACTGCTATAGAGTAATTTATTACATTCAAAATAGGCATACAGTTGCGAGTAAACAATTTTTTCAAATATTTTAGATAAAGATGGTAAAATAGATATAGGTCAATAATTCGAAAAAAGTGTATTGTCACCCTTTTTGTATAAAGGAACAGCTTTAGCGATTTTTAGTTTATCTGGAAAAAATCCTGTCGTTAACATTTGATTAATTAAAATAGTTACAGGTTGAACAATTTTTGATTTGATAGATTTTAATAAAAGAATTGGAAATACCATCTACACCACAGCTGGTTTTATTTTCCAAATGATCAATTAGTTTGATAATATCAATATCACTGATTTTATTAAAATTAAAATCACGTAATGTTTTTCTAACTAAATATTTTTATATCATTTATCAGGATTATATGATTCATTAATCTCAATCATCAAGTGTTTGTTATGTATACAAAATTCCAGATATGTCATTTTGTTGAAATGTAAATTTAGTGTGTTTGGCAGTATAAATATATTGACGTTTTTTGGATGTTAATTCTATGGTTCCCGGATATCAAAACATTCTCCAAATGTAAAGACAGACAAAGTAAAGATTTTTCTATGCCCTATGTTAAAAAGAAGTATATTATTAGGCCTACTTGCAGTAACTCAACATCAAAATCAAAATATTATTCAAAACTTGAATGATAATTAAAATTGTCATGTTTTCAAGGCGATTGTTTTATTTGTGTATAGCATATAAGCACGTTGTACAAGTTTTAAGAGTTCGCGGTCGACATAAGTAAATTCCTAATGCTAACAATGGGTAGAATATCAAAATTCCCAATGTAAACAGCGCCTGTTAATTCCGCCCATGGGCGATAGAGGCGCTACGTCCGCTAATATCTAAACATAACAAGATAATTCCCAGGAAGTCCTCCAGGGGGATCATCCAACAGAAAGGAGATGTTCACCCAATTATGGTTAAATGTTGGGCCAGCGTCGTAGACGGTGGCCTAACATTAAACCAGCATTGGGTCAACTTATATTGTACGCTGCTTACTGAGCTAAATGCCCCAGGCATAATTCCCTATCCTTAGAGACAACTTTACACTAAAGTAATGCCCCTATTATGATAAGTCCTAATATGTTTCAATTCATTCGTGAAAAACTGCAAATTCCTCAAAAAATGATATCAACATTCAGCCCGAAGCAGATATCGTGACAGTTTTATTCACGGCATAATTTTTGGCTAATATTTATTTTTACTTACATTACACAAGTCTGCGATATATGTTAGTCTAGTTTATAATTGTACATGATTATTGAAGTTTAAAATTAAATCAAATTAATTTTATTAGCACAACAAAATTATCATGATAGCCATTAAAAAGCATCGAATTTTTCAGATATCACAAAGTGTTTTAACCAAATAGGTATATTGGTAGACATAGCAAAATATATAATTATCAATATAATACTTTCATAAATATTGACAAGTTATATACCTTAAAATACTATACATAGTCACAAAACGACCCAGGTGAGTATGGCGCATGTGCAGTGAACTGAGTGAGTAGGCGTAATCTTCAATGATTATAATCCGAAGTGGTCTTATACACACCGGATTTTGACGTGGTCTTATATACACCGCATCTTGACATAAGTAACCATTCTTAACGTGACTGCCCATTAGTCCACAATCATTATACCTATTATTTAAACATAGTCTAATTGTTGTTGGAAAAGTTTTTTCGTATAGTGGACAGAGTAAAATCGTTACTTACTCGATACCATATTGATTTTTTTTTTAATCAACGTCGTAAGTATTGATACTGTTAGTAGTATTTTGCTGTGTAGATCAATCAACTAATTGGTTGTAATATATGCGATATCTGACTAATAGGAGGTCTGTTAATAATGATAATGATGTTGTGCTTATATATTTGATTTGGTTTAATTCGAATAAGAACAATAATTAAGTACTACATTAAACAAATTTACCTCTTCTGCTGTCGAATTGCTTATTTCTATGTGTAAACCCGAAATATCTATTACACAACAGCTTCATATAACGAAAAATATGTTTATTTATATCACATTTATAACACATAGCACATATCACAAGGGCGGGGGCCCTAGGGTAGTGGTTAGCACCGCTGCCTTTCACGCCAGAGTTCGGGGTTCGGTTCCCGGTCTCGGCGGTTTGAAAGAAACACAAATGTTTCTTCCCCATCCACGTGTGAAAGTCAGTATTGTGGGGATCCTCCGTGACCGAGAGGTAGCGTGCTCGGCCTCAGACCGCCAGGGCTCGAATTTCGAATCCTGTGTCTGGAGGGCAGTGTCATCTCAATCATCTCACCTTCCTCAGGAGGTTCTCCTGGCCCAGTTTAGCCTATATGTGCACAAAGGTGGCCTAAAGCCCGATTCATTTCATTTTTTCACATATCATAAATTGTGTTATTTGTTGAACAGAGCAACTATCGCATTTTGTTACCAATTCCAGTGATATTCTATTTGAATCAAGACCGATAAATTAAATATGTAGCTTAAAAATCAAGATTTGCAAATGTTTGGTCTCCAATTAAATTAACAAAAGTAATTTTCACCCACTTGAAGTTGTGGGTCGGGGTAGCGAGACACAACTTCAAGTGGGTAAAAATTAAAATACGATAACATGGCGGGAAAATGGTTAAAGCAGATACATTTATTTTGTGAATAATATGTTTATTTGTCGTGAGAATCCTTAATAAATGTCCAAGGTGCATGAGAACCTCATATCTTCAAAACTGTCTTGAAGACGTTAGTTGGTTAATGTATTTTAATGGCGCCTTATCTTTTTTATTTCTTAATAAACGTGCTAATTACATGTTCACCTATACTTTAGGAGAAAGTAAGACGCCTTAGTCAATCAGAATTAGATACTGGTCCAAGGTTGGTTTAATGTTGACGTATCACCAATTAATGCATTACTATATTTATTCTATTAGACGTCTTATTATTGTCAGAATTTGCAATTTCAATTGAATATGTAGTTACTCCCTAGCTGAAGGGGCTAAGCTATTACATAATTATGTGATAAGCCATCAACGACTTAACCATTACAGCGCGGGACCGACATTACCCGTCAGAATCTGACGTCCATAGACGTCAGATTCTGACGTCTGAAGCCAATCAAATGTAGCATACAGAGCTATATCTAACTAAGACATTTATGACTGTTTTAAATTGGTTAATATAAATATATTTCAGCGTTTTAATGGTTAATTACAATATTATGGTAATACACAATTTGTGTTCTAATAATCATTTGTCAAGCTGTTTGGTAATTGAATTACATATAATATCCGGTCCTTAGGGCCCTAGCAGCTGTTTTAATACGTAGGGAATTCCATGTCTAGCATCGACGTGTAGTATGTAGAATACAACTAATTACAGTAGTGTTGTATTGGGAATAAGCAAAGCGTAAACAATTTATGAGTACTAGCTCCTCTATTAGCCTGGGTACGAGCAGACAACATAACTTACGGCTATAAGTTATAAGGCCGTATATACAGAGTGGCTCTAGCGTTATACAGTCCAGCTATGTTGTATGGTGATATTGTAGATTTGAAAAGTAGTTTTTTCCCCAAATTGTCTTTTTTATTACAATACATGTACACAGGCCTATATCGGCATGTTATTAATATTGACATAGAGGCCTACATCCGTTTAACCCTTTAACCGCCGGTGTCGCAAATATTCGGGTTTTCATTTTTTATTAGCACATTAAGTACCACCTTTTACACTTGTTAAAGATAAAATGTGACATCAATCAGCAATATTTGAAAACAGTTGACCTCCATTTTGTCAAATTTGAATAATTCTCACTCACTTGAAGTTGTGGATCGCGTCAGCGAGACACAACTTCAAGTGGGTGAAAATTCAGAATAAATAATTTGGCGGTTAAAAGGTTAAAAAAAACAGTGTAACGAAATGTATAATTGTAGAACAATTAATCCTTAACCCTTTAACCGCCAAATTATTCAATTTGAATTTTCACTCACTTGAAGTTGTGTCTCGCTGACGCGATCCACAACTTCAAGCGAGTGAAAATTATTCAGATTTGACAAAATGGGGGTGAACTCTTTTCAAATCTTGCTGGTTGATGTCACATTTTATTTTTAACATATTTAAAATGTGGTACTTAATGTGCTAATAACAAATCAAAACCAGAATATATGCGGCCCCGGCGGTTAAAGGGTTAAAACGCTGAGATATTTTTCTATAAACCAAGTGACCATAGGTCCCCGCGCTGAAAGGGTTTATACACAGTTTATCACATATCAAAACACGAGTCAGTAAACATGTTGAATAATATCACGCGTATATACGTTCTCAATTTCCATGCATTTTATATTGCACGTGGGTGCTTTTTAATCAGTTATTTTCATTCATTTGGAGGTATGAATTACGGCAGCTATTCTCACCTCAACATAAATGAAAACGAGAAGGAATACATTTCTGTTCGGGTGAAAATTAAATTGAATAATTTCCACAGTGATTATTCTAATTGTATACGCTTCACACCTTTGTCTATTATTATCATTGTTATTTATCTGATCAAAAAGTTAATGTATTACTCTGCGTGTTGGTGGCAATGACATATGCATATTGTTGTAGACGATGTAATGTCAATAACATAGCTGTCTGGTCCTATATATTTAATGGATATTAGTGACATTTTATATCGAAATAATTGCATTCGATGAATTGAATTAATTCCATTCGATCAATGGCAATGACACATATTTGTGCCGCTAGCAGGCAAAGTGTTAAATGAGGGGTTCAGTAACAGACATGTTTTTAATATCAATTTGAGTTTTGTTAACATAAATACAAATTATCGCACAGTATAAGGGGTCTATATAATAGCTGGGCCAAATTTCATTAACCCATTCATCACACACCTCATTGTTTTGCTGATTGACTTGATTTCCTTCATGATATTTTTCTTTCATTTTCAATCCGTTTTAAATCATCTTCATCCACTGTAAATTGAGATTGCGAGAGCAATTTGAATACGCATCTTGTATTGGATAGTGATTGCAATGGATTGACAGGATTGACCCTTCAATCGCAATTTTTTTTTAATTTGAATTTTACCGCACTTCAAGTTGTGTCTCACTGACGCCATCCACAACTTTAAGTGAGTGAAAATTATTCAGTTATAACAATATGGAGGTCAACTATTTTAAAATATTTCTGAATAATGTCACAACTTACCATTAACATGTTTAAAATCTAACATTTAAAGTGATAATAAAAAAATTGAGAAAATATTTTAATCGGCACCCGTCTTTAACGGGTTAACGTAAAAGTTTAAATATGGGATTCAGTACCCAGAGGGTCAATTGTTCAATTGCTCAATGATAGTTGTTGTGACTGGCTCGTGGCCGGCTCGGTCACAGCTTCTGCCACTGGGGCATCTACAGTTTACAATGTGACCTTCCCTTTCTATGAAAACCCGATTATCTGTCTGCCCCTCCGTAGTGTAAACTCTATCACTGCCCGCGTGAATATCACTAGACCCCCGTAATGAGCTGTGGGCGGGCTCATGCATTATTCATGAGGCAGCTATGTAGTAGTCCCCGCGCCTGCGCCTCACACAATCTATGTGGTCGTCTGCTGTTTCAGTTCAGTTCAGGATAATGGCGGCTCCGCGAGCCTGCGCAGCCATGGAGCCGCTCGCTATTATTGGATTTTTACTCGGATTATTACACATTTGCTGCAGCGACGAAGGTATGTGTGTTTTTTTATATATTTAGGCTGCTGCATATGTTGTTTTTGTGTGTGTTGGCGTGTTTGTGAGTGTGATATGGGCTGATATTTAGGGGTGGTGGTACACGCTGTGCCTGTATGTACTGTACAGTGTAGCTAACACACAGCACATGGCTTCACAGCCCAGCACTAGAAACATCAACACATCACTACACACTACTTACTGATCTATGCCATCAAGGCATGCCAAGACTTCAACCTTGCTTCAAGTTACAAACTTAGGCGTTAAACTATTTCTTAGGACCGTTCATTAGCAAAGGGCGATGGCTTAGCTAATGAACGGTCTTAAGACGCCATAAAACTGGTCCTAAAATTGTGATAAATCTATCCCATCTTGCTATACCACCTATCTCTATGTATTGTATACACTCTCTCTGTAACTTTATGCTATCATTGAGATAGTATGATGATAGTATGATGCTATATCAACGAGACGTTGAGTCAATGTTGGTTCAATGTTGGTTCACCGTCTACGACGCTGGCCCAACATTGAACCAACGATGTCTCAACGTCTGATCCTTGCTGGTAACGTGTTACCAGGTTAATATTACAACAGCGATCATAGATCTACTGAGGAGTATACTACAGTTCCCATCATATATCTAGTATCTAGATACAGATGCCTGTTTTCTTCTCAGAAGCAAGCATCTGTAGTCGATTATATATAGATAGGAATGCATATAGTATAAGCCTGTGTATACTTACTGATATATGCGATACGTTGACCCAATGTTGCTTTAATGTTAGAATAACATTGTGCTCGCTGTGTAGCTTTTCAAGTGTACTTGGCAAAATCAATTAAAGTGGATTGTATTAAATTATAACCAGGGGGCAAAAGAAAAGGTAAATTATAATCATGCATAGATTAACCCTCACGTCTGATAAGTTTTCTGTAGTTTTACTCATTATATTCCAGGACCAGGTCCCGTATTCTCGTGTACAAGATACCATAAATCGTAGGCTTTGAATTGGTCGAGATAACCGAGTGTTCTCACAGCGTTGGGCCAACGTCGCAGACGCTGGTTCAACGCTGTGACAACACTGGATCATCTCAACTAATCCGAAGCCTACGTTTCATTGTAACTTGTAAGAGAATACCGTGTCTAGCCTATACAGGCTATCAACACATCTCCTGGCTAGGTTTATGTGACAGCCTTTTGCTGTCCGAAGTATTATAATTGCTAATGTGTTTATTACTTGATAATATCTACATTGTATTTTTTTTACAAAAGTCGGATACAAAGTTAAACTGATCATGCTAATGGCGCTAAATTTAAACATGTTAAAAGCAAGGATTGGCTCAAAACAATATCAGAAAATCAAACATCGAATAATGTCTAGGCCTACTCGTCTAAAACTAACTGGAATTCAACCGGGGTCCGGTCAGTTTTTATCTTCACAAAAGTAAACAATATATGTGTGCTTGACGTTGTAGTTTTGCATGTTTCGCATTGAAAACTACAGCGGCGAGCAAGACATTTGGTTTAGATTTGAGCCCGTGCCAAGACGTAAACAACAAAAACAATGGTAGTAGTATCACATCTGGTGGCCTTATATACAGTCGTTAGTGTCTATTGTTATACACATAGACTAGACCACTATCTCAGTCACAGAGGCGTGAGTGTTACAACTTATGTTATACAGTGTCAGGACAGAGGGTTTCTCTATGCTAGCTGTAGGCCACAGTATTAAAATAAAACAAAGATTTTTGTGCGATACAAATGCATGCAATATGCTATAATAACGTATATAAGCCTATCCGTAATATTATCAAATAAAACAACAGCTCTTGTGTTTCATACTGAGGTATATCTATGTGTGTCATGTAGGATTTGAAGAAAAAATATAGCTGCAGGGATCATAAATGGGAAGATGTATTATACATATTTTGTATTAATACCAGTTATATTTAAATTTGTTACGCCATTATGGTTATTCTGTAAATAAAACAACAACTACAAATACCTTGTATTGAATCGCTTATCTTAAGCCTAAATATCTCATGAAATAATATTTTTAATCACTCCAAATATCTCATATGTCTGAAATTATGTACATCGTTATTTAAAAAACTGAGCAATTCTAGTTTAATTTTAGGATGTTCTAAAATTAAAGTAGAGTTTTTAAAACATGATGATCTACATGATGCTATATTGTGACTGAGCCCAGGTGTGAATCCAGCCACGCTCAGCTGGTCCGCAAGTGTTATTATTTAACAGCTACTTGAAACTGACACCAACCGTTCCTCCCCGGTGATGTGAAATTGAATAGCTTGAGTTGAGTAATATCTAATGAGATGCGATAAGCGACCACCTTTTGGTGTCTATGATCAGGTAATACCGAATAGTTTACTGATTTAAGACGATAGCATTTTGTAAAAGATTACGTTAAAATAAAGTAATTTTGACTGTTGTACAATGTACGTGTCTTTAACATGTTTAATGCTTGATAATAACATAAAGTGTGCTTTTAATGTTAAATGCCGAGCCGCTAAACGTATATATGTTCAGTGTGTTAGTTTACAGTGGTCTACAGGGTCAATTTTGTTCAGTATTGCGTATTGAAAAGCTATGCAATTTTGAAATGTGCTGATAAAATTTGTGATTGATTAACGATATATTTTTATAATATGAATAATAAGGATAAAGGGGGAATCAAGCTTGAAGAAAGAAATCGCTAATCAATACTTTCAAACAAAATTTCCCCTGTCCCAATGTAGAATAATTGTATAATGCTCATAACCTGGGTTTTTATGGGAAGTAGCATATATAAATAATTCACCAAACCGCCGTCAAATTAATTATAAGAATCTACTGTCAGTGTGCCTAATGCATACGGCCTTTTCATGTTTTTAAACCCGACTGTGTCGTATTTTTGCTACATAAGTGCGGCATACAGCGCCACATCTATTATCCACGGTTGAGCGACATCGAACACTCGGCGTTCAACTTGAAACACATGACTGGGACGGCTGTGTCAGTCGTCCCAGTCATGAGATTCAAGTTGAACACGATGTGACAGGCGCTGAACAACAGCTGAAAACCGTCTGTCGCCATCGCGATTGTCGTCTTTTGTTCCTCGCGCCGCAGTTCTTCTTTCTCTGTCACTTGCGTATAAATAAGTCACAATAGCCAACAAAACAACATATTTTCACAGTGGAATTTATACTTGTCACAAATTTATCTTTTCGAGGCATCTAGACAAGTTGCTTCTTCTGAGTAGGATAATAATAAAATCTTCATGAACATTTAATGAATTATCAATGTAATTTGCATGAATATAATTATTGTTATAATATTTAGAAAAAGATAATTATCTAGATGTCTCGCGAAATATACATATAATTTGTTACAACGCATGACCGCAATCGAACCGGTAAATTAGATTGTGTATGGAGTGTCTGTATAGAAAAGCGGCATAAATTTAAATGATATCTCGCCAATGGCTAAATTATTTTTCAGTATTTTATTATATAATTAGAGGTTACCATAGTAATATACATAATGTAATATACATGATGAAGACAAGTGAAACATTTTATATCATAAACCTTCCATGTGAGCGCGAACATGACCAATTTATACACTATATTATCATTGCCAAAATACACCACCGCGAAGGCGAAAATTCGCATTCGCGGTGGTGTGTTTTGGCAACGATAACAAATGTATTTGATCGCGCTCGCGCGGGTGTGTTTTACGCCTTATTATGGTGTGTGTTCATGATGGTTGAACATTGAATTCGCGTCGTTTTGTACCGTTACGCAGTGTTGCAAGTATAAAAAACATTTTCGGATTGACTTTGTGCTGTATGGCATATTAGCGTTTCGACCAGGATTATCCAGACTAATATATAATATATGGATGCCGCCCGATGAAAACGAACATGTAAAAAACACACTGCAGATCTGTAGTCTGTACAGAAAATTACGCCCGTCATTGTGAATAGCAGGGAGGACGGGGCAGGGTGGGGGATCAGCAGCAAAAAGCGTGATCGTCTTGCGTCTTCCTGGATAATAACCTCAAATTAGACTCAGGGAAAAACATGTAGGCAGTGAGTCGCTCACACCAATCCTATGTTCACTTGTATTGTACGTGTTATCCCACACAGAAATAATCCCGTATTTGACGTGGATCTTAAACTTCTACCCGCTAAGTAATCTTATTTAAATTTTCACCCACTTGAAGTAGTGAGTCGCTACCGCGACTCACTACTTCAAGTGGGTGAAAATTACTCATATCTGTTTAATTTGAGAACAATATTTGAAAATATTGATGTTTAAACACTCATTTTATTCCCATTATCTGTGATTTAGCCTAGTAATAAAACAGATTTAAACGATTATAATCGTGCTTAGCGCTTAAAGGGTTAACCAATTAAACCTCCAGGTACCCAGCTTATTCTTGTCATTTTACTTCACTTTAAGATGTGAATTGCTGCCGCAATTCCCATCTCAAAGGGAAATACAATGACTAACACAATGAAAAAATAGCACGTGGTGAATAAATGCGACAAGGGGCCTAAAGGGTTAATTAAACATACAAACATATTGCTTTAATTTATTAGCAAATTTAGGAGAAATATACCTAATTTTTCTCAAGTTAATTTTGTAAAATAAGACAACGTTTGATTGCCAGAAAAAGTCCCTTTAAATAATTAATTAAATGTAAATAATTTAATTGTAGAAGAGCATGATAAGTAACCATTGTGTTAGTTTAAACACAAGCGTTTCACATAAATATGTTACTCGAAGGGTTTTTTCCCACACACACCGGAAATACATTTCGCATAGACATGTTGTTTGATGATCTTTTGACAGTTTCCTGGGAAGATCCCACACAAAAGATGAGCTATGTCAAAGTACGGAGTTTTGTGGTGATATTTGATAAAGTATATATCCTGAATCGTTTCCTCTGTAATGTTTACTTAGCTACTTAATGCACGTCACAGATGATCATGTACAGGTCGCGTCACCACAAAAACGTAACGCACACTTGTGTGAAAATCTCTGTGGGCGGGAGTTATTAAAAACGGGAATATGTGTGCGGTCTGAAATAGCTGTTAGTTCAGAAGTATATATATATATCAGACACTAAATTGTGTGGTATTTGTGGTTTTCAAGTATGTAGGAGCGATTCGTATCAGTGCCCGTATTATCGTACAAGTTGTGATATATCGTAGTCTTGAGATTGGTCGAGGTAGCCAAGTAATTTTCACCCACTTGAAGTTGTGTCTCGCTACCGCGACCCACAACCACAAATGAGTGCATATTATTCAGATTTGAGGAAATGGACTTCAACGATTTTAAAATATTGTTGATTGATGTCACGTTTTATCATGTTTATATTTAGCATGTTCAAAAGGTGGCATTTAAAATGCTAAAATAATGAAATATCGTGACTTGTACGAGAATACGGGACTACATGAGCTTTTATTTTGCTAATACCTCGATCACTAGCCATGCTAACGATCTGGCGATCATTTCGTGTGGCTGTTTTTTTCGGGTCATTGTGATCGATGTATTATTAGTTGTGACATCACTGAATTTACTTCTATTGTTTATATTTCTTCATATTCACGATCCTTATTGACATATTAACATAAGTGATAATTTAATCTTTCAAAACACTTCTGCGCTTGACTAAATTTACCTGATAAGCTCGCAATCTCAATTTGCTTTGAAACAGTTGAGCAAGAAAACACGTTATTTAAACAATATTTTATATTGAGGTATTGATAGATGATGCCTATTTCAAACTGCAATTGGTTCGTGCAAAATTTACATAGATTCTATAAATGATGATATTTTTATTTCAGTTATTGTCAATAGAAATGTCAAAGTTTATACCGGGATTATTGAAATGAAAACATTCTGGATCTAGTTTTAAATCTATTTTTCTATCCAAAGGTCACAATATCTTTTACGTTGACATAAACTATAATCATCATCGCTATTGAAATTTACATTTCCCTCTCCAGGATAGGCGAAAGGAAAACAATGTGCCCGCATTTGGGTTACGGTTAGCCCTTCAAACTACATAGCATTTAAGTACTGCATGGAACCATTGAAGCGCCTAATTAAATAATTTAAATATTCACCCATTTGAAATTGTGTCTATAGATGTCAGTTTCCGAAGTTTAAAATCGGTGCTGAAAGAGTTAACATGTTAAAGTGAATGAATTTATTCACTGACAATATGACAATGAGGAACAATAACTGTCTGTTATAAAGGGTGAGATGCTACGGGTGCACAGGGTGGGATAAAATGTGCCCACATTTGGGTTACGTTATACACGTGACATTCCCAGAAACGTTCCAGGAACGCTGTCAAATTGTTGCATTGGTGATAGCAGACGTTGGGCAATTGATGCACCAATTGGCACTAGACAACCAGTCAATCACAGATTGAAAAAACATTTTCTTAGCAATTGGGCACTCTGTATAGAACTTGAGTCGCAGTGCGGGTGGTGTTTTTATTTCATAACAACGTCGATGTCGCGATTAAAATTCAGTTCTTGTTGTTGCCCCTATTCTATTTTTTCTACGTACCGCATTCATAAAGCCAATTTATTGGGTCTGTTGTATCGATCGATATATATCAAATATCATATTTGATATCATATTGAACTATACGTTTACATGGTTAAGATGGTGTGGTTATGAAATGCAATGTAACTATTCATAATCTACATACGAACGAATTTTGTTATAGAACAGCATAAATGTATACTGAAACTATAATATCTACAATATGTTAAGTATTCTTAACGTGACCAGGTGACAGAACGGTTTAAATCTAACGTTTCTTTCAAATACATTATACCCACAGCAGCATGATTTGAGAGCTATATAACTATGACAACTACATGGACAAATGACGACGTCAAATGAGCATGATGGAGGAAATGTTAAAGTAATACTAAAAGTGTGGCATGATCACACGAGTCTAAATATATTGAATTTGTTGAAGGGAAATTTATTTTCGTAGCCATACAGTCCAGTCGGTCACTCTGAATCTAAGGAGATGATGGATTGTAGACGGTGTGTACCCAGCACGCAATACGCTAAACCAATGTTGATTTAATGTTGGGCCAACGTCGTAGACGTTGGCCCTACATTAAAGCAAAATTGAATCTAGGTACTGAACCTGCTGGGTAAGTTACCTGGGTTCGATCTGACACTCTTGACAGTGTGACACGGTCCAGGCAGAAGCGGCGAGATTTGGCTGTGATCTCGTGAGACCTCACACGGGATGTTATGGCATCTGCTCCCAGGTAGACCTAATTGAACGGGACATTACCTGTCTCTGCCCATGATTGTCTGGATATATCCTGGCAGTTTGTGGTGTCACACGGTTTTATTCTCGAGCAGCGTGGTGTCGTTTAGGGGTGGGGATGTACAAGAATGGAGGTGATTTTTGTCAACGCAGTTCTTTGAAAATACCACCTGCTTTTAAGGTTGCACGGCTCCCTCTAAATTTCTAAGATGTAGGTTCAAATAATCAAATTGTTGACAAACAGATAGATAGATAGAATAATCTTCAAAATATCATATTATTATTTTGTTAATATAAGCAATACTTTTTTTGTACTTTCATTGCGTATAACTTATAATAATTTATATTTATCCTCCGTTCTACTGTCGTTAAACACACTCTTAGAGAAAAAAAGATTAATGAATGGTCCTTTGCTGAATAGTAATATAGATATAGGTCTCATCTATATCGGTACAGATATTCAACCTTCCTTTACACTCTAAACAATATAGGTTCTTTAAAAAGAACCATTCAGTACAATCACCATGCAACCCCAGGATAACCCCTCAAGGGTTCTCCTGGGGTTGCATGAGATTACCATATAGCAAACCTTCACGAAACATTTTTTCCAAGAGTGTGTATTAGAACATGTGGTATGGTGTCTTTTGTATAGAGACTCTGTGGCTCCGTCATGCTATGCCTAGGTGGTGATCCTGTCATACCTTGTCACTGACTTAATAAGAATTCATGTGGCTTCCCTGTATGCTGTTCTTTTTTGTATCTATTCCATTCAATGTGCACGGGATACTATTAGTATCGCACCATACTCCCTGATTCGATGCTTGTGAACATTCCCTGGTGGCCTCGTGTTTTTGCAAAGTCATTATTTTTTGCAAGGCAACACGGATTTTTCATGAATGGTATTATGGTTTTCTGCGGATTTGTTACTGAAAAAATACAGACGGCTCTAAATTGCAACCAGATAAAACTGGTTTGACTGGGAGCGTCACTTACATTGACAAAAGAGCTCATGTCGACTTTAAAATTACCTGTAAAATCTAGCTTGTCATCTGAATACACTGGTCCTATGCTTAAAAAAACACCTAATCACTGCTAATGCTAGGTGTGACAACCAAATGAAAGGTACATTTTTAAAAGTGACATTTCCCCCACCAAAAAACCCTTTCGTATTAAGAACATTCTTGTTATTTTCCGTGAAGTCAATTTACTTCTCCTTTTCAGAAGTTACATGTTCATTTAGAAGGTGTAAGTTAGAGATTTGGCTGATAACAGCGCTCATTCCTGACAGTGTAATAGCCACCCCGGCCATGTCAAAAACAGCCAACTTAGCCAAATAGAAAAGACCTATTTAACGCAGGTGAAACCTGACCGCTACTTATCATGCTTATAGACACCCCTTGCTTCCCAAAGAGAACCATTAGTGGCTTAACTTGATATATAGGCTAGTACCGTACGAGATTATGAAAGTATAAGGTGGTCAGAATGGTTCAGATTATACAAAGTACAAAAGAATAGAATGGCGATATCATCAATTCGTGAGAATTTCTCTCCCAATCGGGAATCCTCTGATCCTATTTCAATAATTATAGTTATATATTCTAAATTGAATACGCCGTACATTTCCGTCAGAGAGTTGGAGTCGATCCCAACAAGCAGGATACATTCGCCCAATGTTGGTTCAAAGTTGGCCCACCGTCTACCCAATGTTGGTTCAATGTTGGCCCACCGTCTACGACGGTGGGCCAACATTGAACCAACATTGGGTGAATGTATCCTGCTTGATGTGATTGTTGCTATTTTGTCGTCAATAGGAGTTTCTCCTGCATGTTTACCTGTGATATAGGGTGTCTGAGTGAACACTACAAGTGTCACAAGTGTCCCATTTAGCGGCAGTCTTTATTTTGCTGCTCTTTATTGCCGGGTTATTCTATACGACGAGTGTCGCCACGCATGGGTCAGCACCGCAAACACCACACGTTTACCCGGTGGTAGGTTAACATTGGGACAACGTCGTAGACGGTGGTACAACATTAAATCAACATTTAATAAATTTATTGTGTTTGGGGAGCTACTTAGAACTACTTGATTCTAGCACTAAATAAACAAAGTAAAGACAAAATAACAACAAATTGTTATTTTGGAGCATAAGTTATCTATATTTTTCCTGTTCTTCTAACTTCATTCATTTAATATTTCGATTCATTCAAAGCTGGTCTAGCAGCTGAAAGCCTGATATGTTAAAGGTAGAATGTGGGTTATCATTCTCGCGTTTCCGCCGGGGATGACCAACCCTTATAAAACATACTTGTAGACTAGAACAGAATATACAGGATATCAAAATGAAATATATAATTCATTCTTTGTCTGCTGACAATCATGACAATTAACGTTATTTATCATGTTTATATCAAGGATACTTTTTTATATAGACCATTCAGTGTAAGACTGTGTTTAAATATGAATATATGTCATGATTTAACAAGTTTAGCTATCTGTTCTGTTTAATTATGAGTCATCACAGTCCTGGGTACAACATACAGTATACAGAAGGTGTATCTAACTGATGGTCTATGCTGAGGATCATGAATTATTCCTATATTACCAGTGTTCACTTTCCCATACGTTAAGCTCCTGTGAGGATTGTCAGTGTGTGTGCGTGTGGCGGCCTTCCTGGCAGTCTGATCTCAACTGTCTATCTAATCTAACTACATAATTATATTCCTGCAGAAAAATCGCCCCAAAACCATGATTCAATTTATGAAATTATGCAATCTCGCAATGCAGTCTCGTTTTATGTACCATTTTTTTAATGCGGCATTCTATGACTCGGGTTTATGGAACTGTTATTATTCAAGGTAGCTTATTTGTTTCAAATTAGCTGTATTTCTCACCCTCAATTACCAATGATTATCAGTTAATGGATGAAAAATAAATAAATGAAGTAATTTTTAGTGTACCTACACCTATCATGCTTATATAAGTACTTGTTATCAATGATAAATCATGTTTTAAAGTTTAAAAATTTGACAGTCTGTTCACATTGAGAACAAAGGGTCGTATCTGCCATTATAAATGACTACAGGTGGTGATGCTTCTAATGATTAATCACCTGATTATAGAATTTGCTAAATTATCCACGAAACGGAAGGAAGGCTGAGAATAGAATAGATGACTGATTTTATCATACCGTTACAAGTTACTAGTTTCTATCACTGAACATCCCTAATAATATGTTCACAGCACGGTAAAAATTCATTAACCCTTTAGCCACCGGTCCCGATTATATTCGCTTGTCATTATCATGGTACGTAAAATGCCAGCTTTTAAACATAGTAAAAATAAAACGTGACATCAATCAACAATATTTCCACATCGTTGAGACGTCCATTTTCTCAAATCTGTATAATTTTCACTCACTTGAAGTTGTGGATCGCGTCAGAAAATTCCAATTAAATAACTTGATGGTTAAAGGGTTAACCCTTATCCTGCTTAATTTTTTTAAATTTCAACCAACTTGAAGTTGTGTCTCGCTACCGCGACCCACAACTTCAAGTGGGTGAAAATTACTCATATTTCTTAAATTTGAGATTTATCCTTTGCAAATCCTTATGTTTGGACACATTTTGTTCCCAATATCAGTGATTTGATCTACAAATAAAACCTGTAGGTTAAAAACACAAATAGTCGTGATCAGCATTTAAAAGGTTAACAATGTGAGTTTTGATGCAGTACTAATAGATAAAAGATAAGGATTGTTCTGCTAATCTTTATATTATTCCTGATTCGCCTTCCTGATATAGACAGAACATGGATTGTAGCACGTCAATGTGCCATCTAATTTACATGTGTTGTGGGAAAGATAAAGTACCCGAGAATAATATATCCCATTAAAGCCCAAAATGTCATTATTGTGATGAAACCATTTTGTATTTAATAAAAATTATTACATTTTTTAATTTATTACCCGCTAAGTCATTTTATATCAGCCGATAAAATCACTGTCATTTGGAACGAAATGGCTGTTTATACATAAAGATTTCAAAATAGTTGGTATCAAATTGAACAAATATGAGTAATTTTCACCCAGACACAAACAACTTCAAGTGGGTGAATATTACCCATATTTGTTTATTTTGAAACCTTACATTTGCAAATGTTGATGTTTAAACATGTTAAAGACGTATTGCGTTCCCAATAACAATGATTTGTTCGGCTGGTGAGACGGAAAAAAGGCGATTATATAAATAGTCGTTCCGAGTGTGTAAATTGTTAATTCACTTATGCAGTCAGTAAATAGTGACTGTCTCTGATGATCATGACGTTGTTATTGTGGCTGACCACTCGTTTTGACCTCAGTGACCTTTATACTGTGGTCAGATGTGGACAGTCACCAGTCGCCGCATCTGACAAAACATCAAACAGATGCACAGCAGGCAAAACTGTCGTTATATACCGTAAACTGGGAAACTGCTACAAGGACAGAGCTGTAATCTATATGATTGTAATGATTTTTCGGAGGCAATACGCTAACCCTTATCCTACTAAGTTAATTTATTTAATTTTACAACAACTTGAGGTTATGTCTCACTACCGCGATCCACAACCTCAAGTGGTTGAAAATTAGTCATATTTGTTTGATTTGAGCCCAAACATTTACCAATTTAGATGCTTAAACATTCATTTCATTCCCAATAACAGTGATTTAAAAAGTGGCTAATAAGTGGCTAATAAAACAGATTAAAATCGACAATACACGTGAACAGCAGCATAAGGGTTAATGTCATTTTGTTATGATGTTCATTACTGGGCCAGCGTCTCACATGGTGAGCCAACATTAAAACAACATTCGGTTGTACGTCCCGTGCTTGCTGGAATTAATACAGTTGTTGAAATTTAAACACAAGTCTGACACAGTTGTTAGTTTTTGGTAACAACACGCTAAAATACAGGAAATTTTCTAAATGCCAAATAATATGGAATATGGCCCGTTCAACCAACGCGAAAGTGTTGTTTCAATATTGGTGCACTGTCTACGACGCAGTTTCCACATTAAACAACACTGGATTTTTGCTGAGTCGACTTGTGGCTGTCAAGAATAATTATTGGAGAAAATTTTCTAAGTGTACGCTACGTATTGACTGGCGTGGGGACTTGTGACTGTCAGCGGCTTCAGAGAGAGACTGCCGGCGACATCATAATGACGGGGTATGTATGTGATGTATGGGCTGTAGCCAGGATCCCACACCAGCATGTACTTTTGGCAACGTTGGCTTGATGCTGACCCAGCATTGAGCCAATGTTGAATGTGCGAGTTCGTTTTTAATGTGCTGACGGCGGAGATCTGTATCTTCTCACTTTTTATCGCTCACTGCTAACCAACCTGCGTACAGACGTGAAGCGTTCACCCGGCGCTACGCCAGCCTCACACGACGATCAAACAACGCTGGGGCGGAGTAACCAGCAAACACCAGGTGTTAATCCAATGCTGGTTTAATGCTGGGCTAGCGTCGTAGACTGTGGCCCAACCTTAAACCAGCATTGATTCAATATCTCTTGTAGGAGAGAGTAAATGACTTCTTTGTCAACTTATAAAATAAGCACTTGTAATACGCCGGGCGCATCGAAGGTTTGAAAGAAAAACGCGTGCGCCCCTATTATTTTTGTCGATCATAGTATCAGTGTGTGGCTGACAAACTCACTGTTTACATTTGAAATAATATATCACCTCGTGATTACCTTTTCGTGAAACATTTGTCGCGTTGAAACTGCGTAGTTTTATAAATCACAGATAGTATAGGTGTTGTTTAGAATTTGATCTAGATAGGGCCAATAAAACATAACGTAAGTGAAACTGTACCCACCAGAGAAAGGTATATATATAGATAATTATCTACAATAATCACACGCTACAAACATAGGAATTACAGTATTTTCAATGCACCCCACAAGTCGGAATATATGAATGTTTAACAGGTTTAACATGTTTAAGTTAACTAACGTTTTGCTAATAACATGACTAATAGATAGTTCACTATTAGAATAACCTGTTTTCAAGGGGATTGCTGATAACATTATTATGACAATGTAATAAACTAAATGAAAGCTCAGAGCTAACTTTTCTGAATGCTATAAATATATCTTGTGGTACATGAATCTGACATGGATATTTAGGCGTTAAATACAAAATGCCCATAACTTTGACCCAGTGTCGAGTTAATGTTGGCCCATGGTCTTCGACGCTGGGCCAGCATTAACCCAACACTGGGTCACCATATGTTGTTTACTCACGCACTGGATACTTACTGCCATGGATTACAGACCTCTGTGGTGTATCAGTAGGGTGTTATTCTAACATATACACACCTCTGTCCCTGCCTGGATCTATTGTTTACATGACAGTGTGGACATTCCTATATTTCACGACAAATTGACATCTATTTGACTATTTAAGCACTGGGAGATTTACATTCAACTCTTTACAATGTGCACTTTAAATTCACTGAAAGAACCCTACATTATTATTGTTCACAAAGGTGACGGAACACTCAAAGTAGCAGTGTGCACTAAATTATACATCCTGACTTAGATTACAATTTTATTATTATTCATTATTATATATTTATATATTTATGTATCCATTGTATAACTATTGTATATATAATACAGTGTGACTTTATTATTCAACAAAACGGACCAGCATAATTGATCATATTCCACACAAATCACAATTTTTAAGTTATATACCTGCAGAATATAGATCATCATGATATCATGATTACGTTATGAATATTATATTGACAAAATAAATCGATAAACAAAAAACGTATACTTTTGATTATTTTACATGGCTTATAAAATCATTTTGTACTAAATACAATGTCCAGAGGGTTAAACATTTGTCTCTGCAGGTCAATTGACACAATCTCAAATACTACAAATGAATCAATCCCGTCACAACAGTAGATAGCCGGGTCGACCCTTATTATCGCTCAGCTGTTTGTGTGATGCAGTGCTCAGCCAGTCTGCATAAACACAGCACCAGACGTTGAGTTAATGTTTGATTAACGCTGGACCAGCGTCGCAGATGCTGGTCCAACGTTAAGCCAGCATTGAGATTACCGACTCATGTCGACTGTATCAACACAGCCTGCGATTAGCGATTAGCCGCACATAAAATATATATATCATCTCCACTTATCGCCCATGTGACACGCTATGATAATCAGCGATCAGGAAAAATAAATAAAAAACATCAATTATTATATATTCAGTGGTAAAAATGTGGCCATCTTCTATTAGGTGCAAATATTCTGCATATTTCGGGATAAGTTATTTGTTTTGTGAAGTTGTACGTTTTATACATTTTATTACATTATCATGATTATGCCAAGCAGTAGTTGCGCAAGGAGTGAGTGAATGAATATTGCTTTATGTCGCTTTCTGCACAATCATGGCAATATCACGACAGAAGGAAGTCCGAAGCCGGGACTACGCCCTATTTTTATTTCGGACCGACAAGGATATTTTATAGATCTAACCAAGGTGTGGAGACTCAGATATTTTACAAAGGGAAGATATATTTTATTGTCGTGTTATGATTGTATTTAAGGCAATTCCCATTAAGCACAAGACTTTTTTTGGCAACACGTCTCTCCAGATAGAAGCCAGAAGCCGGCCACATGCGATGGCAACAGTGTCTCAGAGATCTAAAGACCGACTTTTTATTTGAACTAAAGAGTCTACTGTAAACATTACGTTAAGCTGAGCAAGAGGGATTGGATACGCTCCTTGAAGAGAGGAAGAGTTAGCTTCCTCTGGGATCAGTCATCTGTCTTTGTGCCGTATAAAACCATTTGTTTCGGCTGCCTTTGAAGTTGACAGAAAGTTGGCGCACCAGCCGAGGCCACGCTTAAGAGTATACTTAAGCTTATTTTCGCAATTATTTAGACAACATAGCATGACGAAAGTGATTCCGCGAGGCTCGGTGATGTAACTGTCTGGCACAGAATGCTTCTAACAAGTTAGCAATAACAATTCTCGATTTGTTGCTATACGAAAACTTGTGAAAACCCAATGTTGCTTTTTACGTACATAAATAATAATATACTGAATATTCTAGCTGAAGAACAATCCAGTATTTTACATTGCAAGTGATAACATTTTGTCTAAGCACTTTTAACATGTTTAAGCTCCAAAGATACAAAAACTTCATGCGTCATATTTAGAATCAAGACCGTAGGCCTATATCTTGAATGCATGTAATCCAGAAAGGTTATATGTTGATTTATGCGGCAAGGGCCTTTAAAAATGTCTTGGATTTAAATGTGCGTTTTTTTCCGGCAAATAGTAATCATTCGAGAATATGATTGATCATTCCATAGCTTTCAATATCAATGTAGTGATTTGTCAAGGCGATATTATCTATGCGATTTCCCCCTCTGATTTCGAATCAGAATAGTGCTTCGTCAGACGTCAAATGCTTCACCAAAGCGATACCCAGTTTCAATTGTCGTGTTTTATCATGGATTGGAGGTACATGTACGCTGAAATGACAAAGGCAGTAAAATTAAGCAGTGATTATTTTTTGAAATGGTTAGAAGTCACTGCCTTTTATCTTCACACAGCAGCGGTACTAGTAGCACTGCTCCAGTCAGGCATTGTATGTCAGTGCAAAATGAAATGAAATTCATGAGGCTTTAGGCCACCTTTGTGCATATAGAGCCAAAACTAGGCCAGGAGAACCTCCTGAGGATGGTGAGATGAATGAGATGACACTGCCCCCCCCCCCCCATAATTTGAAGTTCAAACCCTGGTCTGAGGTCGAGCACGCTACCTCTCGGTCACGGAGGCCCCCCACACTATTGGATCTTTACGAGTTAACAGGGAAGAAACATTTTTTTCTTTGAAACTTGAATGTCAGAGCGGGGGACGAACCCGCGATCTCCCGACTTCCCAAGAAGGCAGCTTTAACCACTGCACCAGGCCCCCACCCATGTGAGTGACACAGGAGGCGTACGGTATGAGCCGCTAGGACCCACTCATTAGGACCCACAAATCAATTGACAAGTCTCATGAATCGCAGACAACCAGCAAATTAGTAGATGTCTTCTGAATAGAGGGGACGTACTGGGCCGAGCTGGACGCAGTCAATGGACCTAATTCAAGGGCGGATGTCCAGATTTGTCCGCTTCATCCTGAAGGGCGATTCACCTAGAAACCATACTGTCAGTGTCCCCTATACCATATCAGAATCGCCAGTACACATTTATTTAACAATAATGCTCCCATTCTTTTGGAGCTGGAATTGCTAGCGCAATTTCCAGCTTCAAAAGACGAAACATATAGTTATGTATTGATCAAAATAGTCCGACCCCATTATATTAATATATTTTTAGAATAACTGAATATATACATTATCACAACCAATTTTAGCAAAAATATTTGTTAAGCTTGTTTCAAATTTGATTAAAAATATAATACGTGGCGCCCTGCGGGACAATTGGTAACACGAGAGGGGTTTCTCTGTTGCTATTTTAATGCAGCCAGTTGTTATTTATATCCACTGCATGCATGTCATGTCACCTTTTTCGCATCTGAATTTAATAATTTGGACAGGTCCTTTGTTACGCTCTTAAATGAATTGGATCCCGGCAAAACCATAGCAATCCCTTGTCTGGTGTAAACAAGTGACTACTGTTACGAGTCACTGAGTGCGAGTGATTTCAAAACAAAACAACTCTGTTTCTTGAGAATTCCTACAAGTCCACAAGGGCGTATTGATGTTGTGAAAAAAGCAAAACTGTGTATTTTTTAAATTAGACCAGGCTCAATTATTGACGCTTTGCTAATTAATTTTCATATATCCAGTGTCTAAACAAAGGGAAAGTATCTTTCGTTTTACACAAGTGTTTTGCATTGTTCTGAAATATTCTGTTGATTTTCTCTGCATGATATGTTGTCAAAATGTTTTGATTGGTGAGGAATATACGCAAATTTATCTCTCTATTTTCTATATCAATTTGTAGAAATCTGTTTAGATTTTCTATGAAACTGGCGGTACGAGGCAGAGCACACAACCTTTCGGCCCCCCCAATACTGCACAGCAGTATATTAAGGCCCCTCTGGACCTAAAAGGGTTATCTTTTACTATAATAAGTGGCAGATACACCCTTTCAAATCCAAGGTGACGGCAGACGGTTTGGTGATCCTGTGGGCAAGTGGTCCTTCTTTTGTCCGGGTTGTGTCTGGGACGTCGTGATTAGCGGGATTCAATCCCACGGGATCTCTACATGTGTTCAACATGTGAGACCGCGCAACTACCGCCACATTAACCTTCCAAGATACAAGGCTAGTCATCAACATTTCAGTTTTAAATAAGAAAATGTCTTTCTTCATTTGCTTGAAGCTGTGTCCGTCTACTGCTACCTCATTTGTGAGGCAATGTGCAAAGGTGCGATGAGTATTCAAGTTTATTATTTTATATAAGATCTTTGAAATTAATCAAGTCACTAGGACTCACAGAGTGTTCCTCTGCACGGGTCCGGGAGAGATGTGATTTTAAAGTGAGATCCCAGGCTGGATTGTTTGTCTAGACACTGTACAACATTCCATGATACACTACACTCTGGGCAGTAACACAACATTGGTTGAATGTTGGCCAGCTTCGCTAACGCCTGGCCATGAATCACAGTAATGTTTAATCAACACATCGTGAATCTTGGATATCTGGTCCCTCCATCAGCACACTACTTTGTTGTTGTAATGACAACGAGTCTGCTTCAAGGAGCCAACCTTAGAGAATATATGTAACCATAGTAACGGTAACAGATGGGTCGTTATGATAGTTATACAATAATGTCCTTCTCAGAAAATTATTTTTATACATCCACGTATCATTCAAACAACAATATCAAAGTTTTATATACAACGACGAACGTTAGTATACATCACCGATCTCGGATGACACAAACACATCATATTTAATGATTACTGGTCTGATACCTCACAACAAGGATACTAGTATCCTTGCTGACAAATACTGCATGTCATTTGAATATTCTGTATTCTGTGTGCAGATAGGGGTGATTTGTATTCGGTGGCTGATACTTTTACAATAAAACGACTGTCAGAATGTACATGATATTAAAGAGAAGAATGCTAATATTTAAACAATACGAAACGGTACATACTTGAACCAAACCTTACTCTTTTAAAACACCATAAACACAGAGTTATGTGTGGCAAAATGATAATATTATAATAATTTTATAACATTGTAGGATTTAATTTTCTTTCTAAGAGCGTCTGTAAACCAGCATTCAATAGATTATACTAATCGTGAAATATTGTGGTTTCTACAATAATGCCATACATCTTAATACAGTATATTCAGTACTGGTATATACATTACTCCACCAGTACAGGTCTCTAGTGTAAGTACTGCGAACATCGCAGTACTTACACTAGAGACGTCACCTATACTGGTGGAGTTGGAAGCAGATGAAAATACTTAGAGCACCTCCTTTATCTTACTTCCTGCTAATAAGCTCTAAATTGTACCTTTGCCAGTCGTTTCTCAGTGTCTGAAGATGGGTTGGTTTTCATCTATCTCACCAGTCTGTGCAGCAGGTGCCTGCTTAACACACAGCTACGAAACAACATTGGCGCAGTTATGGGCCAACATCTTTGGTATTGGCTCAATACTGGCCCAATTATGGGGCAATGGGGAATGCATTTCGCTCCGGGGCACTAGCTACACGTGAATCTTCACTCTATCCAAACTCAACCAGTTAACCCCTGTGGTACAGTGCCTGTATACCCAACCAGTTAACCCCTGTGGTACAGTGCCTGTATACCCAACCAGTTAACCCCTGTGGTACAGTGCCTGTATACCCAACCAGTTAACCCCTGTGGTACAGTGCCTGTATACCCAACCAGTTAACCACTGTGGTACAGTGCCTGTATACCCAACCAGTTAACCCCTGTGGTACAGTGCCTGTATACCCAACCAGTTAACCCCTGTGGTACAGTGCCTGTATACCCAACCAGTTAACCACTGTGGTACAGTGCCTGTATACCCAACCAGTTAACCCCTGTGGTACAGTGCCTGTATACTCAACCAGTTAGCCCCTGTGGTAGAGTGCCTGTATACTCAACCAGTTAGCCCCTGTGGTAGAGTGCCTGTATACTCAACCAGTTAGCCCCTGTGGTACAGTGCCTGTATACTCAACCAGTTAACCCCTGACTGTGATACAGTGCCTGTATACTCAACCTCTGTGATGCAATGGCTGTTACTGCTGTTCAAAGACAAACAGCGGTAACTGGTTACTGGAAAAGTAAGCAGTCTAATACTGTAACGTGTTTCCCTCTCCACGTATTATTTGAATGACATTCATTAGTTGATATTTTGTCAAGAACACATTTACTGCTTTTATTCAGGCATTTTTCACAACTGGAACCTGGAAATTGCATTAAATGGCTGATACAAATTATATACCGTTTTTACCGGATAAGTGTTGGCTGAGTGCAGGGCCGTAGCCTGCGGGGGGGGGGGGGGGGCAAGAGTGGCAGCTGCCCCCCTCCTGGAATTTTCAGAGCACACTTGTAAAATGGCTCATTTTGTTACAAAATTGACGAATGCAGCGACCCCTCCCGCCTCCCCTGGATTTCGCCTCAGGCTACGGCCCTGGAGTGTTGGGCCAATGCATCAGACATTGGCCCAATATTGATCCTACGCTACACAATGTACACAGCCCAGCACGTCCATGACTTATGATCACAGTGCAGTACGACTAAAGCATCAGAATCCCCCTCAGGGACCTGTGTATTGACGCCAACTTACAGTGTAATAACAACGTACGTTACATGGCCGAAGTTATTACTGCCCGAAATATCCACAGGATGTTGTTATTTCGGACTCTTTACATTTCCTATCTCACCCTGGTATTTTGTTATTGGTCGTAATGGTGTACGAAGATGTGGTGTGATGCTAGACTATCTGAATAATTATAGATAGGCAATCGCATTATACAGTTATACTCAATGCTAAATAACCTAGTCATTTTGATGTGTGCATTTTCTATGTTGATATTTTGGAGTCTTCTGCAGTTTGCATCTGAGCCTGATAATTTGTTATTGGTGGTAAGAGCTAGTATACTGCCGTGCAAAGCCAAAAGGCAGTATCTACTTACTTTTCAAGTAAGCAGATACTGTCTTTTGCCTTTGCAGAGCAGCATACAAAGAAATAACAAGGTCTGCTTTGAATATTATTCCTAGATGTCATAGCAAAATATATGTTTTTGGCTCTTCTGAAAAGTTGGCAAAATGAGTTATCATGTTATGGTTCTTGCAGGCCGAATTGTTAGTTTTAACAAACTGCGATCATATTATGATATTAGGCGTTTGATATTCATGGTGGCCTAACGCCTTCTGAGACATCAGATATAATGATAACATAATCTGATAATACTGCAGATGTCTACATTTTATGAGATCTTCAGTGCCCATGTGAATACGCTACCGTACATATCGATTTCATTCATATACATGACAAATAAACATGATAAACGAAACGTTCATGCCGCGGATGGAAAAGCGAATTCGCAAAAATAGTCAAATAGTCAAAGATACTCATTTCAAAGTAGTGTTGTCTAATGTTTATCTATTAGCCATAACATCAATCATGCAGTGATAAGAAGTCAGTGATATAATCCTTAAGAACGCACGCCCATCTTTTTATAAGCTCTCATATGGGCGTCCAGGCATTGACAAACTGAATACAAATTGTTCATCGATACCCTTTTGATGTAGCACTTATGTGTTTGATCTTTGATGCTATCAGGATTAATTTGTTACTCTGTTTTTATCCTACGTGCATGTTGTGTGTGTTGATATCGTTATATCACCAAGTTGTCAATCATACAAGTTCTAAATCAATTATTAGAAAAGAACATATCTTCACAGTAAGCATTGACACACTGTATTGGGCCCGTATTCTCGTATCAAGCTCGATATCGAAGGCTTCGATATCGAAGCCCACGATAAATCGTCACTTGTACGAGAATGCGGGCCCTGTCGGTTTAATGCTTGTCCAGCGTCGCAGACGGTGGACAATAATCTATTATAAGGTCAATGACTCAGACTTCCCTCCTCTTTTTATGACATACTTCTTTGCTCTAGTTCGAGTACATTTTCTGCGACAGTGTTTGAAGACTTTTGAAGAATCTGTATTATTTGAGTAAGTCGCATTCCGTAATTTCAACACAATAGTATGTTTCTTTTGTGGTGAGTAACAATGGCCTCTATGATTAAGATCAACCCTACATAATCTGATAATATACTCTATGTGATTTTGCTTTTTCTTACTTGCTTGAAAATATACAATAGCGTTCTCCAATCTCAACAATCATTTTGTGTGTGTTGTTTGAACAATGTGTGTGTTTAGAATATCACTTCTTTTTTCCCAAACACATATTATTTTTTTTTCCCAGTTTTTCACAAGGCGCGTATGTTTTTTGTTGATTTACTACATTGTATATTTCTAATTGATCAAGTCTGTGTGTCTAACATTGGTATGCTGGTGACGGTGGGTGGAGCTGATGGTATCACCCTCTTGGCACTTTGTCATTTTTAATGTGTTATCAACATCAAGCGCAGAATCACTGGAGCGATTCTGTGCTTGGTGTTGATGAATAGACTGAAAAATATAGCGCATATGAGCAGGTTTGAGTTATTTTTATACTTTATATATATCAACAAGTATGTATCAATAAATATGTATTTTTTACCTATGTGATGAAGATTCTATCAGTGGACTAGAGGTCGAGGAGGTGGATTTATAACAGTGGAATGACACTTAATCGAAGTTAATTTCAATGTCGTACAAAGACAATTTGACTGATGCTAATTCACAATTGTCTAGATGTTGTTTTGATGTGTAAGATACATTTGTTTTGAAAGCTTTGGCGCCCAGACATCCAGACAGCCTTCATCTTGATAACGCACACGCAGCCCCATGCATTCTCCACAAAGGACTTCTAAATTACACATTATACAAACCTGCCGCAGGACAAAAGGGACATATTGAAAATTAGATATATCGTGTTGTGTTGTTGTGAGCTGTCACAAATATTAGATACAAATCTACTATTTCACGTACATTTTGAACTTTTGGCTTCTGTTACTGGCAATATCCATCCATATATGAATTTCAGTTTAATAGTTCGCTAATTGGTCCTTGATGAATATTTAATATGATGACAATATAAACATGATCATCATGATTATATGGCCGCCATAAATGAATGTTATGCCGGTTGGAGTTGTATACTTAGACAATACGTAGTGAATTACTCGATTGTAGAGGGAGGGGGAGGGGATAAATGACTTATATTCAGATCTTTGTAACGCAACATTTCCTTTTGTGCCATTATGTGGGACACGGAAACATTCCACAAATTAACGCAAATATAATTTCTGCAGCTGAAACTCGCTGAAATATGACGGAGCACAAGGTATGTGTAATAGGGGAGGCAGGGTAATTTGCAGACTAAATGCGGCCAGAGAAACTTTAGCTGACGTTGACTTTGGCTTTATCAGATAAGACACACGCCATGGCGTACAATGTGACCGACGAACACCGTCAGATTCTGTCAGAATCGAACACATGACACCAGAAAAATAAATCAAGCGAGCGGCGGAACAAACACTCCCTCTGTTCTGTCGTGCGGAGGCAAGCAGTGGTAACTGCTTACTGGGAAAGTAAGCAGTCACTTCTGTTTGCCTTTCCACGGCAATGTTGGCACACTCATCTGAGGGCTATCTCATGAAAAGTAGCGTTTGTTTTTTTCTCTGAATAATACGGGATTGCTTCGTGAATACGTGACATAGGATGGAATGCCTTGGGAGACTCTCTATCCTGTTATGATCTTGTCTTACACTGGTGCGCGTCGTTGCACCTCGTGTTTTTATTTTGGTTTTCAAATACCACTAAATGTATTCTGCTCCACCTTCCTGGTTCATACTGATTTCAACTCCAATTTGTGGTTTAGACTGACACGAAAATTATTCCGCATATTTGCTTTTGAAGTTTTGTCATATTTGCAGAAGGTAGATTTTTCAAACAGATTCTCTTCCTACAAATAGGAGAAAATATTCAATGTAAATCAACTAGAATCTAATTTGTACAATGATGCAGTCACAGATCTTTTTTTGTTATAAATGCATCTGCTGAGAATTGTCACTGTTGACATTGTGACACATCCATGAAGCAGGAGGGATTATCATGATTATGAGGAATAATATATTTCAATGGCTATGCATTTTCAAATGAATCGATCCTTATGAAAGGGACGTATTACTAGTATGAGTTTTTATTCATGCATATATTTCTGTCTCATTTCTGATAAAAGTTTATATTTTGATCTGATGTAAGGAGCTAAATTGCCACTTGTAACTCCAAGGCGACGATATTTACCTGACAAAGCCACTGTCTGGAGACAATCCAGCTGGGGGGCATCTTAACTTTTCTAACTGTTCAAATTTGAGAACATTTTGTCCCCTTATATATGAAAGGGTGTATCTGCTACTTTGTCAAGTGGCAGACACACCCTTTCATATCTAAGGGTCAATGGCGCAAATACGCATCCATGGTGTTTATAATATGCGTGCTGTCTCAGCTGGCATTACGTACGTGTGGGCATCCCAGCGTGACGCGTGTTTAGTTCACGCAGCCTGAAAAAGGAATACGCTGGATCACTGTCATAACACTGGCTGAGTGCTGGCCTAGCGTCAGGGATGCTGTGCCGGCACTAAGACAGTACTAGCGCAGACTTTGGTCAGGTGTGGCTTGCATTCCGTGACACACGTGTGGCGTGCGTTATCTCACGGCCGAGGCTTTATTTGTCTGTGAAGAACTCGTGACACCAGCCTGTGATGAATGCGTCCTGTACGTGCGCCGTTAAAATCACCACGCACATGTATACAGCTACTTGAGCACGAGCATTACGCCCGGTGAAATGTATATTACGGTAAGGAGCGGGCATCATCAACTGCAGGTGTTATTTGTTAAGACTGCGAAATGAGTCTGGGTGACTTTAACCAGCTTTTATTTAATTTGGTGAAGAATATGGGTTTAACATGTCCCAGATTAGGTAACTTTGTTTGCATTAAGCTCCGATTTTCATTTTGTTTTATCTGAACACTAATATTGTGATTAGAAACTCAGTATGTATATTCTGATAACTGATATGGGTCATTTCAGATACACAATTTTTAAAATATCGTTTGCACTATTCAACACAAACCAGCAAAAAAAGAACTAAGGAAACTCAATTAATGAAATTATTTTCCTGGGTGAGTCAAGGATGTCGAATTTATTTTATTTGATGGAAACACAACTTTATTTATATAAAAACATGTTAGCGAACAGTGTCGACCCACATGATCAATGCAGCCTTCCTACGTTGGTTTACACCTGACCTACTCTGGTTTAATAAAAAGTGATGTTTAATGCTCTTGACATTGATCATAGGTTGGATGACATAGGCCTATTCTACTGGCGGGACCAATGTAATATTTCACCACGTGTATAAACACCTTCACGTGGATCACACACCTGAGCCCTTTGTACACGTGACCGGTACCACCTGTGACGTCACGAACACTTAACGTGACGTCATACGTAGCTGCATTAAGCGACCACCCACACCTGGTGAAGTATCTTACAAAGTAGTCGATCTGATAGCAGCCGATACCAATAACAAAAATCAGGCAGATGGTGATATCAATTTGACAACTACGGGTGATCTAGATTGGATTATCTGCAAGGATACGTTCACTCAATATGGTTGTAAGGTTGGACCAGTGTCGCAGACGCTAGCCCAACCTTACAACTATATTGGATAAACGTTTAGTTTAGATGAGTTATCTGATGTAAAGCGTTGACCTCAGGTGCAGGCTAGGGTCGGCATAGTCAAGTGCTCGTATTAGTGGCTGTGATCTTGAAACAATTGCAAGTTAAACACGTTCAGAGGTGATATGTCTGTTCAGTGTACTAAAGCCCTCCCCCATACACTTGAGATCCACTGCTGATGAACAGTCATGTTTAGGTATTCAATCAAACTCTATACATGTGTGTTTTCAAACCTTGATGTCGGATTCGCAAACTTATTAATTTCAAACATTTTATCCGTGTGAGGTTGTAGTCATTTGGAGGATTTAAAATTATCAACGTTTTTTTGCGGACATAATCTTATTTAAGAGTTCAGTTTTTAACTCATGGTACGAATGTAGTGATTAAGATAAACTTAATTATCAACACACAGGGACTGACCTCTCGCATGGATTATCTCATTTCTTCTTATTATTATACTATACAATATATATATATATATTCCATTCATAGATTAGGTGTAACCCAGACAACGTTTAAACAACGTGTAGGCCTAAATATCACTTGTCGCTTCCTATATACATACGAGAGGTTACCAAGTCCCACGCAACAACGAAGAGGAACTTATCACTCGACACTCACCTTAATATTATGTTATACAACTTTAACGGTTATATCTATATTACTTGAATTCCATTATGAGACACTCAATAGGGTGGTAAAATTCAAATCCCTTGTCCTGCTAAGTGTATATTGTTTATATATTTAAAACAAAGCTATTTGTCTGTCATTCAATGGATTTTATTAACAACACGAAGGTCAATCATTGTGGACTTAGTGTTCAGATTTTAAATCGTGCGTCTGATATAGCTTCTTACAAAACCTTGACATTATCCTGCTCAAAATTGACTGAAATAATCTGATAATGCAATGATGTATTGTTACCATGGTAATCCTTACGCACGTGTTGATGATTTTAAACGGTTACCAACAAACTAGAATCTACTTGTTTTCCAAAAATTATTGTTGGCTGCAAATAGACCTCCTGGTGTTTGAAATTGTTAGAATAACTCAAACATGTTTGGTCACCATTAAACTCCGGGTGGGAGTTTATGATCCCCACATACACATTCACTTAGCCATTTCATTGAGGGGATCGTCTTTATACGTCAGAATCTCAGTCTACAGACGTCCGATTCTGACGAATAAAGACGGTCCCCGCACTGAAAATTTAAAAAATTCACAATGACCTCAGTGCCATAATGTATTCAAATGAAGCGGAATGAGGTAACTAGGACGTTTATGATGATTTCAAATTGAAAAAAACCCACCACTTTCTTTGGTGGCCGTGGTTTACATAGAAATAAGTCAGCGTTGTAAGGGGTTGAGCAAACACTTTAGCGACTCCGGAGTGCCTTTGTCCTTTTGATCTCTGCACCGGGTGCTTAGAATACAGTCTCGTAAATATTGACCTAAATCCCAGGTATCTCATTGGTCGAGATAATAATCTCGACCAATGAGATGCCTGTGATTTGTGTGGTTGTTTTCTTGAGCTCCGGTGTTGATTATGAGGATCCTTGTCCGGGATATGGCATGCCTTCACACCTCTGTGACACATTGTTAGCACACCGGAGCAGTCCGCTTATTGACCAATACGTAAATCTGTCTGGTTCAGGTGGTAGTCGCCAGGATTGGGGTCGTCGCTCGCGATAAACTGAGTGCCGCCGGCGTTATCATTACGATATGCCGCCGGAGTCAAGACAAAAAGAAAGTTACACAATCAAAAGCCATTAACAATTGTCCTGCAGAACTGGTCGTTAGTATTTTTCTTCATTTTCCACCCACAAGTGGGTGAGAATTACTCATATTTATTTAATTTGCGACCAAACATTTGCAAATCTTGATGTTTAAACACCCATTTTATCTCCAATAACTGTGATTTAACCTGCTGATAAAACAGATCAAAGACGACTACGGTCGTTCTTAGCACTTTAAGGGTTAATGTATAGAATAAAGCGTCACTTTCACCTGATGGCATACAAGACCTAACAAAAAAGTGAAAATTATACAGTCTTGTAAAAGTATCATAATTATATGCGATTCTTTGATGCTGTGGGCACGGTACACGAAGCGTACATAAACACCCATATTATTTACAATACACAACATGTATTACCTATGACAAAAATGCAGCATTTTGATATATGTGCAGCCATATTGAGATAATGTCCAAAAAAAATGCGCATTTTGTCGTTTCGGATGTAACCATTTTGATCGTCTCGACGATTACCACCGTAAAAATTAAGTGTTCGTTCCACTACTGCTCACATTGGATGGTTAATTGTGATAATTATCCTGGTAAAATGGCCAATTTAAGTAAACTTGTCATTATAACGCGCTTGTGGAGTGTACAGCCTAAATTTACAATAGTCTGCCATGCAATCATACATTCAGCTCTATTCTCTGTACTCTATATACAGATATAGCACTGGGTTTTTATTCGAATGATGGTGGCAGTTTTGTTTAGCGATCTCGCTGATCGAGAGCAGAAATACACATTTTGTGCATTTTCCGTATGGTGATTAACCATTTAGCTGCTCAGCGCGACTAAAATCGTTTTTAGCGATCCTTTTTTTGACGACCAAATCACTCTTATTGGGGAAGAAATGTGCGTTTAAGTTCAAGATTTGCAAATGTTTGGTCTCAAATTAAACAAATATCAGTAATTGTTAGTTTTGGGTCGCGCCAGCGAGACAAAACCTCAAGTGGGTGAGAAAGTCAAAATGGTCAAGTTTTCGCAATGAAATGTGCTCGCCTTAAGATTAACACGTTATTCATTGAACGAGTACAGTATTTTTTCTTTATCGCCCTCACGAAAACGTTTAATTGCATATCGAGCGAGCTTATAAAACTACGTTGGTGGTGATAAAAAATAATTGTGTGTGCCGCGCGCTCGCCGGGAGTTTATTATCCTGGTTTCTCTACTTCTCCCGATAATGACACCTATTTCCCGGCACCCAAACCAGTGCAAGCACTTTTTCTGATCGCTCAGTGATCCCACAATTAGCAAAGATGTGAGCTTTAAGCATAGCAAACGGTATCAGATATAGCCCGTCGTTAGGGGCGTTGCCACGGTAACAACTCATAACTTGTCGTATCGCTTGACGATAATGGTGTCGTGTTGGCCGCGGTTGTAATTATGCGTTATAATTAAAGGGAGAGAACACGCCATAAATAAATCAAATGCATCGAGCGCCCGCGTCAGCGAAAAATATCTCATAGCGCATCGTATTCTTAAATAATATGCCTCACAATAAATTATGCGTCTTTAAACGCCCCATGGTGCTAAATTACGTGCCTCGCAACAATTAAGAGATTCGTTTTCCTCTATTTTTACATCCTTATCGACCCACCTGTATTATCATGATAACTTGAACTTATATAGACACCTTGTACATGTTGTACATTGCTTTCAATTGCAAGCCCTGGACGATAGGCAAAATTATATTTCCATTGTTAATTCTACAGGTTACGTTAATTCTACATATTATGTTAATCATGTTAATTCTACGTATTATGTTATTCTATATATTATAACATGATGGCCCAATGCCACCAATATGTATAGTCACTGAAAGAGTAGAAGAACATGCGGCTTTATACAAGAAAGGGAATCACCAGTTTTCTGATTAAGGTTAATTACCAATCTGGTTAGGCCAGCAGTTTTATAATGCGCTTTATTAAAACTGGATGTGGACCACCAATAACAGAAGGTGTGTTATGAACACTGCCTTAGTTTTATTTCAAATCAGAAAGACTAAATTTATATTTTTCGTCATTTTATTTTAAATAAATATATCTGTGAAAAAGAGAAAATTGAAACTTGTTTCAAAACGTATATTATTAAAACCTTGGTATCAGAGGGTCGTGTCTGTCACATTGTAAGGTGGCAGATACGACCCTCTGATACCAAAGTGACTATATGAATAGTTTTTCTAATGTAGCGGAGTAGTTTGCTACTCAATTTTGGGCATATGCTACACAATAATATGTTGGTGTGGCAGTCTTTGGCATGGAGAATTGTATGTTTGCACTGTTGCGTTTTTAGCATAAATAATAGTATTGTTTGCACTGTTGCGGCTGCTAAACTGCCAGACAATTTTTCTGGGACAAATTATTAGTATACATACTGCAGGACGAGTGTCCAGAAGTCGTCGTTGTTTATCACGTTTAAAATAAGGTGGACGGCGGCATGTTTTCGTGGTTTTGAGGACACGCTGCAGGTTGATCATGTTGATGCACTGAGACCCAGAGATGATCAGACGTCTATTTGCAGGGCACACACATCTTACCCCTGGCAGAACCCTCAGGGACGAGTAGTTACACAGCCCAGGGGAGCAAGCGATCACTGTTTACTTTGTCCAAGAAAGCCAATCCAGATCCCCAATCCACTACTTCTCTGTGTTGTCACTGGCAACGGCTGCCATGACAACAAAGAGCCATTAGAGGAGGTGCTTCTAGGTGCTGACACCACCCCAGAGAGCTGGTGTCCACGTTTATATCTTGGACGATTCTGGACACAATACACGTTGGAACGAGTGTAATTGACGTTAATCCGCGCAGCATCATTACATCAACCCTTTAACCCCCAAATTAGGTAATTGGAATTTTCACTCAGTTGAAGTTGTGTCTCGCTGACGCGATCCACAACTTCAAGAGGGTGAAAATTATTCAGATTTGACAAAATGAAGGTGAACTGTTTTAAAATCTTGCTGATTAGTGTCACGTTCTATCTATGGCAAGCTGATATGCAGTGTGCTAATACAATGTAAAAAACTCGAATATAATCTGACGTCTGTAGACGTCAGATTCTGACGCCTGAAGTCGATCACCGCACTGTAAGAGTAAAACTATTTCTGATGGCCGTAGACCCATAACATAGGTATGCAAATGAATCAGAAAGAGCTAACTAAGACATATATGCTGATTTCAAATTGAAAATTTGTTGCGATGTTTTTACAAATTAATTCGGCGCTTCAAGGGTTAAAGGATTAATGGCGCATCTTTGAGAAACAAATATTTATAATTTATTAGTTGTTTTATTATCTCAGCTCAGCTCTGGATACGTCGTGCAATATTGAACAGAAAACATGGCCACTGAGAATGAAAGGGTTTAATTTGAAGAATATGGAAACCATGATTTGGTTACCAAATGACACAGTTAAAATTTACTTGTCTGAATCATGTGTCGTTGCTGAATAAATTTGATAATTTGACCTACTTTTTAGGAGTCAATATTGTTTATCTACATGTACATGTATTGCAACGTATTTAGCAGGTAAAGTGGAGACAGTATTAAGCTTTCTTATATTTAAAATCGACATAACAAAGGAAACTGTGTGTATGCCCAGGGTAGTTGCTAACAGCTTTGTTTCTTTGATATCTAGCTGTTCAAAATAGGTCATCAATCCATTTCAAATTAATGCCTGGAAACTAATAAAAGAGAATTGAGAGTAAATGTTAACAGAGATGTTATTATCCGGTAGCCATAAGGCAACCAACTGACCAAAGACTAGTTCTAAGTAAATTAAATGTGAAGGGATTGACAAATCCTTATAATTCAGAGTAATGCTTCCAGCTGTTAACAGCTTAATAATGTCTGAATAAGAATAGACATAATCTCATTTTCACCCATTTTTGAATTCCATGTATTGACAACGTATTGAACATGTTGAATGCTGTCTATCGTAGATCATAGCTCGTCTAAAATATGTAGTAATGTTTATCATTTTTTGTCAATGGCAGATTTTCTATATGGATACACGTATATTACGGTCAACGTTACAAATCGAAAACCCACGAGGAGTTTCTGGTCTTTTAAGAGTTAATATTGTTGTGGGCAATCAGCGGCTGCCGTCAGACCATGTTTGTGGAAAGTGCAGTCATCACCAATATGGCCACCCGTCACTCCGCAACGACAACATGCCTGTTACCAGGAACATTTGAGAGGGAGCGATTTTACAAATTGGATTATTTATCAAGAGAGGCTGGGTGTGGGGACTCGGGGATGGGTTGAGTAAGAGGGGTAGGGGGGGGGGGGTGGGGTTGATACGTGAAGATTTGCCGTGCATGTTCTTTTAACCTGGACAACGCTGAAATATCTTTGTCTAAACCATGGAGATCAAGGTTTTTTTTGTCAATTTGAAATCATCATAAATGTCCTAGTTAGCTCCTTACGCTTCATTTGTATATGTGTTATCAGTATGGGCTTACGCCATAATACATTTTTTTAAGTGCGGAGACCGTCTTTAGAATATGACGTCTACTGACGTCAAATTCTGACGTCTAAAGAAGGTCGCCGCGCTGACAGTCTGTCAGGGATAAGAAGTCAGGCATGTTGACTAGATAACTCTAATTAAAAAAAAAATTTGATAAGATATCAAATAGAACCAGGACCAAGTACGATAGATATGTAATCATTGTGGACATGTTATTTATAATCAGGGATCAAGATGTATTGAACCAATGTCGTTTCAATGGTGGTCTATTGTCCACAGAAGTGGTCCAACATTGACAAACCATCAGGTGGATGTCTCGTGTTTGAATGTGCATACCTGGGTCTATAATGGACCTAATAACCTGAGAATATTGTCTTTATTCTGACCCATCACCCACATCACTATGTCAGGTGTCATGTGAATTATGCTGGTGTATTGGGATATGATATGCCACTGACCAGTATATCATGCTAATTTAATTAACTCAAGTCTAGGGTTCACAACCTGGTAATTCCCAGATGACACATAATGATGGCCCAAGCATTAACCCGATGTGGAGGCATTTTACGTTAATTTTGGACTTCGTGGTCCGTAAACTACCCTTTATACTATTTCAATTTTGCAGCATAACTTGATAACTAATGATATTATGTTGTCAGATGGCTTATGGTTTTGTCATGTGGCTACACAACACTAATTGAAATTCACTGAAGCATTTTGTCATTGTGAGGAATGAATGATTGGGCTATACATCAAGTTTATTTTTCTGGAGCAATTTCGCGACGAACAGACAGAAACCCGGCAATTCCTTTTGGCCAGTAGTTGATCCAGTCTAGTTTCGATTACAGATCACCGTCTCTGACGCTAACCCATCATTAAACCAACGCAGGGTAAACGTCGTGCTCACGAGAGACCTAAGTGGTAATACAGTCCCAAGCCTTTGAACAGTGTTGTACACCACTGTACTTTTCTGCAAAGCCGAAAGGCAGTATCTGCATGTTTGTAAAGTAAGCAGATACTGCCTTTTGGCTTTGCACGGCAGTGTAGAGCTAGATGTTTCAATCACAAAACCTTAACCAGTTGTTAACATGCCACCGCTGTTGTAGAATCCTTGCTGACACATTAGCATAGTTTGTCTAATTTATACTCCTACTCCTTTGAGCTACATGATTAACACAGCACTATTTGCATGGTAGTGTACACCAGTGTACACACTACAATATGTGTACACGTACGTGAGTACACCGTGCGTTGTTTTATTCATATTGTGTACATACACTGTCGTTGCCTTTTTACATCAATAGAACATCGACTCTCCCAACAAACACCGGATATTGACCCAATGTTGTTTTAGTGTTGGGCCAGCGTCGTAGACGGTGGTCCAACACTAATCCAGCATTAGTTTAATGTATCTCTCGTTGCTAGGCCTACTGCGTGTTCGTTAGTTACCGAGTTATTGATGCCATCACACTCAAAAAAAATTTCTAAAAGCTCTCGTATTAGCTAATTGCATCACTTAAGTGCTGCATTTTTCTTCATTTGCATTCCAGACGTGATTTCCAGGTTCTAATAAACGAAAAAAATGTTACATATCATAGAAGACCTAGATAAGCAACTGCGAAATAGGCCCAGCTCAGCAAGTGCTCAGTAACACTGACACAGGACTCATCCATGCATATTTCCTGATGACCTATTTTTCATCCTGTTCCCCCGAGAATAAAACTATGTATTTATTTGAGGCATCACTGACCACGTAGCGAATGTGATACATCACTGTCAAGCCTTAAATTCATCCAAAGGTGGTGGGAAACGTGCAGACCACGACATTTTACAATCATTTAATTTAGCTAATTTCTCTTACATGACTTCATTTATTTACAATGGCATGACCACAGCCGTGCTGCGTGCAAGTCCAAAAGACAGTGTCTTCTCACTTCACAAATAAGCAGATACTGCCTTTTGGCTTTGTAGACCACAGCGAATCCAACATCTCTGGCTGGTTGAATTACCAGCTTCCGGTTGTGCTTTGGTCTGGTTGTAAGTAGGAGAGTAGACAACCTAATCTTCAACTAGACACTACCTAGCAATTGTTAAAGCATAAATTTAAATATAGTATGCATGCACGTCAACATACGACTAAAATAATAATAACAATCAAGAAAATCACATGATTCATGAATAACAATTAATTTTGTTCAATGTATATGCTATACTTGTTGTTTAAATATCATTGATTAGCGATTTCATCCTTTGAGCGCTGACAGACATATGCTACATCCTTATCATTCACTGATCTATACATATTTTGTTCATCATATTTAATTTTGACAAGAAAATGGACAGAATTACATAACTTATAACTACGCGATATTGAACAAAACCTTCCCTTTGAGTATCTGATGAGGTTTTGTGTTTCTTCAGTTCGCCTTACTTTCTATTTACTCTTAGAGATTGAGGTAATTAACAAAGGGGACACGACGAGGCAAGTCTTTGGTCAAAATGTTTGACTTTTTTTCTTGGAACACGCCATCGGCTAATACTGCAGCACACTAACTAGGGATCTGGTTTTCACGTGTGTCTGGATGTACTGTACGTTACTCCCCCTGTCTGATAGCCATTCCAGATACCACGTAATGCTGGCCTAATGCTGTCACATGCTGTGCTAGCATCTCTGATGCTGGCACAGCATTGTGACAACATTAGGCTTACATCCAGTTGCAGCAGGAATACTACATACTGCGAATGGTAGCAACGAGATTCTCGCGTGACGAGTGGGCAGGATTTGCCGGTTTTTTTTCTGCAGATGTGTCTGCCAGATGAAATGAAAACATCGTATCTCCGCTTCTATTTACACGTTGTAACAGAAATATAGGACTTGAAATCTGGAAATGAGCTCGAATCTGGGGCAAAATTACGGCGAATTGCTGTGTATGGCTTTCCCATTTGTTTTCGAACTAATCAAGGGTCTTTTGTGAGCTGCAGTGGCAACACTCACTATAATGTTTTTCTCAAATAGAAAACTTGAAAAAACGTATCCGTCTTGATAGCTATTTAACATGTTTAATGACCTTTTCTTTATAAGTGCTTTGAATTTTGCTTAATTGTGTAACGTCTTTATCAGAGCAAGCTATTTTCTTCTAAATATGGCTTAATCCGCAGAAAGATACAGTGTTTCAGACACCGGTTTGCGTTTGCGTGTGGATTGGGTCGCTTGCCTGCAATCTATATATGGGTACAGTGAACATGGCTAATCCAATATTGCTATAAATTCCTGATGCTTCCTGAGACCAATATTTTCCTTGCTGAGACAGCATTGAACACACAGCCGAGCACCTTCGCCTCAAAGATAAAGACAAATGAGGATTGAACACCATATAAGGCACAATTATGTTCTCTGTAACACTTTAGGAAACAAAATTGTCAATCCATTGTTTTTGCTTGCATTTTTACATCCATTAACCTTAATACAAAATATGCTTCATCATGTTCATAGAACCTGTGAAAACAGGCGACCATTTTCTGAAGGAGTTGGGGGGGGGGGGGTCCAAGCCATTATCAGTAAATCACAGCTTTCCCACATCGCCCTGCATCAGCTATAATGTTGTATGTGTCACTCATCTTAGTATCACATACAACGGTTTGGTTGCCAGGGGAGATATAACAGTATTTATTCTATTTTATTGTGTTAGGATAAAGTTTTTCCAGTGATATGCGTGTCATTGGCAATGCTGACAGATGAAGCCAGCATGTCTGGCACTAAGCTAGCGAGTTTAACCGTTGCAGTACTGAAATATTATGACGTAGATTATAGAGACCAAAGGGTGCTTTATTCAATTTGAAAGCACCATAACTTACTTTGGTAACTCTTTCCGCTTCATTTGAATACATGTGTTATATTGTCTGGGATCGTTAGAAAATTGTATTTTTTCAGTGCGGGAATCGACTTTGACGTCAGATTCTGACGTCAAAAGTTGATCCCCGCGCTGAAAAAGTTAATCATAATAATATTGCAGGTCCAGTTTTTCTAGCTTGGTGTAACAGGACACTGTAGACAGCCACGGTGGTCTGGCAGCCCCACCTGCAGGGCTGACATGCGTAAACAGCACGTGACCCTTGACCTGACCTGGTTCACTTTCAGTCAGAGGTGGTCACCCACCAGGGCAAACCCTGATACCTCTGTCAACACTCGTAAAATTACAATTTACGAATATTAAATGGTTTCTAAGTGAAATTCAATAACTTGATATTGTTTCATTAATTTGTACGTTTTTTGTATGAATGAAACAAAATTAGACGCAATTTTATCGGAAATTATCCGTCTTTTTTGATTCAGTGCCAGAATCTAGTTACAAGATACTGATACATCCAGAACGGAATGTTTACCCAATGTTGTATAAATGCTGGGCCAGCGTCTCTAATGTTGGCCCAGCACTGACTCAGCGCATTATACAGGATTGCGTCTTGCACAGTTGATGGACAGACAAGATAGCATTTCAGACGATGATACCCTGCAAGAGACGTTGGCTCAATGCTGGGCTGACGTCGCAGACGTTGGCCTGACATTTATCCAAGGTCTCTTGCATATCTGTACGGGGGGTGACCCGAGTTGATGTTGGCACGGGTTACCCTGCCATGGAGCATGGAGCCTGATTTGACGTACAAGTATAAACTTTTCTCAGCATGTAGTTCGCACCGGTTTTATTACAAATACATCACCCGGTGAATCATTGCTTTGACTAAGCCTTATCTTTCCTCGCTTGTTTTACAGTTTCCACGTTCAATTCATCACACCACTAGTACGTAAGGGATTTTATTTGGCCTTTCAAAATATGTGACAATTACAATGTTATGCACTTTAAGTAGAAACATAAATATTATAATATATACAATATGTGTCGAAATATTTGCCCCCCCCCCATCATGACTATGGCTTTAAAATTATGTTTTTATGTTTACAATAATATGATTATGTATAAAATACACTTATTTAATTCGAAGCTGGGTTTGATTTTTATTTCATTTTTGTGTAAATATATTTTATTCAGGTAAAACTACAGCTGTCAAGACACATGATGTAACCTGAAATAAAAAAATACATTTACAAGTATGGTACTTAAAGTAATAGAGGATCTACATTTTACCTAAACTGAACAAAATGTATGTGATAAATCACTAAGCCTTCTGACTATCTGGCCGCACTGTATCTGTTAAACGGACCAGGGACGACAACAAATAATTTATAATAATTTCAGATTGGCTGGCGATCTCTTGCCGCCCCTGCTGTGGCCATGGATACCCAGTATCCATCCATTCAAAGTAATCATATCAGATCCAAGTCCAATCTGATGAGCCGGGTGATTGAACGACGTTCCGGAGATATCGTTCACTTGATTGCTGCCGCTCTGTCATTGGTTCCGGATATGTCAATAGTAGGGGGCACTATTGCCCTAGGGCAATAGTACCCCCTACTATTGAGCTCAATCACTTTATCTCCACAGTCACTGGGGAGTACTGATGACATATCTCCTGTCAGTTCAATCAGCCGAAACAATCAGTTAAATCAGGTCGGAAGTACCAGATTCACATGCACGATATTAAATGAAATATAGATGCTGAGTACATCTACAGCCAAGGCAAAATATATTTCTAAAGTAGGAGAGTAAAGTATTTTATAATCCAGTACTTTGCAATAATGGGTCAAATATAATGTGAAAGTTACCACTAAGTCTTGGGTTGCAACATCGTCGTGGGATTCATCGCACTTTTAAAAATCTTTTCAACTTTTCGCTAAAAAACACCGCAATGATATTATGATGTAAAATCGTTTGATTTTTAAATCGAGATATAATGCTCCGCTAAATTCATCATTTTTAGTGTATGCAGCTTCACGGTATATCCCAGCTAGCACGAGTCATTGAACCAGTATTGGTTTGATGTTGGGACACCGTCTACGACGCTGGCCCAACATTAAAGCAACACTGACTCAATGACTCGTGCTAGCTGAGATATTACATATATTGCACACGTGGATACTTTAGGTCGCACATGCCAGGCATCCCTGTTTTTTTTGTGATACATTACAAGAGGTCGCACACGCCAGGTATCCCTGTGCTACACGACTTGACCAGGATACACATGTCCAGTCCCCGGTCAGTTATGGCCGGCTGTAAATAGTCCTGTCTTAGGGCGCATGCGCCTCATTAAGTATTCATAACCTGCTGAATGATGTTCTCGGGAATAGATGGCCTGACACCAGCAATCACCCAGTGTGGGTCAATGTAGGGCCAGCCTCTCAGACGGTGGACCAACATTGACCTAACATTGAGTTGATGCCTTGTGTTTGTGGTGAGATGGCCGGATACTAACTATCCGTTTAGCAGTCTCCTAAAACTGACAGCTCTATCACCTTGGCTTATTCGTGTATTAGCATTTAAATATTTCACGTGAAACATCCCGTTTGTGATTGAATATGGCAGCTTCAACTCAAGCAAAAAGATCTCATTGGCAAAGACAGCAGCTGCATAGTCTAATGACGTACGTACCTTTAGCTGTTTAGAAGAATGTTGTGGGTTTTGTCGTGTATTGGAAAACAGCAGAAATAATTGTTTCTAATAAAAGAACGGAGACAGTGAACATGGTGAAAGCTATGTCAAAAGAGGAGGAAGTGGAATTTTGTTATAATATGGTTATAAAATAGTATGTATTTTCGCTGCAGTATCTTGCCAGATATACTGAAGAAAGAAGGTTGTATAAAAAGAAAAAAAACGTCGAGCTCATTAGAGTGGTGCTATGTTTTCCGTAGTATCTGCACGCGGATCGATTTTTTACGTCAGAATCTGACGTCAAAAGCAGAACCCTGCATTGAAAAAAATACAATATTTATGATGGGCGTAAGCATACAAAGCGAAAAGGGCTAACTAGATATTTGTTATGTTTCCAACGTGAACATCTCTTCCGTGTCCATAGTATCAACCCTTTACCCGCCAAATTTTTTAATTTGGATTTTCACCCACTTGAAGTTGTGTCTCGCTGAAGCGATCCACAACTTCAAGTGAGTGAAAATTATTCAGATTTGACAAAATGGAGGTCAACTGTTTTTAAATATTGCTGATTGATGTCACATTTTATCTTTAACATATTTAAAATGTGGTACTCAATGTTCTAATAAAAAAATGAAAACCCGAATATATGCGGCACCGGCGGTTAAAGGGTTAATCTAAACATTTCAGTACTATAAGGGTTGAAGGTGATTGGGGTGGAGAGGGAGTTAGGGGTGCGTCGGGAAATAAGCTCCCTTAGTATGAGGGATGAGGAAGGCGAGGCCAGCCAAACGTCCAAATGGTAAAGATGGATATCTAGAGAGGAGCCTAGCTTGTGCAAGACAAATTGCCGTCAGGTCTTGTACGTCCATCCTGGGAAGCTCTGAAGGTCACCGGACGTCCTCCCGGATAGGGATCATATCCCGCCACCAAAATAAGCCACTCTCTAAGAATAATCACTCTTATGACTAAACGTTCTCTCTATTCTAATTAACATTTTTGTACTTTACTGCATCGTACAGTACAAAGGGAATCTTTGGAAAGGCTTACTGTGTTCTACTAGAAATGTTACAATAACATACGGCATTCAGTGATCTGTTAGACACGACACATCAGTTGATTTCAACATGTTCAATGAACACAATCTTATGACAAAATTGTTTTGACAATTTCATATTTCTTGTATATTTTACAACGATCCTATCGAACATATAATAGAAAACCATAAATTAACGATATGAAAAAGGTTAATTTGGCCTCTTGGTATTTGATCATCCTACGTAAGGAAATGTACCTTCCTGTGTCATAATTCCCGGAAAGTAAAATATTAATTATTAATAATTAATAAAATAATTAAGACATTATGCTTTTATATTATTCAGTGTGTCCTCGCCATATCATAAATCACGAAGCATTTATATAATGAAATGGACTCGGTTACATTAAATCCCACGATGTGGTCTTCTGGTTTGTACAAGGTGTGGAGTCCTGGTCCAGCATGTTGCGGTGACTGGTCAGTAATGTATCAGAGTGGTCATTTTTTGAGCAGGTAATTTGTTAGAGGACTTAAGGGGATTAGGTGGGGCCGCCGGGCTGCCAGCTGGGCCATGGGTGGGGTAATATGGGGCTAACGTCTTTGACGGTAGCCCTATATTACCCCACCCATGGCCCTGCACAGTATGTCCCCAGCTTTACCTCCATCCACGACCTGGCTGGGTGATGGGGCCACATAATGAAGTGCTAGAGTGATTGGGTGGTGGATTGGGTTGTGGATGCAGACAGAAGGGACAAGAGAATATTGGACGAAAACGGGGGAAGTGGAGGAAAAAGATTGGTCGAAAGACGGCCACTGTATTCTGTAGTTTTTTTCTTCAGGTCTTTAATATTCCGAACACGTTTTTTGCTAATACATTATGTAGACGTGTATTATTAGAAAATACATTTTTTAGGTTTAGTTTTTTATGGTAATTTTTGCAAATGATCTCTACGCATACTGCATGCTAAATTTGGCATTGAGAACCCTTTGTGATATAAATAAAGACAACAATTGACTCGATAAATAATATTATATATCTTTACATGCAATGAACCCTTTGCGGTTTAAATGAAAGCAACAATTCACATCATAACAATTTTTGTCACTTGTAAATTGTTTAGTTTTAATGCGTTCAACTGACATCTAAGAATCACCGTGGAAGATCAGTAAAAAAGAAGAACGTCACCTTTTAAATATATTATTCAGTGATTGGCAAAGTGTTGAGCCGTAGATTACATCAAGGTCAATTTGCGGCTTCAAGTAGTGCTTGTCACGTGATTGGCCACGTCATGTGATTGCCTGGATCACGTGACACCTGCATGGCGTACGTATGTTTCGCACGGATGCCAGATCCCGGGAATGAAGCTGACAGGAGACGTTGGCCAGAGTGTGTTTTAATGCTGGGCCTACGTTACAGACGTTGGCCCAGCATTGAAACACACTCTGCATTGGCGTTGCTTTTGCTGCCTGAGGCCAATCCGGAACATGCCAACACCAGACATTGTGACAGCCAGAGAGAGACGGGACAGAGGCAGGGCCGTGTGTAACCGTCAGTGGACCATATTTCATGAATGACAGAAGGACCTTATCTTGTAAAAATCAGAGAGTCCTATCCAACTTTGTCGAGTCCTATAATACTGAAAAACCATTATTTTTTGCTGACCCACTCCTTTTGCAATCACTGTGTGGGGCTGGGCCGTATGGTGAGAGGGACCGAGGGAGAGGCAGAATCTGGTCCGGTTTTATAAAGGGACAATCACAGGCATTGTTGGCAAATTGCCGGTTTGACATCCAAGTCCAGTTATACCATATTGTCATGACAATATGACATAAGTGGTACCATAACTATTATAATAGTACTAACTTTACTTCCTACCCATGCAGTGATCTAATAAAAAAATAAATGCATTCATCATAAATGCATGATCTATTATTCATTTCTGTTTTCATTGAATTCAATTACCATTTGGCTATTTTATTGCCTGTTGTTGTATATGTTTTATGTCACTATTTCCGCTCTAAATGTTAGCAAACTCTTGTCCCAATTAATTTAGGTACAACATGCTCGTGGTTTTGTCCAGGACTAGCTTATCTGAACAACAACCAACCACAAATCACAGAAGCTGGGCCCACTTGAAGTAACATGTAACCAGCGTCTTTAGCCTGAGGACAGCCTCAGAGTGGCTGTCAAGAAGCATTGCTTAAGACTCTCTCTATTCCAACTAACGCCATTCAATACGGATATTCATTTGTCCTTTGGGCTCCTATTTGTTGCAACAACCCAGCTAACTCAGGACATAATTTAATTTAATCTATCATCGCATTGTAGGGCCTATTGGAACCTCTGCGACTATTCAATTTGCTATTTTTAGCATGAAATTTGACACACATTTCACACAATTGCACACATTTTCGGAACAATTATCCCCTATGACACGACACTTTGTGTTGGTTTTATCATCCAACCTAAATTCAGTACTGGACATTCTGGAATGGTAATATCTATACGACAATTTTTAAAGCAGGTCTAAGATCCACATGTACTGCCACAGGGACTATATGAGCTCCCTGCCATCAGATTACGTTTAATATTGTCCCATCGTTTGCGACGTTGTCCAACAGTAGATCCACAACCACTTGTAACGAATTATACATGTCGATGGATTTCCTGAAATTATTCATATTGATTGCTGGGAATGTGTTTACTGCCTTTCCTGGTCATGCCAGTCCTTTTAGGCTCGTATAAATTCATCCCATAGAGCGACCCAACATCCACCCAGCATTGGGTCACTGTCTTGTTTGTGCTGCCTTACCAATGAGGAATATTGTGCGTCCTTATATTGGATCAATTTCGACGCGAAACGTATTTGGAATTGATGTTTTAATAAAGGCTGTACCGAAATAGTAACGACATTAATTGGGTTTCCGACTCACTTTATATCTAGATCTGTAGATGAAGAAGATTGCGGCTGAATTGTAGACTGCATGCATTTTAATTTTCAGCAACATCGAACCAATGTATATGGTGCAACGTCTGCGACGCTGGCCAAATACTAAACACCAAATTAACTCAACGATTCTACGAAGCTGTGCCGAAATACTAACGATCTCCTTTATATCTGAGTGAAGAAAATTGATGCTGAATTAGAGGCTGAATGTGTATTTTCTGTTGTCCGGCACACGTTCTGTCCCAGTACAAACCCATCCACACAGGATGGCGCTCACAACGGACAATCTGTCCTCAGCATTCCAGCCAACACGACACATTCGACCAATGTAGGTTCAATGTTGGGTCAGCGTCGCCGACGGTGGCCCAACATTGTACCAACATTGGTTGAATGTATCGTGTTTTCCGGCATGGCTATTGTTATGGCGGCCAATAAAGACATTAGGCTTTATGTTTTTCTCCTCAAACAGGACAGTATGGCTGGTCGGTCCATCCTCCTGGAGAGCTGGGCTGAGGCCGTATTGAGCAAAACCCGCGGGCGGCTGAGTACAATTCACTTGACATATCTGGATTTAGTCGATTGGACGGCGAGGTCGCCAGCCCCAGCCACACTTTGTCCGCCCTATCTTCAACATAACAGTCACATGCTGGCTGCTCCATAAGAGCTAATATATTATTTTTAGTTGTGTAAGAATAACATAAGTACGTTGTATTTTATTCTTATTTTATGATATACTAGTGTATCCATTATTTTTAATTCATTTTATGGTATTGGAGATTGAAAGTGAAAAAAATGTGCATCAGATTATTTTATTCATATATTATTTTGTGTGTTATCAGATGCATTTGTTGATTATTGATCAAATTAATAATCCCGTACTTACGGCCAAAGTCCCTGATATGTTCATTCATTGTAATGTGTGACATATATGCGTCACTACACTACAGCCGGTGAAGGGTCTGTTGTACTGGGAATAGCAATTTAAGTGTCTGTGGACAGAAACCCGGGTGACATTCAGTCCTATTACTTGTACAATTAGTCACAAAATATTCCAAGCCAAAATGGGATTAATGCATAGTCCAGAAATAAATCCGAGTGGTCTTCAGGTCCCCATCTATATATGCTGAAAAATGAAATGCGTACGTCTGTGGGAGAAATGCGGAAAATATGGTTTTGCAATGAAATTAAATTAAGTACTCGGTCGATTTATAAATTGATATTTCGTTTGGGTGATATCAGTGATCACATATATGTATTATTTTAGCCAAGTTTTAAACCAAATTAAATCTCACTGAATTCTGTAGAAACGTTTGTGGTAAATGCTGAAATAAAAATAATTCGATTTTTTAAATATAAATATAAGTATGTGTGGACAATTGTGGAGCTGGAAATTACGTTAGCCCTTGTGCTGCTAGGCCCGTATATATACGCTTTCAAGCCTGTTTAAGATCAATAGAAATATCACTACATTTGATGACATCTTTTATGGTAAATGTTTAATAATCCAATGCTTTAATGTTGGAGATGTCTATTTTTCATAAATAATTTTCGTCATTTGAAGCTGGAAATTCCCTAGAAGGACTAGTGCTAACTCTTTGATGGAAAAACACGATTCTAATCGTTTGTAATATGTTTTATTATCAGGTTAAATCACTTTATTGGAAATGAAATGAGTGTTTAATCATGACAATTTGCGAATGTTTGGTTTCAAATTTAACAAATATCAGTAATTTTCACCCACTTGAAGTTGTGGGTCGCGGTAGCGAGACACAACTTCAAGCGGGTGAAAATTTAAATAGCATATTTTAGCGGGACAAGTGTTAATACTATGTTTGGTAGAATGGTTAGGAGCACGCGAGGTGTCACGGGGAGCCTGATAGAGCTGACAATGAGCCCCTCCTTCACCTATCTTTATGAGCTGTTTGTATATGGATAAAACTGGAGGGTGAATGGCTGAGCATTGATCTCAATAATCACTCCAAACCTCTAATAAACATTTGGCTAATAATTCCCAAGTTTTTCTGAGTGGTTTTAATCCGCGGCCTGAGGGCGTAGATTCTTTGGACAAACTCGGCTGTATACTTGAGGCGTTGCACTAATATTTGACTACATATCGAAGTGCATATTTAATGTGCCACTGACCATTGGGAGCTAGAGAAACTGGGTGGCCAGACGTCGATATTTTGGTCAAACAATCATCATGAAAAGCCATTCCCTCAGGGTAATTTGTCAACTCTGTCCTTTGAAGTCACCAGGCTAATCTGAAACCCAGAGAATCCAGAGAGGGTGTTTCACAGGACCCCCCCCCCTTCCAAATCTAAATTGCCTCACCTGATCAAAATTATTGTCAAACTATCGGTATTTGACACGCAAAATTTACCAGGATAGTGCCTCAAGTTGAGGCACTATCCTGGAAAAATTTTGAGTTTCTAAAACCAATATATTTGTTGATAGAAATCAGTGATTGGTACCTCTTTTTTTAATAACACCCCCCTTTTTTCAATATTCTGGATTCGCCCCTGGTTGTACTGCTCATTCAAATACATATGATTAGTATAATATCACCGATAATCAGACAACTTATTTGTTTTGTTACACCTATAAATTTAATTGTCAATTATTAACAGATCTACCTTATTATGATTATACATTGTTTTTACCCATTTGAAATTGTGTCTCGCTGCCGCGACCCACAACATCGCGTGGGTAAAACATACTTTTATGTGTACAATTTGAATCGAAATATATGCCGATCTAATAAAATTAACGCTCACCTGTCTTTCAATTTTTTTTTTAAGAACAAACAAAGTCTTAACAGCGGCTATAGACGCCATTAGCACTCTAAACCATAAAGCGCAAAATAAAATGATTTAAATTTTCACCCACTTGAAGTTGTGTCTCGCTACCGCGACCCACAACTTCAAGTAGGTGAAAATTACTCATATTTGTTAAATTTGATACCAGACATTTGCAAATCTTATTTTGTTCCCAATAACTGTGATTTGATCGGCTAATAAAATTGATTCAAATCGACTATAGTCGCGCTTAGCAGTGTAAGGGTCAAGGGTTTATGCCTAATAAGGATAGAGTTTGATCCCTCGTTTCCTAAATGTCTGTCCAACTCAAATTAGGAATGTATTGTAGGCCAGAAATACCCTTCCCTTCACACCTATATAAGCCAGCAATATGCCTTGTCCCACACTCCTTTGAAATAGTAGAATAGCTCGCCAGTTTGCACATCGGAAAATGTATGTTTGTCTTCACTCTTGAGAGCTTTAGAATACGAAAAGAATATTGAGCGGGAGTTGATATTCTTTGTCCAGTTGTGTTGATTTTATACGGTCCACGGTCAACAGAACAGCACCTGACGCCAGGCCCTAGTCCAACGTAGATATAATGTCAGCACAAAGTCTCACGCGTTGGCCCACTCTGATATAACGTCTTTGGTGTTACATTGTTTTCACAAAACGGTATTCTAGACTCCTACTTCTGCTACCGCTAATGCTCACAGAAACAGCTCATATTAGGTTGGCTTCCGCAGCATTTGGCGTATGGTTCCTTGAATTTTACACTCCTTTGTAAATGTGCACGTGAGCTTATTCTATTGATTCTATAAGGCTGTGTGATGTTGAGTAATATTGAATAAATAATACAAAGTGTAAATATAATGTGCGTATAGCTATGAATTAATAATAGGAATGTGTCCCTCCGTACCAGTACCACACAGTATATGGAACAGTGCAGTCTCAGAAATGTATAATCAGAAATGCATAATAAAATGTATAATGGATACATTGTAAGCTCTTATACTGAAAAATCAATTTAAAAGTTTACGTATTTTCTAGACCAGATGCATTTTAGCTTGGTGTGTCACAAGGCCATTTACACTCGACATGGCCACGTAAATATCTAGAAATTATTCAAAACTAGTTTTTTTCAGGAAATTGAAATGATTATTTTCCTCATGTAAAAATGTTTGATTGCTTATACATGTAGTTATATCGCGTTTATTTGGTTTATCTGATATTGGTTTCAACATCTCCGTGGTCTCTGGAAGATATCTGTCAGAGGCTCAGAGCACTTGACAAAGCGTATTTTGGTGGACGAGGGCTGTGTCCTCTTGGAGAAAATTGACCCACTCGTCCCCAAAATACAATCACGCATCAGCGAGCACTGTAAGGGAGCGTGTATTGTGTGATAGAGCGGGCAGAACAGGCGCAGGGGAGCGTTCATTGTGTGACATGGGGTATGGAGAGCGCGCGGTGGCTGTAGTCCACATCAACCACAAAACATTCGCCAATGCTGGTTTGATGCTGGCCCAGCGTCTGCGACTCTGTCTTAACATGAAACCAGCATTGCTGCAGCTCCTACCGTGGTTGCTGCAGTGGGGGTATTAATTAGTGGGACTTTATCTGGACTTGACAGGTCCTATGATTGATGTACCCCTAATGTCATGCATGCATAAAGCCTGCTACAGCCCTGCCGTGATCACGCCAAGCTCATCAAAAAGCTGCTGGGCAAGAACCAGCAATTAATCCCGGAAAATTAGCACGAGAAATTGCCAAACCAGTTTCAGTTTTCTTGTTTTTTTCTCTATCATATATTATATAATATTTCGTTGATCACGTTCGATTTGACTCTCGATTGGCCTAAATTGTGTAGTTTTGTGCTACGCGATATTGAACAAACTAAACACTGTTATTCTTGGCGAAACAGGTTTGATGAAAATGACGCTGACGTGCAAAGTAAAAAATACCCCAAGTTTTAGGGCGCTGAAGACGTGTAGTTTTGGTCATATCTTATTGTAATTTACTGTGGCGGGAATCCTTTAGATTCCGAAAACTTATGTTAACTTTGTCATTTATCATTTTAATGCTGTTTTGATCATAATATTTTAATGTTAAATGACCGAAAATCAAGATAGAACATTCCTATAGTGAAACGGAACTGAGAGTTTGACCTACGTTTAGGGCTATTGGTCGAGCTCAATCACGCTCAATCATATGTCTAGGATCCATTCAACTGTTTTGAAATATTTATCGGGTCCGGTCTGGGACGTCCTGTCCAGTCATTGATGGACATCTGAAAGAGCGTGGATCGCGCTGCAAACAGGCCATCACTCAATGCTGGCTTAATGTTGGCTCAGCATCGCAGACGTTGGGACAACATTAAACCATCATTGGCCGAATGTCTCGTGTTTGCGGACTCACAATCACGATAATAACCAGTTATCAACTGTAGACTGTCACCCGCCTGAATCGTGAATGGGTTGATTAAAGTTTGACGGCGATCTGGTCAACGTGCTGCCAACTACAGTCTCCTGGGGAAATCACTCATTAAAAGTGGATGAATCACCAATATCGCCAATGCAGCTTCTCACAACAATCATGACTGAAATGTGAAGAAAGGCATGCCCCCACCCTCCTCCCATGCATGGGAGTTCAGATTCAGTTATACATTATTTATAATATATTTCTATTTCGCGAACACATCTGAAGTCGAAAGGAACAAAAAAAAACAGTTTTTACGAATGATTTGAAACAAAATTATATTAATACGACCTCTGCTGATAGAAAACTATTATATATTATAATCGGTAAAACTAACTTTATTAATCACTGCTAGAACAAAGACTGGTAATCTTGAATAGAATAATGACGTTTTTAATAGGCACGCCGACGCGCTATAAATTATTGATCTAATTACACACTTGGGTTGTCTCAAGTTATGTATCTCTTCACCCAATAATACACTATGCATGCAGTATCAGCCTCACGGTTTATAATAAAATTATTGTATTTGAGTGGTTTTGTTTCTCCAAATTAAGATATTAAGATTAACATACTTTTCCAATAATGTAGCAGCTGAAAATTAACTTTATTGAAACACTGCAGTTAGTCGCTCTTTCAATGAGAAAAACTTTAGTTAGTTAATTTAGCATCTTTAATGTTAATGTACTTGCTTTTACAGACTATACCACCATATGTCAACCGTAGCTTTAGTTTTATCACCCTCTTGTGAAGCAACCATGACCAACTTTGACTTACCCTTAGAATCTCAATGTGCTTCGTGTACAAATGCTATTTATATTTTATATATATATATATATTTTATATATTTATTATTTTATATCTTTGCTTTGTCACTGTTTCGAAGTATTTAAATATGCAGACCACTCTACAAAATACTAAACACGCTTTCTTTTCTGAACTATAATACTCAGCCTTTGAACCTATATATAACATGTAGGGGCCTATAGTTCATGGCTGGAGGACACATCTCTCACAATATTTACTGCCATTACTGGTTTTCTGATATGCTGTTATTATTTGTATTTCTTATATACCTATTAGAGTATGTTTTAAAACAAACAATACAATATATTGACGATGATTATAATGTAGTGGTTTTTAATCGCCAGCTCACTTTTACAGATAAAATAAACCTAAGCTTCAGACCTTAAATAGCTTTACAAAAAATGATGACGAGTGTCAGAAAGTTAATGCAGTTGCACCGAATGTTATAGCATGTCTTCCGTGTAAGGTCAAAAGGTCACAAATATGCATTTCACTCTGCACTCAGCGCCAAATGAGATTCTATGTACACGTCTCTTATGTATTGAAGTATTTGTATAAACATCTGCCGGCTTAACCATCTGATTTGTCAACTTCTATCAAAATTGAAATGTCAAAACTGAGCCTAATATATCATGTATATAGTACCCCGACTTTTCAAAGTGGTAGATAAATCCCATACAAATTCTTGTGAGTTTTACAGCGATAGTTTTTTTAATCTGACCAAGTATTAACATTTTTAAATCTGCGAGTGCAATTATAGCCACAGTCTCCTGGCGCTCCCCCCCCCGCAATAACCATTATATAGTCGATCCTTGTATGCCTGGTCTGTCTGAATCTGAATCGATCTAAATCGCGTACATCCATTCACATGGAATCTCGTCCAAATCGCGTACACCCGCCTATTCACGTGGAATCTCGTTAGCACCAGATAATTTGAGGTCGCAGACCATTGCCTTTGACGGATAGGGTATCATTGACTGAAGGCTGGACATGTTCGCTTGTAAATTATAGTCCGGATGGACAAGAAATGGGAGGGGGTTATGAGGGCACATACTTCCCGGGATGCTCACTAACAAAATACGCCGGCCCAGCGTCGGTCCAATGCTGGACCAACATCTGAGATATTGGTCAGCATCGCACCAACGCTGGTATAATTTCAGTGTTTTAATTGGACATGACCTGATGTGGCCGATTTAATGCTTAGTCAGCTGATCTTTAATATCCAGGTCATCCCATCAGACTTTAATACATTTTCTTGTAGCTGAAGACTTAGATATGTAGAAATCGCATATATTAACGATAATAATCAGATAATACCTCACCTCAATCCTAATTACACATTTGTAAGTCTTTGGATTTAACAATACATCCGTATTTTTTGATGAGCACATTTAATCACTGATTACAAAGTATAAAACAATTATTTTCCGTGATATAAAGCATTTATTGTTGTCATTGATTCTTGATTACGCATAACAAGTATAAGTAACCATAAATATTGAGGTGGGCAGTACTTCCATACAAATGCAAACCGCACTAACTGCTGACTTTTCAAAGTAATCAGTTACTGCTGTTTGCCTGTGTACAAACTGTATGCTGCCCATAGCTTGATAACAAAATATAACTGAATTGTAATTGAATTAATGATTGTGTTAGCGGATAATATTTCTGTGCAAAGGTAAACATCAGCTGTTGCATTTTGCCTTTGCCTGGCTGATAGAGTATATTTCTGGCTGTTGAAGCACTCAGACCCTTGCTCAGACGGAGGCAGCAGATGGTTCTCAAGCAATGCAAAGAGGTGGCAATCCAGATTTGAATATTAACACCCCTCTAAACTGTGCACTGGTTTATAATCACACTTTGGATCTATTTCCTTCAGCAGCCGGTACATTTAGCCCTGTACTGAACAACATTGGATCAATTACGGGCCAGCGTCGGAGACGGTGGCCCGTAATTGATCCAATGCTGGGCCATCAGCTCGTTTTCCGTTCCTGGTCTAATTTGCTCACCATGAACTTTCATGACCTGGATTAGCACATTGAGCGTTCATTACGCTTGTCAGAGACTGGCTGGCTGGTCTCTACAGATCAATGGCTCTGGTCGGATAGATTCGCTTCACTGAGGATGGTCAGCAAGAACATGTGCAATTGACAGACGAACAACGCGTGTACCTAAAGAAAAAGTCATCAAACAAATGCTGTGAATTTTAAATACAACATTGATAATTAGGAATTGGAATGTTATCGATTAGCAATCTTTTTTGCCATGTACAGTGATGTATTATGTCTTGAATGATCTATAGCACAAATTTGACTCGTTGTATTTTGGTAAATTTGTAATATAAATTAAGAGAGCAATGAGCAGTGCTTCGAACTTGTCATCTGAACAGCTTATGTACAATGCTTTTTATTTTAGCAGAGGTGACTTTATCTTGGGATTTTTTCTGCCACACATAATGACTCGTTGTCTTATATCCAAATTTCCCACCGTTTGCATAGGGCCTATATGTTGACGGCATCCTATAGGGGCCTATATCTTAAGACAAGTTGGCATAATTTTATGGTGTTCAATTTTAGGCTGTGTTATATTATTGTTATATTATTATAACAATGTATGTTTTGTTTTATTCGTCCTACCAGTACACACAGAGTCCTCATGCGCATCTCAACAAGCGAGCGCACTTTGGCAAAACACTAAGATTGCATCTCGCCTTGCACTTAGTTAGAGTGACCACTCGCGTAATAACATCAAAAAGCGAGCGGCCAGATTGCACTTTGAATTGATTAGATTAGTCCCCACCTGATTGCCACGTTTACTCCACAGATTATTCCGGAATGAATCGATTTTGTGCGCCGTTTTGAATATGAATCAATGTTCCATTATGTGCGGGATGAATGCCATTTACGCCCCATCCACCTGATTCTCCACAAGCAGGAGAAGACCAGATTATGGCGCAGTAGGCATTGTGATAAATAAACAGCAAGCTTTGTTATTACGTTTTTTCTTCCCATATGAGCCCAGCAAACACGGGACATTAAACCAATGATGGTCCAATGTTGGGCCACTGTCTCCGACGATGGCCCAACATTGAACCATCATTGATTCAACGTCTCGTGTTTATTGGGAGATGGGATTTGTTGGGGATTTGTGGCAGCAATATGCACCAGGGCATGCTGGCCTATATATCAAATAAGCTACCCAACATTACCATGAATCTGACAATATATTGTCCATTAGTGCCACGTGGGTCTTAGGCCCCCAATTGGTTGAGACCGCGGTCTTGACCAATCACAGTCCTGACAACCAGGTCAAACTAATAGAGACTAGATCGGAATTTATAAGGCGGTTTACTAATTCACACAGGTCATGTTTCAATAGTGAATACCGAGCATATAGCATTGGTATAGTATATAACATAGACATGTGGCTTGCACTACATTGTGGTGTGCAGTAACCTGGTTACGGCTGTCCCTCTTGCCTTTGCACGAAAAATGACAATATTCAAAGACAAACAGCAGTAACTGCTTACTTTTCAGGTTAGCAGTTACTGCTGGATGGGGAGTTATACTTGTTGCACTTTGATTCCCACATTGTCACGTTTTGTCCACAAAGTCCGACAAACACTTAATGTGGACTGACCCAATGCTAGCTTTATGTCGCCCCACAGTCTGCGACGCTGGCCTAAGGTCACCCCCACATTGGGTCAACTTTTCGTGTTCGCTGTGAGCCTGGTTTATTTGCCTCGTTGTTACTACTGGTTCTCGCTGGTTTTGATTGGCGGTGGCTTTGTGTGTGTGAGATGACAAACTCTGTCAGTGACAACACCACAGACACTGACCATTGACACTGACACTGACCACCGACCACTTGGCTTTCCCCTTCTAACTGATATTCTCTGTTTGGCGACACTGGCCGCTCACATCGTCTCCACTAGTACTACGCATCACAAATAATAACTACTGACCAACAACAACCACAAGTCAATTACCGGAGATAGCAATCAACCATTATGCCTCTAGGGCATCAAGATAATGTATCAGGTAAATCAAATGATTTTGATCAACAGTTTGTAATATATGGTCATCTGATCAAATAATTCAATAGCGAGCATATCCATTTTTCATCAATATAACTATTTTTCCTTCAGTTAAAGCTGGAAATTGGGTTAGCAATTCCAGCTTTAAATGAATGAAAAATACTAGTTTAGAAGAACATGAGCTAAAACAGCGAGCTACTCGATACGTACGTGCATACTTTATACTCCATTTTTTTTTTTTGTGGAGAGATATATCATCGATATGTGTTCTTAATCTGAGTTACCATCACTTCAAAGCTGGCATTTTGTTCCATTTATATTTATTAAAGTTGCGTATCTGTCCATTTAATGCAGACAACATAACAGAAAGGCAATATAATAGTTGTCATTGACTACAATAGCCTTTTCATTGACATACTACAAACTACTATCCCAGACTGATAATGAAAAAACAGTTAGTAGTGAAAATAGTTTTGCCACAGATATAATTTTAGATTAGACTCATATATTTAAAATGTAAAAGTCATAGTCGTGATAATCATGGAAAGTGATCTTTTTTTGATGGAAATACAACACCAACATTTATTGAGCTCTGAAAATGTCAGTAGCTATTGTGGTTTAACTGATCCAGGCGGAACCTATGTCCGGCAAACATGAGACCTTGACCCAATGCTGGTTTGATGTTGGTCCACCGTCTGCGACGCTGGCCCAGCCTTAAACCAACATCAAGTGAATGTCTCATGTCTTGCAAGTGATCCATAATTTTAGTATATATAGTTCTGTCTGGACGGTCCACTTGAGACAAATATCGCAGCAATGATTGGCCAACGTTTGCTACGTCGGGCCACCATTGTTACATAGTTAAGCCAGCGTCTCTGTGATCACTTCACAGTTGACATTTCCATACCACCACATCTGATAAGCGATCTATTACCTCTCCAGTGTTATTATTACCAATTTGAATACGGCATGCACAATTTGACACAGCATGCATGGGATTCTTCACAAATCATCCTCTATTTACGCCGTATGTAGTGGTTTGACAGGAAAAACCTGTGTATTAGCCAAGAAAAATATCCTAAATACGATCTTTTTTGTATGTATACCCTATACCATGTATACGCGTGACATTATATACAATATTATGATTCTCATTGATTACTTAAGCATGTTAAGTATAATTTGTCACCAATAAACATGACCACAAATACATTGTATAACATACACATTTTTTACATGACTTGATGGAAATGATAATTTCAAGTATTTCTATTATTTCCTCACTTCGTTATCAAATGATCGTATCTGCCACTTTCCAAAGTGGCAGATACGACCTAGCTTTTAATACTAATTTGACATAAAGGACACAAGTAATATTCACTAAGTTCAGTTATTAGCTTTTTGTGCTAGACACGTACTAATATTTCCCACATTGACTGCATGCTGGTGTCAGAAGAACACTTCTCTCTGGGCGTTATTGGTGGTTATGTGATGAAATCCATGTCGGCTATGTGAAGTATGGCATATTTGGGAATCCGGATAGTCACGCATTTATCTGCATTATAGATATATCATGACTCGACACAGTTATCAGAACAACATTTCAGAGCTTTAACTATGCACGTGTAGATATTTCATCAAGGTGTATTTATCTTTGAGCTGCAGCCAATGTAATCCTCATGTAAACCCTATAGGCGCTGATATATGTTTTAGTTTATAAATATAAACCAAGAGACTAAAAGGTAATTTTCAATTAAAAATCATCATGAATGTATTTAGTTAGCAGTTTCCGCTTCATTTGAAAACCCATGTTCAGATAGTATGGGTCTACGGCCATTATAAATATTTTACTTTTTGCGTACGTGGATCGATTTTAGACTCCAGATTCTGACGTCCATGGACTTCAGAATCTGACGTCTAAAGCCGATCCCCGCGCTGAGAGGTTCTATAAAAAAACTGATCATTACATTTTCATTCTCTTTGTCCCTTTTATAACATACCAGGGAGATGACATACAAATATCAATATCACTGCCATCAACTGTGCCATGTATACACTTTGCCCAGAGAGGAATGACATGTGGATTTTTCTTTTTGGTGGTTTTTTGACAGGATGATCCTCCATAGAACATATTTAACCTTAGCTCAACGTTGGTTCAATGCTGGGCCAGCGTCTATAACATCGACCCGCCAATAAACCAGAGCTTAATCTAGGTGTTGTTTTGTGTGATAGCCGCAGACTAATTCTAGTGATCCATCATTTGTTCCTTGTCGGTCGTGTCAGCTGTGAGCTCGTGAACACCGAAGGGGTGACGATCCCGCCAAGCTCTCGAACCGTCCTCTAAGCCTCGCGAGATGTCCTTGTCACGTGGCGTGATCCTGACAATGACGTCATGGTGGTGCAGTCACGTGATCCGATGGTGATATTATCTTGGCCATGACGTCAAACTCTGAGAATGAGCCATATTTTCTTGCTGTGTTCTGGTTTAAAAGGATTGTCTGTCAACATGAATCTATTTTGACTGTCTGGACCCAATATAACTCTATACGGCCAGGCAATAATAGTGCTATTGTAAGATTCTAAACTGAAAGCGACATTTTTTTCTATCTAGCTCCAGGCATGTACAGTCGAACAAAGTATAGTAGTTCGATTGAGAGTGGTTCAGTCTGTCACGTTGTAGATAAACATAGCACAATTATTACTTATCATCATATACATGTAGATATGAGACGGTTATTTTTTAACAACAACTGAAAATTGCCTCACAAGTAATTCTAATTAATATAAGCTGTAAATCGATTAAACTATAGTTGATTGTTTCCGGTATCATGATTGGCTATTAAAGGGTCATATCTGCTACTGTATGTGTATAGAGTGGCAGATACGACGCTTTGATACCAAGGTGACGATATGTGCACTTACGCTATTTATATTAAATCCTACTTTTTGTAAAATAATGTCCATGCGCAATATGTTATACATGTATACGTCACCATTTCATTTTGAAGCCATGTTGTATGTATTACCAAGGTAAATGGAGACTCCATCAAAATGCATCCTCAGTCTTCTATGACCTGACGTAGTGTTTTCCTCCAGTAGTGAAGTAAGGCATACCTGAGAGGTTGGTTTACCTTGGAGAAAAAATAAAAACGTCTCGTTCAATTATGCCGAAAAGGTGGGAATGGTCGTACATCGCTCCTGCCTTGGGAAAAATGACAGGTGATAATCGAGAGGGCGTGTTTCTCATGGGTTGAAGCTGATGTAATACTTCTACATATTAAAACCCTTAAAGCGCTTAGTTAGCTAAGTTTGCGATCCACAACCTAAAGTGGGTAAATATTCACTTATTCGGGTCTACCATTTAATGTTAATTTCCTCAAATTTATATTCTTATATTTTCACTCCAAGAAATATGTACACGTGCTTAGAACTTAAATTGCTGAAGCTAATGGGGGTAAGAACGTCCCTGCACTCTCACAATCGGACAGATATTTAGTTTTTTTGACGTTACTAGGCGGAGTACATTTAACAAACGCCGGCAAGAATATGTGATCTAACCGTTTACATTGTAATTAGAGTATTGTCTGAGTAGAAAATTGACATCCAAATTGTTATTTTGACATCTGTATGTGATACTGCGTTGTTAGCCCTGTTCCACTCTGCCATGTACATAACATTACTCATTGTTGCACATACCATTGTAATATCATCATCTGGCTAAATACTACAATAATTTTAACATGTTTAAGTGGATATTTTTGCTGAACATGATTGTGTTCAACGAGCCAATAGAGTAGATTATGTGCCAATAGTATATTTTGAATTTTACTGACGTAGAAATTCGTCTGCTCGCACAATGTCAATCACAGCTAACCCGTGTCCCACTAAGTGACCTTATTTCAATTTTCACCCACTTAAAGTTGTGTTTCGCTACCGCGACCCACAACTTCAAGTGGGTGAAAATTAATTATATTTGTTTAATTTGAGACCAAAAATTAGCCAATCTTAATGTTTAAAGGCCAACTTACTTTCCCAATAACAGTGATTTGAACGTTTAATCAAATGTATTAAAACGACTATACTCGTGCGCCAGGGATATCTAGCGCCAGGGATGTGTCAGAGTTGGCAGTCACGTCACATCGCTAGCTTAGTGATCAGTGGTAGCTAACAATAGTAACGTAAACCGTATACTATGTAGTACCACTGCATGCATAAAACATCTAACATGGAATGAATGACAAGATACGCTGCCAAGTTGGCCTACACCTCGACGTGATAGCACGCGAATGGTTGGCACAGGTAACCTGGTATTAGCTGCAGGTTTAATTCAGGAAATACCTGAGCTGGCTGCGACAGTGTAATTAAAGTAATCACGCTCCCGAATGTACATTAAAGCGATACGCTGAATTACGTGTAATGAAGCTCATGTGTATGCGTGTGAACAATAAATGTAGTCCCACATTTTTCAAGTTTGACACTCCTCTTACAAATTTAAATCTGGTTAAATATAAAATGTAAAGTCATGATTATATAGGTATCAATATGGATTTCTTTTCATTATAAGAATACTGAAGTATTCTTGATACTAGTCAGGAGTGAAATCTTTACATTTTATTTCGCATTTGAACAAAAACGTATATTGATATAGATTTTACATGTAAATGTGGATTCTTACCCCTGATTATGTTGCCAAAGGTTGTCAAATTAGTCATTTACCTATTGCGAAATATCATCATATTCATACTTCACAATAAAATCAAATTAGTCAATTTTTAAAATCTTTAATTACTTTAAGGAAATGGTTAGCAAGTAAATGATTGACCTTATGGACATACTGGCAAATGATAAGTAAGGTTAATACCAGTGTTATAATTATCACTGATTGTTAATATGTATTGCTTGTGACTGATGTTATTGTGTTGTGTGTTTACAGTGACATTATTGGACACAGCCAGCCTTGATTCATTAGATTGGCAATCACACATAGGTGGCGGTGGAAGAGGGGTGAGTCGAATTTGTTTGTTTTTTCAGAACCAATGCCCAATTAAATGTTGTCCACACGCTTGATCTACAGGAAAAACAGAATTGACTTGGTAATTTGAATTTTGCTAAATTATACAATTACACCCTTTTCTTTTTGTTTAAAAAACGATACTACATACAATACACTCTCACTTAGTAGTTATTGTTTGTTTAATAATTTCAAAATTAGAAAGTTCGCAAACACGAACATGTTCTAACAAAACGATATGCTTCCAAGATGGCCTGTTATATTTCTGTTTACAAAATCAAGTGTGTAGATTGAACAATGAATAGACAGGTTGCATACGATTTTGGAGATGTGTGCTGAAGGCATTGGAATGACCCTTGATTAATATAAATCTATGGATAGGCTGGTGTTGGATTTCAAGTGGTCAAGAGATCAGAGGAGTTAGAATGAGCTGGTGATAGAGCACTCAGCTAAGGGGGTGGATGAGAGACCCGCATATCTGGAATCACCTAGTGTTGGTTTAGTAATGGGCCAGCGTCGCAGACGCTGGCCCATCATTAAACCAGCACTAGACGATGACCTGAATCATTGAGGTCACCACCGGTGAGAACGAAGCATTTGTTTCCAGGTAGTGATTGTACGCAAACGTTGGGTTAATGTTGGGCTGATGCTGGGGATGCTGGTCCGCTATTGACCCAGCGTTAAGCTCCCTGCTCTGCACGTCAAATTGACTCAGGGATCTACTTCTGACTTATCAAGACTTGAGTCGTCTGGGCTTCTTTGGAAATTCTGGTTGCTAGCATGATAAGATTGATAATAGTCGACGGAAAGCTGAAATGCAAACAAGTCAGACAGCTTGATTAAGCGATGTCTTCCTTAATATGGACTCCTTGATGGCTGGACGACTATAAATTTAATATTTCATTTATTTCTAAAATGCCAATGTTAATTAGTATCCTGAGGAGATCTTATCATGCTTATTGTGGCGAGAAGTATATGTATCAAGTAGTTTCCCAGTTGTCATTTTCACTTGTGAACCTGTCTGAATTGTTATCAAATTATCATTAGAATTACTTTATTCCTTGTGTGTGACTTGAGGTACAATACACAGGATTTACATAAATTGCCTTCACCTCTTGAGAAATCAAATGAGGAAATGAGATATGTAACCATTAATTTGTGTGTCTACCACTACCCAAAATTGACAAAAAATGCTCGTTGCACTTCCAGGCAGATTTCATTTAAGGCAAGTACGCATAATCTGAATTAGGCCAATTTGATTTTTATCCGAGCTAGCTATTTTTCGCAAGCGACCCCCAGCTGCAGTGAGGGAAGAATTAAAATAATGTTGTTCAATTTTGCATTTTGTTTGGAAAAAAAATGTTAACGGTAGATAGTAATTGAAGGTATAATATCTAAGAAATAGGGCCATCAATTGATCATCATCAGTTTCTAGATGAAATATTGCTTGTCACAAATCAGGAACAATCGATGTGTGGACAGATGATGACAGCTTTAGTAATGAAACTGTCAAAGTAAACAATGGGCTACCGCTCAGACGCCTTTCATCTTTCAGGACATTTGTTCAGTATTTGCACCCTAATCGAATGCTTAGTCACATGTTGTCGCGAGCAAAGTAAAGTTCAATAATGTGTTATCTTTGCCGTGGCAACAGAGAGAACAAATTCTACAGTCTGGGGAGTGTATTATCGCCTGGTCTCAATGGCATTAACGGATTCCGTTATCAGATAGCGATAGATACAAAAGGATGAAAAGCGCTGCTTAACAACCAAAATATGCTGCGTTGTACCGCTATATTTCCACCTCTCCAACCCATATTTGAAGGCATTTAATTTTGTATTTTAACTTTATTTTTAAATAAATACAGAGCGCAGTGCACAACTAAAGTATAGCAGAACTGATTCAGTGAAATAAAAGTGGATATTCAGGTTTCTTACCTAGAAACACCGCATGTTATGAGAACAATCTAACAAACCCCACGAATATATGGTAATTAGCAGCCTTGGCATATCAGTTTGGATATATATGAAAACATGACGCCAGCACTGTTAGGATTTTGAAGATAATTGTTTTAGTCAGACATGTCATACCAAGTAATATAAAACGTTGGCTTCATGACGCGCCAATGTCAAGTGAAGCTGCCACGGCGACAAGCCAACGATTTGTGTGTGTTGTGGTCCTGATGCTGAATGAGTTAGACAGTACTGACAGTGAGCAGATGCGAGTATTATCATAGTGCCATGTTCTTCATATCAGAATGGACACCGTGCCCTGAATGTCTGGGCATTGTGTGAGTGCTGCAGGAATGCTACAGCAAGAATGCCAGAACGTAAGACAAGCCTTGGCGTCAATGGTTTAATATCTACATACCAACAGTCTGACTAGTTAGATACGCATGCAGCGTCCACGATAAAGAAATTACTAGGTGCCCACGGAGAGGGTGGAATATTATTTTAAAAATTCCCTGCAGGGAAAACAAAACGGATTCTATAATTTGGAAAAATACAAGGGGAACATGTAGGGAATTTTATCTAGTGGTACATTGCAGAAAATGTCATGACTGAGAATTTTATCGCAGAGCCACAAAGTGTTTCATAATTATGATATATACATGTATTATAAATTTGTGAATTATATCTTAATGTGGGGCGGGGGGGGGGGGGCTGTAATAATGGGTAAATTATGGATATACTTAACAAATTATTCAATATGTCATGCATACATACAAAACTGTATAACCTATGTAACGTTCGTTGTACACTTTCTTAATCAGAACAAGAGCTTACAATTTGGCTATCCACTACAAATGCAAGTTCTGCTTCATATGATATTGTAAATTCGTGAAATATTTCTTATATATTGGAGTCGTAATGGTGGATCCTATATAATATAGCACGCGTACAAGTCATTCATTAGATATATATATGATATAAAGGAGAGCAATCTATAGATTATACAGTAACTGTGATGTAATTCCGTTTAAGTAAACCATGGGAAATACTCAACTTCTGTTCAATAATTGAGTAATTGCCACTATGTGGGTCCTCAACGAATTATGCAACAGTGAACGCAAGTCATTTAGATAGGGACTCGATATCCAGCAGAGACGACACGATGAATCTAGTTTGTTTTAATGTTGGGCCAGCGTCTGCGACGCTTGCCCAACATTAATGCAACCTAGTTTGGATGACTGCTGCTTGGATAGAAGGAGAGTGGTGGATACTGAAGGTGAGGTCCAAGGGGAGGCAATTTAATCTGAGCAGGGTTGCGATTTAGTCGCAGAAGCGGCTCCGGCTAAAAGCCTTTCTTTGTTGATTTCATCCGAGCATTCAATGCGGCACCCAACAATCTGCAGACGCCTGCAGTGCGCTGGGCTAATGTAGGCCCAACGCCACGCGGCGTTGGGCGAACATTAGCACAGCGGTATTTGATGTGATGTATAGGGATCTGCATCCGGCCGTTGCCCAGCCAACACGGCACCGGCAGCATCCGTAGACGGGACTCCAACCCAGGACCCCAACCCAGGCGGGGATCAAGTATTCGTCAGCAGCCGCCATCGACATGTAGCGTGGACAGGCAATGGCTACATCAACATCTAAACATGATTCCTGCAATATAACGAGCAATTGAATAATAATAATAACAATTTGAAAAATGGCAAATAAAACGTGTCTTCACCATTATATTGCCAACCGTAGACAGAACTTCATCCCGGGGATCAAGTATTTGGCAGCAACCGCAAAAAATAGTGTATGCAGACATCAGTATATAGGCCTACACCATAGAGTTAACTTTATGCCTACACCAACTACAACACGATTTCTGCAATAAAGACACATTGAAAATGACAATAAAAACATCATGTGGTATTCAATATTATTATGTCGATACTACCATCAGACATACTATTACATTACTTAACAGCTGTGTTAGTGGTTGTGTATTTTCACTGTCAAGTAACTGAAGAATCTTTGTCAACAATACTTCTTCTTGTTATTGCAGTTTATATTGCAGCTATTGCTTCACAGCTCATGTTACTGGTGGAGTTTTCTCGACTGCTTCTATCACCGCTTTAGCATTCATTGCATGAGAACTGGGGTCCACTCCAGGTCTAAGATCCAATTACAATGATTGTCGACAGGAAAATACCAGCAGTTATATTGAGCATAGCCCACCGGGCACACGACGTTGTTGCGACGTTGAATCAACGTCGTTGACGTTGATTCAACGTCGCAACCACGCCGTGTGTCCGGCGGGTAGACCCTCGTCAGTATTGTGGGATTAGAGGGTGAGTGGCGGCATTTTTATTTGTATTGGGCAATCCCCGCGGTGATTAGTATTGCGTGAATTTGTTTGTTCCAGACGAGCTCTCTTCTCTGGAGTATGATGTATGTCCTCTTCCAGAAAAAAACGATTTAGAGGATCGTTATGTATTCCACGTCATTGCCGTCCCCGGTGCTGCTCCTGTTGCTTGTGCTGCTGCTGCTGCTGCTGCTGCTGCTGCTGCTGCTGCTGCTGCTGCTGATGATGATGATGATGATGCTGCTGTTGCTGTTGCTGCTGTGGCTCAACAAGCAACAACCATAGAAGCTGCACGTTGAACATCAGCACCGACAGCAGCAGCAACAATAGCAGCAGCATCATCATCAGCAGCAGCAGCAGCATTATAACGGGATAGATGCAGTGGCCACAGCAGCAGCAGCGTCATCATCATGGATTGCCTACATCCCACTGCTTATGCATGAATGAATGAACAGCTTCGGTAAAAACCAGGTCACAGTCCCGTCGATTATTCATCAGTCTGTGTTTAATATTGCTACATATTACATCCAGAATAAGCTCGGCAGTCTGTCGGCAAATTTTGATGTCCTGCAGTGGCATTCTTTTTTCCGTTTTCGTAATTTAGCGTGCCATCCATTTAGTGTATATTTGCATTTTTAAAAGCGAGAAAACAGCTTGACGCTTTTTAAGTAGTCACTCACTCACTCACTCACTCACTCACTCACTCACTCACTCACTCACTCACTCACTCACTCACTCACTCACTCACTCACTCACTCACTCACTCACTCACTCACTCACTCACTCACTCACTCACTCACTCACTCACTCACTCACTCACTCACTCACTCACTCACTCACTCACTCACTCACTCACTCACTCACTCACTCACTCACTCACTCACTCACTCACTCACTCACTCACTCACTCACTCACTCACTCACTCACTCACTCACTCACTCAACCACCCACCCACCCACCCACTCACTCACTCACTCACTCACTCACTCACTCACTCACAGCATGAAACCAAGAGCAAAAAATATAAACCACCAAGAGATTCATGCACTTAATATGAGAATGCCCCATGACAAGATAAAGTATTACAGAGAAACTAAACAGGACAGCCATCTACTCCCGACAAACGCGCAACATCAGCCCAGTGCTAGTTCACTGATGTGTACTGAGACGAGATCCTGCAGTCGTTTTTGATGTCGCAACTCATCTGCCTCAAGAAGTTGGCTTAGTGTTGGCACAATGTCGTGAGACATTGTGCCAACACTAAGCCGACGTCTCGTTGGAGCTGAGATGTGATATTTCTCTGGTATGGAGGTTATTTCTAGAGGTTCTCTTGATTTTATGCCAACATCAAACCAATGTTTGGTTCCAGCTGAAATGTGGATATTCCTTCAAGATCCTGGCAAACACGAGACGTTGAACCGATGTTGATTTATATTGGACTAGCGTCGCAAACGATGGCCCAACATTTGATGTCAGCTACTTCCAGAGATTGTCCTGGTGCTCGGCAGAGCGGAGAACGCTCAGTAATAACCGTAAGACGCTCAAACAGATCAATATAGTCTGGCCCTGTAACGCCGCCTTCGTCATTACGCGAATATAAATGACTAATAATTGACTGGATATAGCGAGATAAGTGATTTGTCGTCGCCCCGTCCAGTGTTTAATGGAGGCAGGACACTGACGCTGTAGCGGATCCTGTTACTATTGTTGTTACACTCTCAGAAAAAAACGGTTCTTGTAGGCTCTTTGCTGGAAAGTAATATGGAGAAAGGTTCCAAATAGATAATGTGCACTACTGGATATACTCTTCTTCTATATACTTTATTCCCAACAAAGATGACATATTTAGCCCCTTTGGTACCACCAGTTAATTCCATGGTACCCGAAATAGTGACCAAGATCCACACATGTTGCTGGTGCTTTGGTAGTGGTGGTGGAGGGGGGTGGGGGGGGGGGGGTTATCAGCCTATTAATACATTTTAAACGGTCAAAGAGACTAGATGTTTTATTTGAATCTATCCTCTTATTAAAAATACATGTTTCATTCATTTGACGTGCAATTGTGTTGAGAATTTCCAGCTTCAATTGTTAAAAAATATTTCCATTGAAGAAAAATTGACATATCAGGTTTGATTAACCGAGGATATATCGTACAGTAAATATTCGATTGGGAACGTGCTCGAAAACGTCTATATATGGGCTTCGCAGTGTATAGATGCCTATATTGAGCAGTTGTTGACGACCATTTTCGTGTTGACAATGGGCATGAGGGATTCTTACAGGTGTGATGCATGGGATGAAAACTGCATCTATTATCGCCCAGGGACTAGCATATCCGGTAAACAACATTAGCCAGATGTCATCTAATTCTAGGATGATCACCGTTAGCACCATTATCTGATGATACATGTAGCCACCAGATTCGCACGTATTATTCCCCACAACAGTTGATATTTTATGGTTGGGCGGCTTTGCATCAAAGGCCAGCAATAGCAGTGATTTTATTGGCCACGCATAATGAATGAACAATGCCTTTTGCAGCTTATCTGTGAAATCAAGGTGATATTTGTAGGAAAATGTAATCATATTATAAGTCTAGAGCACTGATGTCGACAACACTAACTATAGTATCTGAGAATAGGGAATATTTATGTGATTTTAGTATATTTTATGTATATTATATCTAAGGAAATACGAGAACGTCCTTATTATGACAGATGATACAGTGTTGATTCAATTAATTTTATTTAAACTACTACGCGTATCCGCACATTACCATGATTACTCGTTTCGAAACAGGAAAACCCAGCTCTAAGATCCTCTGCAGAAACACGTAATAAATAATTGTCTTAAACACATAATGTTGAGCAGACGCTGGACCAACATTAAACTAACACTGGTTCAACGTCTCGTGTTTGCTGGTTGTCAACTCAAGCAATCAAGTGACCTAGCTGACCTCAATATCAAGACGAGGAGCAAAAAAACTGACCTTTTCAGATATCAGAAACCGAAAAAAAGTTTGTTATCGCTGTGTGGGCGATAATAGCGGAAGAAGTGAGTGGTGGTGACGTTAGTCGTGTCGACCTGGACCCACATTTATTTTCGTCCTGATTTTATTTAATAGATCCTGTGAACGGATCTGTCAACACTCAAGGCTTTTTATCTCCTCTAAAATGTTTACTATCTGGTATTTTTTTAACATTTTCCTACGCCAATTGTTTCTGCACATGACCTGCCTAAAGCTCGCGCGATTACTTCTATTTTTTTTTATTTCTGTGTTCGTTTCGGACGTTAGTTATGTCGTTCCCTCGTGAAAATGACACGATGTTAAGTACGTCCCAGCGTATTAAGTGGACATCGTTGTGCAAACTATGTAGATTATGACCCCAGACAAAATGCAACATGAAATGTCTATAGTCTGCCTTATATCCGATAATCTCAACACCGCTGCAGCGTATACAGAAAGTCCAAATGAATCTTGTAACAAGGGGTAACTCATTGTATTTGCTACGCATATGAAGGGGAATTATTTCCACGCTCATATATCATGTATATCAGTCTATGGCCGCTCAAATCACCGTACGTACACCTATGACAATTAAGTTGTTATAGTATGGAATACGAGTTTTGAATAAAAAACGAACTGTGACTTGAGTCCCTTTTCTATCATTGTGTGGATCCATATGTTTTTCTCAGTCATGTACAATGAAGTTGAATGTACATGCTTAAACGAACTGTGACTTGATTCTCCTTTTCTATCATTGTGTGGATCCATATGTTTTTCTCAGTCATGTACAATGAGGTTGAATGTACATGCTTAAACGAACTGTGACTTGATTCCCCTTTTCTATCATTGTGTGGATCCATATGTTTTTCTCAGTCATTTACAATGAAGTTGAATGTACATGCTTAAACGAACTGTGACTTGAGTCCCTTTTCTATCATTGTGTGGATCCATATGTTTTTCTCAGTCATGTACAATGAAGTTGAATGTACATGCTTAAACGAACTGTGACTCGATTCCCCTTTTCTATCATTGTGTGGATCCATATGTTTTTCTCAGTCATGTACAATGAAGTTGAATGTACATGATTTATGCATTTTCTTTTAATCTTTTAAACTGAATGGTCAAAAGATGAAAAACAAATGTTGAAAACTGGAGTTATCAAGTTATCAATGCGTCGTATGTGGTGTGTAGGAGCAATTCTCAGTGAGGTCATAGAGCTCTGTGATGGCCATGTTATCACCAGTGGATTGATATCGTTGACGAATGTTACGCCACCCTATCTCAAATTGCCGTCGCGAAGCATTTTACGATCTGGTTGACACCCATCGAGTCCACTGTTGGCTTTTATGGTCCACCAAGCACTTTCTGTGTGCAATAATACGATATTATCCGGCAAACACGAAGCATTCACCCAGTGCTGTTTCAGTGCTGGGCCAGCGTCGAAGACGGTGGGCCAACTTTGAAACATCATCGGATGAATGCCTCATGTTTGCTGGGATATATGTGTTCATTCATCATTATTTAATTTTGGCATTTCGTTAATTATTTTAATGTTGGAATATTTATAAGAAAGACGTTGAGATCATAAATAACCAAATAAGGTAGACCCAATATATGTAAAAATGTCCTAATGTCCAGCATTGCCAATATGCTGCTCAGGTCAAATGCAAACAGCAGCAACGGTATCATTGTCACTCTGCTGTCCTAACCTCTAATGGAAACTCCATTAACAATCACATTGTAACATTTTGCCGAAAAAACCTGCGCGGCAGATGTGTTGATTTGTCCCTGAGCGATAATAAGTGATTGTTCGGAGGTATCGGAGTGGAAGTGGTTTCGCATTGAATCTTGACAAGAGACGCTTCTGTGAACCATGTAAACGTGTATATTTCCGGTGGTTTTAATTTTCGCAAACTTCCCGCGAATGTCTAGCTTATTTCAGAGTTATAATATATGATGTGCTAGAACTTTTAACAACATGAATTAAACGTTCGCTCAATGAGAATTGAGGCTTATTTATTCGCTGCATTCATACAGTTTATTTGCTGAAAATTTACAGTAATCCGATTTAATCTGATTTTAACGCCATGCTAGGTGTGAAAAAGCAAGGGGCTCGGAGGTGAGACTTTAGAAAGATTAGTCCTTTCATGAAATATGACTAGACTCATTGTCCAGAGAAGGAGACCATGCAAGCTGAAAGGAAAACGTGATTTTAGGGTTTATTCTGCCAATATTTATCCTTGATATATACTGTACACTGTTATAAGAGGAGACTCGACCCGATTTTAATGTACAGTATAGGATTATAAAACTGAGTGCATCCACAAGGCCTCCTCTGCGCTGTGCCATTTTACGTGTTTTTTTTCTGGGACCCCATGGGGATGAAGAGTTTGAGCGGCCTGACACCTTTATTGAATACAGCAGGCTCCCTGCAAACGCCAGTCATTAAACCAATGTTGGTTTGATGCTGGGCCAACGTCGTAAACGGTGGCCTAACATTAAACCATCATTGTTCCTTGTTTGTTGGTGTGCTTTCAGGCAGTTTTCTTCATACAGGTGTTGTGAGCGTAGTTTGGACGTGAATAGTGTATTATTAGTGGTCTATAGACCAGGTTGACAGCGGGCCAACCTGCGCCAAGGTTTAGAACAGGCCGTGCCCTATAATTTCTGAATCGTCCCTGTTGTGTTTGACAGCAATTATGCTGTGACCACAACGCGGCAGTTTGATGTGGAAAGACAGCTTCTCTATTCTCAAAATGTCTTATTTTGTACTGAATAAAGGAGTGAATATCATTTAAAAACAACTGATGGTTTAAAATATTATATATTTATATCAATTTTCTTCTTAGTTGTATTAAATCCTTACTTAGAAATCGTTATTACCTAACATTTTGACTCAGAACCATTTTCATTTAGTATTTTATTTGATAATAATTGTATATTTTAACTGAGAAGATATGGTGAATAACAAGATAACAAGATACTGTGCTAAGATGGCATATTCATTGTAAAGCAAGTGCGAGGCACTTGGGATTGCAATGGTTTTGATTGTAGTATCAAGGTATCCTGGACTTTTTGCTTTTTGTTTGTAGTATTTAAAGTGTCCTTTGTGGCTACTATACATTAGGAAGCGTTTGACGGCGTGAGGTATGATTAGATCTGGCAAATTACGTAGGTAAACATGGTATATGTGCTCAACCCCGAATACCAGGCCCAATTACCAGCCATTGTGCTCAAATCTGAGCTCTCCCCAAACACAAAGACGTCAGCCCAATGCTGGATCAATGTTGGATCAACATTGACCCAACATTGGGTCAATGTCTAGTGTTTGATGAGGATCATTATTCCATATCTTCGTAGCGGTGGCACAATGAATAAGCATCAAACCCTAAACCAAACACATATCTAACCCTTACAGTGCGGAGATAGACTTTAGTCGTCAGAATCTGACGTCTGTAGACGTCAGATTCCGACGTCTAAAGTCAATCCCCGCACTGTAACAGTAAATATATTTCTAATGGCCGTACACCCATGACAGAGGTATTCAAATGAATCAGAACGAGCTATCTAAGACTTTTATGATGACATCATATTGAAATAAACCCTTTGAGAGATTTGAGAGATTATTATACTTCTATTTCGTAGCATCAGGATATTTTCATTCACTTTGAAGTGGAAAGTGCGGCAGCAATTTCCGGTTATCATTGATATATAACAGAGCATATCTACAACACATTGGCACTATCACATCACCACGATCGCGTATAAGCAATCTGAAAATATACAATCTTACTTTGTTACTGTACACATTTTAAATACAAAAGAATAATGTGCAATTAATATTTTACAGATGATATAGTTGTTTTTAATATATAATATTTTATATCAGCTCACATCTGGCTACTACCAGATAATATGACAGCTACCATTTTGTGTTCTTCAAATTCGACATTTAGAACATTATAGCTATATTTTGATGTGAAATATAAGGTAAAGAGTTTGGTTTTCCAAATGGTTCGTGCTGATCGCCGCTATGGGGCTAATACCGTGACAACTAGCGTTGCTTACTTCATGCCTCATGGCCTCCGGGGTTGTTTTGACCTCTGCCCTGGCAAACTGAGGGTGTTTGACCTTCCAGCATGGTGACAGGGTAGGTTGGCGTGACTCGACCTTATTATCTCTCTGTCGACGAGCGAGTTATGAATACGTTAAAGTTTACCATCACATTGACATGAGTTGCCCCGACCACTGCCATCTTAACTGTCACGCACATACAGGATATAGAAGCTTCTGGCTTATTGCGCACACTATGGTTGTACCATGCGAAGACAAGCCGCAGCTACAAGTAAAAGTATAAGTGCAAAGACAAAACAGCATTGATTAATCTCTTGCAAACAATAATTTCAAATTGCCCAGTTTCCATGTAGAATCATAACATTTGCCTATCGATTATGCTGTTGGTGTTGCATTACACCCCACATTTATGGGAATAAAACTTTTAGTTTTTTACTGGATGTACATTATCATCGTCGTGCCCGACGTGGAAATAAAGATGTTTATTTTGTTATGTGAAGCCCGCTAGTGCGAGGGAACTTCAGAAACGTGGTACGACATTCCATGAAATGGATTAGAATACAGTGATTATTCAATACACACTATGCTAAAAATTAGTTCAAAACAAAACATTTTGTTCAGTAATCAAAGCAGTATTACCAGTCTACTGTCGCAAAGGGTCGTACGTATTCACGCAACATTTACTAAAATAAATTGCCGGACTTGTTTTCGTGTTGCGGACGGCAAGTTGAGAACGTTAATTCACCGTTAGCCCAATCATTAGCGGCTTGCTGGTGGTGGTAGCCTAATGGCTAGCCTAATTCACCGGAAAATTCCCCACTGCACGGCCATTGATCGCCAAGCATGTACTGTAAAACGGCACGACATTTCCTGAACGCAGTATACTGCTCAAAATCACCCTCATTTGACTTTAGGAGAACGCTCTTTGACCTTCAATGGAAATTGCGTGAGAAAAGACGAAACGCTGCACGACTCTTGATTCTTATTTGTATGGATTATTGCATTTACAGAATCATAATTCATAATTTTTGGGCATCGTTCCTTACTGCTACCCCGTAAAAATGACCTACGAAATAAAATACAGAAAAATATGTACAGTAATACTGTATAGCACTTTTCAAGCAATTGAAAAAATATAAAAACACTGTTGTTTATACGAGAGCAGACCGGATGTAGGTACAAGTATATAAATGTATGAAAACTATGAAGTTTAACAGTGATTAGATATGGATTTTTTGGTAATCTGTACAATCGTTTATGCACATTATAATGGTTTCATTTCAAATACATTTCAGACTGAGCATTTATTTGGTTCACTAACACCCATGAAGCAAGTTGGAACCGAAATAAGAACAATGTTTGCACACAGTAAACTTGACTGGATTCCACACAATCTAGCCATGTGTGCGTTCTCCTGATTGTCACGTTGTAATGTGCTGATCGGGCATTTGCCAGGCTTGACCACTGCTCTGACGTGCAAAGCCAAAAGGCAGTATCTGCTTACTTTAGAAGTAAGCAGATACTGACTGTTGACTTTGCTTGACACTGCTGTTGACTGTTGGTTTTCAATCACAGCTACTTTTGTTTGTTTTCCTGGCTGATAGTGACATGTTGTTACTGGGGGCTGGGTGACCTTGTCCACACCGGTCAGTGTTAGCAGGTCAAGGCCATGTCACACTTCATGTACATGCGCTGATTGGGTGTTACGTCAATACAAGATTGTGTTGAGTTAACCCTTTGAACTCAATCGTCTCCTTTATTCACCAAATGTCATCTGAAATGAAAAAATAAATGAAATATTTCACTTCGGTATTTTATATTCGCCTTAGATGACAAGTCATAGATGGGTTTTGACCCTTGTTCTGCTAGGCTCATTTATATACTGTTTCAAGATAGTTACAAAGGAAATATCACCTAATTTTGTTAAATTAGTTTGTGGTAGATGCTCAGTTAATCAAATAACTTTATATATAATGTTCTTGGTGAATCCAATTATTCAATATTGGAGATGTATATTTTTCATAAATATACATATTTTTCGTCAGTTGATTTGATCAGGTGGTATATAGCCACAATTTACAACACAATTTTTGAGCCTGAACAATTTACAACACAATTTATGAGCCTGAACATGCAGAATAAGTTATTCCGGAGTAGTATAGTATTGAGATGTGGGTTCCGGCTGTCTCTAAGGTAAACTTTTAAACATGTACATAAGATGTTGTAACATAGCGATGTAGCTCTTGGCTATACTTTACAAGTTACGACATCCCTAGAAATACTAGAGATGTTGACCCAATGCTGGTTTAATGTTGGTCCACCGTCTTTGACGGTGGACCAACATTAAACCACCCTTGGGTAAAATGTCGTGTTTTCTAAGTAGCTGCGGACATCCGCTCGGCTCAGACATACCTCCAGAATCCTTAGTAATAACATACCGTTATGTGGCAAACGAGATCTTCCATTAGGCATACAAAAGAGAGTCAAATTGCGCGCAGCGAGTTACGCAACTCGCATAAAGGCGACTCTGCTGGGAGCCGTCGGCTGCGCTATGGCGGTCATTTGATATTATATGGTGGTGCATTAACACCCTGAATAACCCCAACACAAAACATCATCATCACCATCTACGTGTATCTGTCCGCCCACATTGACGAAATTATCATTTACCTACAAATGGGTATATTTAGCTGGCCAATGTTCAACCCATGTTGCTTTATCGTTTTATATCAAATTTCTTACTTAAGTTTCATTAAATTTCCCGCTGCAATTGTTCCCAATTTTTTGTCTTGCAGTGCTAATTTATTTATTGATTTGTCACGGGCGCCAGCAAAATAATCTTTATTATGACATTTTCCCATCATTCTCTTTACAGCCGATCATTATGTTGTAATTAGTGTTTTAGGAAAACGTTTTTCATTAACTGTAGTAACAGCGCAAACTGTTTTTTATCAAAAGCTTATACATTGATAAATTTAATGCAATTACTAAGGAATGTCCCACTGTGATGCACTGACGATATTCGAAATAGTTTCAATATGTCAATTTTCGCGATTAAATATTCCACATTAAGTGATCATTATCAATCAATGGAGAAAATGTATCACCTTCATATTATGACGTTTTTATCGGATTACCAGTTAACTCTCAATTCTCCATTATATAATTATATCGCCGTACTGATAAGTCGCGTCAGTAAGGCGATATAATGATATAATGGATTATTATGATACCTATCACTTCAAGGGGATTTCGCGCAATATGGATATTGATAATTATTATTGGATAACGATGTAGGCTCTATTGGCATGTTGACAATCCATCACTAGCTCAATACATCGATAAAACCGTCATTATTAAAGTCTTAAGTTCATAAACGAAATATAACCTTTGATTTATCGACATTAAGATGGACGCTGAGTGAATGTGGGGGCAATATATTTCTGCCCTGGGACAGACAATCGGCCGGATTGAGTCTATGCAATTATCGTATTATACTTCTTGTTATAAGTTTCACTACCCCTTTACATACAAAGAGTTTCGTGATGTTTTCATTTACTGTGAGGTGTGTATTGTTACAGTACTGCCACCACACAGTCAATTAAATGACCCTGTACTTTTTTTATGAAATGAGAAATATCAAATTGAAACACCATACGCCAGGACCCCCTGACCCCCCTTGCCCTGTGTTTATGTCTCGTTATGATATTCAGTATGCATTTCTGTTTTCACTTCATTATCAAACATTAAGTTGATGAAACAATGTGTATAAGAATATGAAGAATCCACAACCCACCCGCGCCTATAGGCTAATCCGCATTACAAAACCCGACTCTTAATCCAGTCAGCCGCCGGGTGACCACTATAGCCTAACTTTAAGAACCTGATATCAATTAGAGCCGCACACCTGACACTGTTACACCAGTGAGCCTATTATGACGCTGACTTAGCTGGATTATTTGTTTGACTCAGGCTGCCTGGTGTTTCGCAGCTGCCCACAATGGCATCAAAGCCCGGGTCACACCGTAACCGCCGCGGATCTAAACAACCCGGCTGACCGGTTCACGGGATATCAATTATTCTGACCGCCAATCGATCACCATAGAGATCAACTTATGAATATGTAACGACTCTACTTGACATCCTTGATCGATTAGGTTAATCCAGTCTACGGTCGAGAGGTCACGACTTGCAAAATATACTGTTATTTTAACGTTGGGCCAACGTCTTACGACGTTGACCCAACGTTAAAACGACATATTTTATTGTGTTGAATCGCCGACAAATCGGGATAATCCTATTTGTGGGATAATACCCAGAGTGGTATCGGATTTCGCCTAGGTCTTAATTCGGCAGTACATTCCGATGTGTTTGTACCGTTACCGTAATAAATAAGTAGTGGGGGAAGTGCTATCCCCCCCCCCCCTCCTCATTTACCTCTATGCATTGCTGATTTACCACATTTATAAGGGCTATTCGTGTCTCTTGTCATATCTAGAAATATTATACCCATTTTTAAGACACTTAGCACATTTAACAACTCTGAATGCATATGGATCTATCATTAAGCCGTCTGAAACTAAATTGACGAAGAGGTTTCAAATGCAAATTTTAGAAAACATTCTACTAGTATTCAGACAATCATATTTAAAATAATACATATTTTAACAACTTTGAATGCATGTAAATTTCTCATTTAGTTGCTTGAAAGATGAAAACATTTGAATTTGTAATGCTATGTTTTTGTTTTAGGCAGCATTCCACCATTATTCAGACAGCCTTTGTTCATGTCATAAGTGGTAGACAGTGCTGCTATACTTGAGGCCCTGTCATTTATTTGCATAACAGGAATCACTAACACTGTAATATGAGTAATTTACCATGGAAGGACCTCGCGTCAGTGACTGTGTGTTGACGTAAGTGACTGTGTTGGCACTGACTCTCTGTTGTCATAACGGATCCACTATTTATTAGCTATAAATGTCACCCGTGTTTGAGATGATGACACGAGAGTCGGCACTCCTCAGTGTATGACTTGATAAATCACCACACTCTCACAGGACGTCGTAGTTCCATATTTTGTATCCATTGTTCTCATAACACAGGATGCGCCAATGTCTGCTTCCCAGAAAACGGTAGACATTCACCCAACACTTTGGCTCAGTGTTGGGCCAGCGCGTAGACGGTGGCCCACCACTCAGCCAACGTTGGGTGAATGTCTTGTGTTTGCTGCCTTGAGGCATCATCCAATTCCCGACGAATATAGACTCACTGATAATAAAACAGTTGAACAAAACTACTGAAACAACTAAATAAATAAGTGCGATTTTTATTGGAGCAATTAGATTAGTTGCAGGGTTTACCACGCTTATCGAAGTATATTTCTTTTACGTTTCATTAACTTTGCAATTTGAATCTCTGCCAAAACTCCTACCCTACTTCATCATGTTTATGGAGAATGAAAATAATATATTTTTGTAAAATAGACAAGTGTGACATACCAAACGGCGAGGACTATTAGGGATTATACATTTTTTATTTTATAAAAATATGGCACAATTGCGACAAGGGGAAATTTGAAAATTTGCCAATAAACTTGACCAGTGTTGACAATAACTCTGATTGTCGGTTGTTATGCTGGTCATTCTTCATTATACATAGAATATTCTTGAAGTTATCCGCCATTTTCTGTATGTTACTCGCGTGCAGCCTGTACTCACAGCGATGTTTCTGAATGTCCATGTATGGGTATTACGGCTAGACCCTCAACCACTGCCCACCAAAATAACACGCGGCTATTCTTTAGGGAGGTAACAAAACCAAGAGAATGTCTGCATTAGAGCCCTTGAGGGTCTGACAGGAACGATTGGCAGCAACTGATCAATACCGCCAGCTCCCATGTCTACAGAGGACACGGGTGCTGGGCCCGGCATAGACACAATGTTGTGCCAACTTCTCTGCCTTGACTTGGGTCTCCCTGTGTGCATCCTGATGCCCAAAATGGGGAAAGAACGGGGAGAAAATGGGCTAGAGTCAATACCAGACCGGGATCTGTCTGAGTAACTAAGGATGGAAGAACACACTGATCAGATGCCATGATAGCAGGGATTTAACATTGGTTTCACACATGAAACTTGCGTCACAAGTATCCAAATTCAAGCTCGGTTTATGTGAATTAAAGACGAAATGCAACTTATTCAAAAGGTACACCCCAAATAGACATATATTTAACATGTTTAATGCCCAATGAAAGATAATTATAGATGTAACACGCACACAAGGTTAAAAGCTCATACTTATGATATAATTATGTTACCTTATGAAATGGCAAGAAATGACCTTTCAATATTTCGTTCTGGTTGAAATTCCAATGGAAACATACTGGGAGTGGTCATTACATTGTTAAGGGAATTGTCTGGCTGGTAGTGGAGGCATCATCTGTATACTGACCAGGTACTGAACCAGGATTTAGATAGAGAGCATAAATACATGACGTCAGTCCCAGTCGGGATTTGAGCGACCTGCCCATTCTCTGGCTGAAATTGAATGTCATCGACTGGCACATAGACCCGTGTAGCCGGGGTGGATGGGGTCTATGGAGTGAAGCGGAATGGCCCGCGATGCCTTGATGCATGCCATCACAGGCTAAATCTGACAATCCCATAGAGAAATCAGAAACAGGCCCACCTACCAACCCAGAATAAAAACAGCAAAACAGACCCACATAGCAACCCAGAACCTGCTTATATAAACACATGGATATAAGAGTAAGGTATCTGTCCTTATTTGGAAGCCATTTTAGCAATCACAAAACATCAACACAGTGTTGGTTCAATGCTGGGCCAGCGTAGTGGATGTCTCGTATCTCGAGATATCGAGATTTATATTCCTGTAGTATTTAAGATGAAATGGGTTGCTGCATCCTTCAATAAAGTAGGCTACTGTGGTTCGATACATTAACACAGCTCTTGTCTCAATGTATGGTTATTGTGTATGACGTTGGCCCAATGTGGAACCAATGCTGGTTTATCTTATATGGCGGTTTTTTTTCTGGAGAGCAGACCTGTCACTGGCAGAAAGAGTCAATATTCGAAAGGGAGATGTGATTTGACTACATGACTTGACACCACAATGTCTGGCGATGACGTCACAGAAAAGCTCCTGAATAAAAAAAAAACGCCGCGATACTGACACTTAAAAAATTACTGAACACAATGATATTAACTGAATATTTCAGTGGTTTCACTCATAATCTGACATAACCATGATTTTCCCTTTTACATCTATTTTGTATTTCACCAATTCCTCAATAAAATATGTTTATACTAAATCTTTGAGAGCAGTTTAGAATATATATAAAAAAATGCGGTTCAGTTTTGCGCTACAACCTGACATGTCATTATGAAAAGAATCAACAGGTAATTCTCATCAGAATGGAAACTATCCCTCCTGTAATGTTTTCAAACATAGTGATTTTCGGTATTATGTTCATCGAAATGCGATGGTGTTATTTTATAAGAAAATAAAAAAACTGATCTTTGAAACAGTCCATGAAAGTTAATCTTCCCTAAGCACTGTATTTATTGTTTGATAAACACAGGAGTTGCGACGTGAATGTTTTTCCTAAGTGGACTTGAATGTGGCAGCCACAGAGGCCAGTGGAAAAAATGATACTGAATCCCCTGTCTCAACGTTTTTTTCGATGCTGGGCCAGCATTGGAACAACGCCAGATTACCACATGGTATTAGAAAGAAAAGAAAAGCGGCAGTTGTCAAGATTAGAAACATGAACGTTTTATTTCGTTTATACCGAATGTATTTTTTTAGACTTTGAACTGCTTCAGGAGGCCTCTTCATCCTTATAGCTTCTGACGGCCGTATTATAGAAATAGAAATATCAACAAAGACATTTGTTTATGTCTGGTCTAAATGGAAACAACATTTCGTTTGAATCACGATGTGAGAGATAGACTTGCAAAGCTCAAAGTTTATCTAGGAGTGTCTAGATTTATTTTTTTATGGGATAAAGTCTCTGTAGCAGGCCCTTAGAAACGACAAAACACGCAATAAGTGAGTTCTCATCATTGAGGTGTCAAATTTAGATGAATGATTCATCCAGGAATCATGTGCCATAGAAAACAATGCGACAATGGAATTAAAAACGAAAGTAAAAAGGAAATGTATATACTGTTACTTAATTCTTCTTCTTCTTCAAAATTAAATACATTTGTAAACAATATTAATGTTATAATATTGAAATACATGCATGTTATTTACACAGCTTGGTACAAAGTATAACTTTTGCACCTAAATATCTATATTTTATTGTGAAAAACACTACGTATTCTAGCTGATTCACAAAACAAAAACACATGAATATAGTTTATAGATCTATTAAAAAAAATTCTGAAATTGTTAAAAAAAAAACACTTTATAACTAGAAAATGTTTCTACTTTTGTATAAACAGACATTTTTCTCGCTGAGACGAGCGTTTCTAGTTATGCCCCACTCAGGTATTTTTTGTTATACCATCATGGTTACATCACTTCTCTGTTCAACACTAAACCTGACTTTTAGCTGACTGCTCCAGTGTTTTACAAGCTGATTGCCAGCTGGTGGCGCTGTATCTATCGCGGCAGGTAGATTTATTTTCCCCTGCTGGCACGTGCAAGATAACGGCAAATTCCTCGAGATTTATCCAGACAATCAAACATGCCATTGGAATCAAAGGGTGATATTTATAACAAGGAACATGGATGACATTTTCTGTCCAAAGGGGCCGATATACTTTGATGTCAATAACTTAAATCTCCACACAATCTAAGTGGTCACATCACATGTAATAAATTTTGACCTAATTCTTCAAATTATAAGAAATTATCTTGAGCAACTCATCAGGATACATTTGTGTTGCCGCTGGCATTAGTGATGGCTGTATTGATAAAATTCGTATCATTAACTTATCAATCACGAATGTTGTTTCAATGGTGGGCAAACGTTGTTGATGTTGACTCATTATTAAAAAAAACATTGGGAAGACGTCTATCAAAAGCTTTCTACCTGAAATAATTGAGAATATATTGTAATCTATACATGCTAAAGCAATCTCAGCCACAATTTGTCTGCATGTAATATCACCCCAAGAAAGTGGTAGAAGTCCCCATCGGTGCCCCTTTTATCATCTCGTGTTCCATCTTGACTTGCAGCGTTGACCTTAGCGTCACTGTTGTATGTAGAGTCAGTTATCTCCTAGTTTACATGGATCGATGAGATGAATTTAAGGGAGTGACATATGAAGACATCCATGGATGTCTGAGCATTAGGTTGAAGAGTCTAATACGCGTAGTATAGGCTTCAACCATCAAGATATGATAGTGGCGATGTATTAGTGTACATTCATTGTTGAATGCTTATCCATGAATGATGGTGTCACTATTTTAAATGTAGTTAGTGACCAAAATAAAAAAAAAAAGATTAAATTTTCATATTTTTTTTCTTTTTTGGTTTATATTACCGAAAATACATATTTCAACATATATTTTTTTAACCGTTCAGTTCATTTTCTACATTATTATTATTATATATTGTTATAGAAAAGCAGGCACATGTTTTTCCTCATGGTGAATACAGGTACTGTTCATGGCCCACAGGCATATACCAGATTTTTCTTTTCCAACAACATCTCAGGAAATATTTTTTTTTCTTGGTGTCGAGAAAGCCACAGCTGTACATGTACCTTTCCTGGGAAAATATCCCCAGTGCACGCCTGGTATACTGTTCAGCGTAAGTGGTACCATGCGAATAGTTATATATTACGCATAGCGTTTATTTATCAGTGTGTGAATAATTACTTATTATAAACAGCCATTCATGTATGTTGTGAATATATTATGTACGGTGTATGTTTTTAAATAACATTATTATTCGAGATGAAATACTTTGTAAGCAGCTGTGCTCTTGTATCGACTGTGATATTTGTTTTGATGATAGGGGTGAATACATTGATCAACATTCTAATTTTTTTATTGACACTATTTTATTAAAGAGGACATAGTCTGCGCAATTAAATATCCTCCAAAGATCTGTTAACACCTCCCCAACTGAGAGAAATAATCTGATCAGCCTGTATGGGTGTATGCTACCGTGCGAAGGCAAAAGGCAGTATCTGCTTACTTTACAAGTAAGCAGATACTGGCTTTTGGCTTTGTAGAGCAGTCTGGGACTATTCCCCATGCTTCACACGTATTGTCCTTATCAACAAGTACACCGGGTAGTGTACCACCGCTCCGGACGAATGCAGCCCTACATCTGAACACGAGACGTTCACCCAATGCTTATATAATGTTGGACCAGCGTCACAGACGCCGGCCCAGCATTAGGCAAGCATTGAACCAGCGGCTCTTGTTTTCGTCCCTGCAGCAAAATGTCTGCCCGACCGGGAGACAATCATATGCCAACGCCTTCCAGTGGCTGGCTAAGTTGATTAGGGACATGTAGCTTGTCTAGTCCCCGGGAATTTTTATTCACAGTGATTAATTCCCTACGTGACCTGATTCTAGTTTGACATGATTCTAGTTTGACCCTTCCTCCAGGACTTATCCTTATTCTCACGATGTGTTTACTATTTTGTAGAAAATGTAATACCATCAATCTGGGATTTGTTATCAACGCTTTGTTATACTGTTAAATATTATGTGATTTCAATTAAAATAACTCTAACAAACTAATCACTATAATAATACATATTCTACTATTTGCAAACGATTTGTGTATTTTTTTTAAATATTTAAACTCTCCCTCCGCATGAATTTACTATACATAATTATTATATATTTTTAACATAATTATATATTTTTGACATTTATTGATCAAATTCATTCCCATATGCATAAATACACATGCATGAACATATACATGTAACATGGTATTTCCCTTACATCATAATGTATTTAAAGATTACCTTTTACAATAATTATCTACACTACCATCACTAAAACAGACCGTTCCATATTCATTTCTAGTATGTGTGTACACAGTAATGCTTCTATTTCTCCAGAATATAGTCGCCCGAGATAATCGATGTAATGACACATCCCTAAGTATATTTCCATACCCAGTACTCCATCTTCAGTGCCCCCTCAGTGACTGTCACCATGTCACGAGGTAACCACCTACACAATAAGTTGATCCAATGTTTGTTCAATGTTTGCCCATCGTCTGTGATTTACCAGCATTGTTATTCAAAATAATGCATACATGCTGATCATGATGACGTATGCACAAACGAAGTTTGTCTTTAATATCGATAAACTTTGTAACAGCCTAGTCTACTGTGTGCATCCCTTGATTTTATAAGGAGATGTCACCTGATATTGCGAGGGCTGGTGGAGGGTGTGTTGGTAAATATGCTTTATACATCCACCAACAAGGCAACAACAGTTTTTACAGACATGTTAGACTCTGCCATGTCCATTGAAAGACGCTGGTGAAGCCATAGTATATTGTGACTCGTATTAGAATGAGCTCCTACCCACTGGCACACGAGGTGTCAGCTCAGTGGTGTAGGAACATCTACAAAGCAGAGATGGGTTGACCTAAAGCTTTCAGAGCAGGGATCTACTTGATACGTCAGAATGTACTTTATACGTCAGATTCTGACGTCTAAAGTCGATCTATAGACGTCAGAATAAGTCGATCCCAGCAATGAAAGAATAAAATATATATAAAGGCCGTAACACATAACATATCAAGCGAAAGAGCTAGCTAAGACATTTATGATCATTTCAAGTTGAAAAAACCCTTTGGTCTCTATCGTTTACATACAAATTAGACTTTGTTTTAATGTTGTTTTAATGTTAGCCCACCGTCTGAAAGGTGAGTACAACATTGAACCGGTATTGGATCAACGTTTCGTGTTTGCAGGTAATGTGTATACAAGCCTAAACCGAGGCCTAAGCCTCACTCTGGTTGACAAAGCGTCACGTTGTCTTATGGGGTTTCTTCCTAACGTCAGACATCACTAATTGCCGCGGGGATGTACGGGGTCAGAGGGCAGATAACCTTGACCCCGGCCCTCAGTAGTACCTCTTCTCTCACCAGGCGGAGTGACTGCTGTCAGAAGACTCATCTTTCTCACGTTGTCATAGAAACAATAATGCTATGAAATGTTGATGTTATTCCAAGGACGTATAGAACGTCCGTGGTTCAAAATACATTGTTCAACTTATCAATGAAAAGCAACCACTCTTCTCTTTATGTAAAATTGAAGTTTACAAAGGCGTAGCCTGCAAACTTAAGGTCATTTGTATATTTCGTTCAACAATAATTTGTGTTATACAAACAAAATGTGCAATACGACTGACAAGCTGACTGACTGACTGGCGCACTGACTGATTGGATGACTGACTGACTGGCTGATTGATTGGTTGACTGATTGGCTGGCTGACTAACTGGTTGCCTGGCTGATTGACTGGGTGTTTCGCTAACTCGTTGGCTGGCTGGCTGGCTGGCTGGCTGGCTGGCTGGCTGGCTGGCTTGCTGTCTGGCTGGCTAGCTGGCTGGCTGGCTGGCTGGCTGGCTGGCTGCTGGCTGGCTGGCTGGCTGGCTGGCTGGCTGGCTGGCTGGCTAACTGACTGGTTGACTGAATGACTGGCTGACTGGTTGACAATGTGTCTGGCTGACTGGCTGGTCGACTGACTGGTTGACTGGTTGGTTGATCAACTGGTTGCCTGTCTTGCTGGCAGACAGGCTGGCTGGCTGGATGGTTGACTCGCTGTTTGAGTCGCTGACTGGTTGACTGACTGACTGGTTGACTGGGTGGCTGACTGACTTGCTGATCGGTTGCCTGACATGATGACCACTTCTACCGGTGCAGTTTGCTAGATGGTCAGTTGCAGGCTGGAGACAGAGCGTTCAGTCATGGCTTCCTATCCTGTCATGTGAGAGGAAGCAGAGGACGGTGTGTGTGTGGCGTGGGAAGAAGGAGATGCCTCAGGGCCAGAAATCGATGAAAACACAGCCTTGTTGATCGCCTCAGTCCGCAGTTTCTGCTCTGGACTATTTCTGGCGCTGACAGCCAGTCCTCGGTTACAGCCATGTTAATTCAATCTAATCTTCTCATCTTAGCGGTGGTCAATTCTACTAAATAGCTGATTATCACAATAAACCTGGGTGTGTATGATGTCGAATAGGCAACCGGATACATAGGTCGCAAATAAACTGTCAGATTGATCGAAATCGTGGGATAATGATTGGTCAATCGTCCAATCATTATCCTACGATTTAGATCAAGCTGGCAAGTTATCGCGATCCGTACAACCTTATTTTCATCCAATTTAAATTACCCATCATGACATGTAGTCTGGACTTTTGTCTGCGAAAAAATACCCACAATGAAACAATTCTACCAGCTCTTGAAAAAATGCGTACAGCTGAAAATAACCATTTTAATTAGTCCCCTTGGCATCAGAGGGTTGTATATGCTATAAAACTGTCATATGACACTTTAACTCTTACAACGCTGCAATACTTTTGTAAAACCCATCGAGACCAAATGGATTTTTGCTATTCGAAATCATCATTAATGTCTTAGCGCTGTCCGATTCATTTGAATACCTATGCTATGGGTCTGCGGCCATTATAAATAGTTTTCTCTTCCAGTGCGGGGATCGACTTTAGACGTCAGAATATGGCGTCTATAGACGTCAGATTCTGACGTCTGAAGCCGGTCCCCGCACTGACAGGGTTATTACCAAGGTAACTGTATTAATTTTAAATCAATTACGAACTTATATCAATTAAAAACTTTCAGTACAACAAAGGCATGCAAAATATTAACTGCGTATATTGTATTCAGATTTGATCAACCATTTTGTCACAGTTCAATCGACATTTATTGTTATTGTGAGGTTGAACAGTGCTGATGAACACTTGAGCATACCATCATACTGTGTTACTTTACTGTGCATAACGTGACAGATATGGCCTCGTGGATGGGCCTTTTAAAGACGCCTATTGCCCTTTAAATCAACTCCCACGTGACATTATCTGCCTGTACCATCGCAATTACGCATGGGGCACTGAGCCAGCGCTGGCTCATTGCTGGGGCAATGTCTGTCACGCTGGACCAGCTTTGATACAACGGTAAATCAATCTTTCAAGTTTACTTGGTACTTAGTTGGTAATAGAGAGCGGAATATTTCATTGGAAATCTCCTCATACTAAGTGCGGCTGAGAAATATATGGTAGCCCGGGGCTAGTAAAACACTGCCTGACATGCTAGAACAAATTTGGTGTCGCATGGTGATTTCTCCTTTGATAAAAACAAAGAGTAGGGATAAAACTGGTTTGTTATATCACGGACGAACACATTCACAAATCATTTTCATTGATCCATATATCATACAAAATTTGGTCGGAGAAACTTTATTGTTTAGATCCATTACATTTATAAGAAACGCGAGTGGGATTTTCTTTGTACGAAACGAAAATGTACTACATTTGTAACTGAGTAATGTTTGCTAGTTTTTCTAAGAGAGACCATCAAGTGCACGGGAGAAGTAAAACCCCACACATAATTAACCCATTGTTTGCTGTATGTTGGCTGTAACATGTGGAAGTTCCCCTATTGTTTGCTTTATGTTGGGCAAACGATGGATTCACCCTTAACATGCTTAAAGCGATAAGTTATATAATTTAATTTGCACTCACTTGATGTTGTGTATCGCTATCGCGACCCACAACTTCAAGCGGCTGCAAATTAGTCATATTTGAATAATTTGACACAAAACATTTGCAAATATTGATGTTTAAACACTCATTTCATTCCCAATATCATTGATTTAATCGTCTAATAAAAAGTTATTAAAACGACTATAGTCGGTGCTTAGGGGTTAATGTTTCATAACAAGCATACCTACTGGGCTTGCTTGCAGAAAAAACCTAGCAAGGGACCTTTCCAACTGTTGATTTGACATTGGACCAGCGTTTGTGCCGTTGAGCTCTGTTTTGCGTTGACAGCCGCACCCTGAGGGCAGGTTGGCATTGACTGCTTCACCGGTCTGTCCAGTTTTTGCGCCTTTTTTACGGGTGTTTACCATTGTTTGTGGAGATTAATGATGACAAGATGGTGGTAAATTTAATTACGCACAACTGTCGTTTTACCTCACTTGTAAGTTTGCGTCTCAAAGCAGACCAGTAGCTCGTTTCACTAGGAACATTTTATCTCAACTTTTGGTTATTCATCATTATTTTTTTATGTTATCTTAACTTTCCTTGTTGATCATAAATTACCAAAGATATTACCAAAGATACCAAATGATATTTTATACTAAAAAGGAACCCACGTGCCAGTCTTACCACAAACCAGGTCAAACACAAACCATGAGATCGTTTATTAAATAAAACCTAATTTCTAGCTTAAGAGTCAGCCAACAGGAAGTTAAAGCCTTTAAGGTATCCTTTTTGCACAAATCTGATCAAAACATGATCAAAAAGTAGGTTTAATTTGTTTATTTCTCATACTAATTATTACTCTCGTGTACTACTATATATTGTTTCCACGTTCATTCACATGTAACTGTGCTGTGGCAATCAAAGGCTATTAAAACATGTCAATGTAGAGATCATTACCCATTCAGCAACTTACACTTACATCTAGTTATTGTACAAATGTGTCGGGTCATCAACGTGATCTGACATGATCACCCCCCCCCCCGGGACCCCCCCCCCCCTCCGATGTCTCACGTGGAGTCTGGGGTTTTGGGTTCGACTTCGCCCCAGGCAGAGCGGTCAGGGAGAAGTGTCCACCACAAGTCATCAAAATCACATTTAGAGGCGACCACCACGGCTCTTGTGTCGTTCTGTTTGACTGTGCGTGTGCCACGGTGAATGAATGTAATCTATGTTCATATCTCGTAATAGTAATTGTACAGTTATTAGAATCGTGTTTTATCTCATGAGAGCAACATAACAAGTGGTGTTTGATCTATAAAATGACAAATCTAAAGACATTGAAAAATACAAATTTTACAGAATGTGTACATTTCATCATAATATATCTATGTTATGATGTCCTCTCAGGTCGATTTGGAGTCTGAAAGACTTAATCACAGGTTTGCATTCAGACTACGTGCTCACTCAGTCACACATAGACACTGATTACAGCCGGGTATCGATTGACTGGACGACCGCTGTCACTGAGGTGTATGTCGCTATTTTAACACATTAACGCGGAGAAATTTTGTAAATATTTTGATAACCGCTGGCGGATTTATCGCTACAAAGCCAAGAGTTACGAAGTGGGGAGAACTGCTAACATTCATAATAATTGTTAAAATTATTTTATATCATCCGAGTTGTGAATTAACTCATTTAAGCCGCCAGTTATAAATAACTATGTTTCTGGTACCTAATGGGTGATATACCTGTTATATTAATAGCCTGGGGACGGCGTGTGTACATGCTATGTGATCAGTACCTGAAATAAGTAGTTTGTCACCACTAACCACTCTTTAACACATTCCTTCGTCCCCAATAGCAAATTTTGCACAATTATGTGGCCCCGGGAAATAATGTAGACACATTTACCTGTAATTTAACTGGTTATTTTTGCTTTCACTTGTAGTAAGCACTATCAGATCATATCTGTGCGTTTTTCACTATTTAACATTCCAACTACCCGGAAATTATCATATTTTTATTATTTGTGAGGTTTAAATCGCTACCCCAACTCTGACGTCACACCTGACCAGGCGAAAATAGCGCAATTAGGTAAATAGCGCAAGTGAAATATGCGTATGTAATTGAAACTGCAAACGTGATGATTTTGATGGGTAGTGGTATTTTCTATCGATTTAATTTTGTTAACACATATCCTGTTGTATTTTTTGTTTCTATTTTTCATTCATTTGAGCCTGGAATTGCTAACGCAATTTCCAGCTTCAAAAGACGAAAAATATCTATATTTATGAAAAATAGACATCTCAGGTTTTGGAGTATTGGACTAGCCATGTTAACTGAGCATATACTATTTCATTTAATTCAGTGATATTTATATTGATGTAAAACATGCTTGAAAGCGTAAACTGGATCCATACTATACCGGTGGGCTGTGAAACAATCTAAGGTTTACCTAGGATAGTAACATTTATAATATAATGACAGTCTAATATAACATATATAATATTAATAGTGACCATAAATTACTGGGGTTCATAGTCAACCGGGCTATAAGCTGAGGTAAAAGTCTATTATAGATAGATGTGCAAGGTCATCTTTGGCATTGAAATGATAGGGGGTAATTAAATATACATCAGCTCGGACAATAATCTAAGGACAACTCATCCGAATGAATATTGTTGCCTGCGATGTAAAGTGATACCAAAATATGTTGACTTTAGAAAGGAGGTATTTTGCGTATGAGCACACACACCCTCAATTCAACCAGTCATTTCCAATTTGCCTGTCACATTGACAAGGGCTGGCTGTTGTTCAGTTTATCTATTAAAGAAGCTTTAAGATTCCCATGGTTGGTGATTGGCTTGGTGAACAATACAGAGCTCTGCGGGGCGTAGACTAGAGTGGTCGACAGGGTGAACATTCGCTTTGTTCATCAGTCACATACTTGTCACATGTAGCTTCTTTCATCTCACAATATTAAACTCCCACACAAACTCTGTAGGCGATTATACACATGTTATTATACATATATTATGCGTCTATAATTTCAACAAAAACTGTATTTATATATTCATAAATTATATATAGTTTTGATACTATGTTGATCAATGTGAAAAGTAGGTAATGTGATATAGATTAACATAAATTTAATAATTATAGACTGCATATATATTGTGATGAACTGATTTTAACATTCAGCAGACATCAAATAGGGCAATTCATGTACATTTATTCAATTGAAGTCATATGTATCACTAATGGGCGACTTCCTTTATTTTTAATACTTTATCTGTGCAAACGATTTGTCTCTACGTATATACAATTTATAGCTGTTAGCAGTATGGTTTGACTGACAATGGTTAACTTTTACTACGAGTTAAGGCGCATTCTAAAAAGGTTATCTCTGGGTATGGTAAGGTACTGAGGGTTTGTATACATACTCAAATCATAATCGTATATTGAAATGGGTCCATGAACTGTCATCCAATAACTGTATATTATTATTGTCAGTATTAATATTAGTATTATTATTCCTGAGCTACACCAGAAACAAGGATACTGGAAACTAGTATCCTTGACCAGAAGTAAAGCCTTGTCTAGACTCCCCCAAACACGCACCATGTCCTGTGTCATTTGATACAACTCCATCTCAGACAAAACGACTTGTCAAGAAATCCAACCCCTGAGTAATCTCAAGTGAGGGTGGTTATCACTGTCAAATGGTCAGTGTGTATGACCTTGACACCCACACCGTGACCTGAGATAGGTCAGGGTAGTCCTGACGTCCCAGTGGCAGTGACAGCCGGCGTAGTGTGCTAGATGATATCTGTAGGGCTACTTGGAGCTGAGTATTTTCATTCAGATAACACTACTAGATAATGGGTGGTTGTTGAGTGAAAGTTGACCGTGAGTGGGCAAGAGGGGCATCTCCCCTTACGCCTCTGACAGAACACATACCATCTCAAATCTGATGCTCATCAACCTTGGTTTAATGGTGGATCAGCGTCGTTGACGTTGACCCAACATTACACCAATGTTGGTTCGGCTTTGAGCAACACATGGAATCCCAGAATATTTAGTAGAACGAAATGACTTAGATGTGCCAATAATATAGAACCAAATGGCTTCTTGGTGGCATATATTCTGGAAGACAAACACCAGTGACTGCTTACTGGTAAATCAGATGTTACTACTTTTTGTTTGTTTGTCGTTGTGTCATTGTGTAGTTATCGAGCTAAAAGCCCGTTTCAGCCACGTTACAGAGCACTAGATACGACCACTCATTTCGAAAATAACGATATGTATCATGCGTTTGTTATTATATTTTATTGAACAGCCTGGCTGTAATATGGTGTACTTGATCCACCCCATAGAGCAGGCCTGAGCAGGATTGTTTATTACCAGCCAGTTATCTGGTTATCAGACCCGTGTTGTCATCTTGTTTGTATTGTTTACTGTAAAGACACAACTTACACTACTACAATTCACAGGTCATTCAAGTACGAGGGGCTATTAGCAGCTCACAAATGTACATACTTGGCAATAGTTGTCATTTTCTGTGTACACTAAATGTAATTAAAATGTCCGTCTAATATTGCGGTAGTAAAATTAACTCTATACTGAGATCATAATCAATCAAAAATTGGTGAAGCCGCTACAGAGAAAAATGGTAATAATTGAGTGGTAGCAGTTATAGCTATGGTAGCACGTGGCCGTAGTTGATAACTGATAACTAAATTGTGTCTTTCCGACGAGACCCACAATTTCGATTTTCCCAACATCCCCATTATAATGTATTACACTATTGTTTACCCAATTAATTGCATTCAAAATATACCATGTAGAACATAAATGGAGCTCCGGATCTTGACTCTTACAGTGCGGGGATAGACTTTAATTGTCAGAATCTGACGTCTCCAGACCTCAGATTCTGACGATTAAAGTCTATCCCCGCACTGTAAGAGTAGAACTATTTATAATAGCCGTAGACCCATACCAAATGTATTCAAATGAATCGGAATGACCTGAATAAAACATTTGTGATGATTTCAAATTGAAAAAAACCCTTTGGTCTCCATGGTTTTTATAAGTTAATTCAGCGCTTTAAGGGTTAAAGGGTTAGTACTTGTACGATGGCCGGTAGCAGGTGAACTGTTAACTACTGAGAGGTTACATTTGGAAAGCAATCCTAGGAGGAGTAGTAGAATTACAGAGTTAATGGGAGTCATTCCCTCCGGAACAGGTATCCAATCTCCACACATGACTAGCTGTGACATGCCGCATTACAAACAATATGTCACCACTAACAACCAAACCTTTCTTGTCTCAGCAACCAATCCTTAACATTTGCCTTCCCAGACGCCAGACGGGACTTAGTGTTTCAGTTTAAAATGATAGTTTCGTATTCTGCATTGTTGACAATTATTGGACTTTCAATTTTGCTATCTTAGTAAAGACATCACAATAAACATAATATCTCATGACTGGTTCTTTAACATATTTGACTGGGACATGTTATTTATGGTTCGTCCTCTTGGCAAAAATGAGGTACAGTGATAGAGACATTTGTACAAATTGAAATGAAAACAATACTTACTTGGCAGACTAAATGAAATCAATACACAATCGTGTATGATAAGAAAAGACTGCTAAAAATGCAACGAGGTAATGTTTTCCGACGCAAGCTGCGAGTGTTTGATCTGACGATGTTTGACTCAGAGGGACGAGTCTTTTCTCCGGAGTAATGAGCAATATATCATATCTCAAACAAAACCAAGGGAGCTGAGGATGGAACAACAAATATAACATCATCAGCATTGGTCAGATCCTAATACAACGCTTTACACCCAGCAAATATGATACTGTCGCACATTGTTGATATATTGCTGGTCCACCGTCTGCGACGCTGGGCCAGCACTGTACCAAAAATGTATCAACATTGTGTGTTTGTTGGGCTTTATGTATGATGTATTACCAGGATGTATTCACGCTGCAGAAACTGTCGTGGAATATTATTGTATGATAGATGTCTCTTTAGAAACGTATAAACACGAGGATATTGTAAGAAAAACCATTTCTTCTGGTGAAATGCACACCGCTTCCTGTTGTCGACTGAACGGGGAGAATAATTGCGTGGGGATTGTAATCCCTTCACTGCAGAGAGAATGCAATATATCTCATTCAAAAGCAACTCCCGGTGGGATTCTATCCAATATTTCTCATCGCTGTAAAGCCTTCTCCTTGGGGAAGAAATCCTTCCAGAAGAAGCCCAGCCTAGCTCGGGCGGCATGCTGACACACTGCTGGCTCATCATCAGGCCACGAGTGTGATGTCAGCCCAGTGTTACTCCAGCTTTGTGTTATTGTGGGATCGTCCTGTCCTAATTTGGTATCAATCAATGGGATTGGAAACAAAGGCAATCCTTAAATACCGCCTATCTGATGGTATCGCTCTCTATGACATCAATCCGTGTTACTGACAAGCTGAGATTCACCAAGATTTCATAATATTATTATATTAAAACACCGTTTGTTAGATCAGGTTTTCAGCTGTTGTTGTTGAGATTTTCACGTGAACGTTATTTTTTAAAAGATATGTTGATGTAACCACGCCACACACGTTGTCGAGCTCTGTGTACTGGCGTTGCTTTTGAAAGTATGAACATAAAAAGGGAAGATATTCAACACACACGAGACATTGAACTAATGTTGGTGTATTGTTGGGCCATCATCTACGACGCTGGCCCAACACTAAGCCAACATTTGTAGCTATTAGTTGAATGTCTATTTTTTATTGCTGAGTCCACCAGAGGTATGTGCAGACCCTCACACAGATGACGTCCTGAGAGACGTACAATAAACTGACACATCTGGAGTTACATATCATTCCCGGTCCGGATTCCACGGAAACCTTCTGTCTTACCCAATTTAGTTTTATTTTGAGTTAGATGCATTTATGTTATAATATGAAGGCTATGTATAATCATAAATATCTATATGACGCATAAGTTTACAAGCTTAAATTTGGTCTACATCAAAATATAGTGAAATTAAAATTAAACAAAACTGAAAATAAATCAACGAAATAGTCAAATTAGTTTTTGTTTTATAAAAAATATATGCTAAAAAAATGAATTAAAAAGTTATATTTTAGTTGAGCTAATAAGTACACCAAACAAAATATGGAAATGATTATGCACTGATTATTGTTGAAAGACGATCGTGTTCTGATAGTATCTCAATAACTGCTTGAAACATCTTATATGGTGAATGTTACTAGCCTGCTAACAGTCACCTGGTTGTTTCTGAGATAAGTTAGTGTTAACACGTGTTCTTTATGGTGCATGTCCTTTTAGCGGATCACACCATACTCGTGTGACAGTCACTAACTCCGAGTACATCATAAGAAAGAATGACAGGGGAACAGCCAGAGTATGTAGCTTAATACCCGCGAAATGAGGCACAGTGCTGGGCCAGCGTTGTAGACGATGGCCCAGCACTGTGCCATAACTGACCCCTATTTTGGGTGGAGCAGCCATCCCTGAGTTGTTAGAGATGCCGCAATGTATGCAGGGAGAGGTATAACCCAGGCTATTAACCTTTACTTTTTTCGAGGTCAGGAATGCTGCAGACGATTTCACAGAGGCTCGGTTGCCAAGCCTACGCCAAAATCTGGTCCACTGTTAAACCAAGTTTATGTATGATGCCAGGACCACGCTAAGCTGTGGCCCATTGGCGGCCCTACCGCTAAACCAGTGGTCTGTACTGACGAGGATAAGGCACGGTTTAGATGTGACATATAGCAGGCAAGTGTAGCTGCCAATAAATGCGGACTATAAGCATCAAAAGACGATACTAAGACCTTCCACAGAGACTGCGTCAGAAATAACGATGTGAATGGAAGGAAGTATGTTATTCCTTCAACATATACGCTATCATCTTGTATATGCGATACACATTTTTAAAATGTGTGTCAGTGAATGTTTTAGGCCGAATTAGTGGCTTATTGACTAGCTGGCTGGCTGGCTGATGGGCCGAATGGTTGTCTGGCTGCATATTGTCAGGCTGGCAAAGCCACACAAAGCCACACACAACAGTTGCATCACATATCCGATTGACACTATTTTAAGCAACACTTCCTGAGGATAAAGCAAATATCACGAGTGGTGGAAGACATTGTTATATGACTGATTTGAAGGGCTTTTTATGCCACACTTCCACGCGATCACAGTATATTGTAAAACACAAAAGTTTTCAAATGTGATATTATACAGTGGGACACTACGTATACTAAGTCGTATATTTTCGGGGAGTCCTACATGAAATATGGTATTCTTCTATATAAATCACTTCAGCTGTTTCGATATATATATTCTACTAGAAATACCGGTTATATTGGCCTCATATTGGCAACTATTAAACTGTTTTAGTTACATTATGACAGGCCGCTTCAATATTTGAACCTTACTTAGCTCAAACAAAATATTACATTTGCTGCAAAATCCCTCGACACTGACACTTTTTAAAGCTAAACTTATAACAGCGATGAACAACTTTATGATATATTGCCATTGTATCATCAGCACGCAGTGTTTTATGTATGACCTGGAAGTACATGTGGCGCTGGTCACAACACGGCCTGGGTGGCTGGATACCGACTCATAAACATACAACCCGTGTACTTCAGCGACTCCTGTGGGCCTAGCACTCTCACTTATAAATGGACCAATTCCATAATTAAACTTTTCGGGTATCTCTAGGATTCTGCAAATCATGAAACAAAATCTCTACTTAGTCTTGGTTTAAGTAGCATGCCATTGCCTTTTAAAACAGTAGCAATTGAAAACAAACCACCCTTACAATTTACTTCATAAGAACAAAAATTGGAAAATCCACAAACTAGTAGTATTAGTAAAATTTTAGGAAAAACGTCACAACATTGCATCTCATATAGTAATTGACGATAATAATTCGTCGTACAATGAATATCATCTGTTTAGTTATTTTTTTCTGGGATGGTTGACCTTCATTGCATTGCTGTCTCTGCCTCTGGGAAGCGTCGGTTCAGCGGTCTAGCAGCTCAGCTCTTTATACCAATGTATTGCACTGTATCTAGACCACTCCAGATTTTGCCTGAGCTTTGTTCAATGCTGGGGTAACATCGGAGACATTAGCCCAACATTGAACTAACGTTGACACACCTATCACCAGAGGAGAGTGGGTGGTGATGTGCCTCGTAGACGGATATTTCTAGCCGCCCCTTACGAACACCATGCCAGTGTTTTGGTAGGAGGCAGTCGATGATGGATTTGATTTTCTCGTATCTGCAGTGTGTTAGGCTAAGTTATGGGTTCTTTATGCCGGCCTTTATTGCGTGTTGAGACTCGTGTAGATTCTGGCTCGCTATCTCGCTACATCATCTGCTCCTTCCACTCTCCACATGTCTACAATCTTCATTCATACACGAGGAATTGGATGTAAAGCCAGGAAGGCCAAATCTACGTTATATATTACAGATGGAAATATTGTTATATAATAAACAGATGCAGAGTATAATGGATTAACCATATCCAAAGTGCCTAAGATAATACTGATTGAATGCTCTAATAAATAGGATTATAAATCAAAATTATCTTTCCCTTTGATTTTTATTCCATTGAACCTCAGGTTTGTGTCAAAGAAACGCACCTTGTACGAAATAATAATGGTATTATTACATATTTATGTACAACACGTCATCTTTCTACATTAAACATGTAATCACAGTTAGTTTTCTTTGTCTTCTTTGTCACCCGCTTTGACTAATCTCCACGTAGCACACACCCAAATTTTATCATGAGATTATTTAAAACTACAAAAGAGTCTTTCTCACAGGTAATGGGGAAGATTATAGGAAATGCACATCCTGTTATGTTCTTTAATCTGTCATATAATCACTGAGGAAAACCATATCACGTTATATCTACTTATAGCTCCAAGTCGCGTTTATATTTAAAGAGATGAATCCTCATCATTTACCTGAAGGTCAAATAAGAAATAGATCTTTGTGGAAACCACTAAGGCCTATCAAGGAATTATTTCAATTTCCAACTATTTTGTATGATATATATTAATATATGTTAAGAGATAGGCACGGTTTTATTTGGCTAATTGATTGTAGAAATAATCAAATATATTTAATTGGACACATTCTAAGCAAGTGAAGGGTAAAATTTTCATTATGTTAACAAGCACACTAGTTGCTAACAGTATGAACAAAGTTTGCTTTTAAAATATTTTTCTATGGAATTCAAAATTTGCACATCAGATAAATGGCAAAACTTGGACATTTGCAGTATTTCTTCTGTGTTTCATCCAACGTAACATAAAGATCAATATCACATCAAGGTATCGTGGACAGACTTGCTCTGGCAGACTTGCTCTGGTACAGCCAGACATTTTCACGGCTTGACATCGTCAGTTGAGCTGCCCAGAGACCGCATGTTGCTGGCAACTGGTGATAATAAGTCACCTGTGCAGACCCCCAGACGTACAGACCCCCTGACGCCGCAATGCTCGTACAAATTACCAGGAGTCTCAACATGGGTCAAATGTTACAGTGTCCAAACGAACAGATCTGTCAGAAAGCGCAGCATATTTTTAATGATGATTGATGCAATTTGGATTGTTTCAAACTGCAGCTTGAAACAATCCAAATTGAATAAATCATCTCAAACGAATATTTCTAATGATGCTTAATGCAATATGTTTCTCTGTGTTGGTATGAGAATACATAATGTGTTACATATTGTGTCTGGCGGGTTGTGTTGAAGATTCCTAGTTTCTTCGGAACGTTTTTTTAGTAACAACGTAGACATAACTATTATTGCTCAGGTCTGAACACAAACTAAGTTAGGTACAGATTGCGACAAGAAAATTCGGACGTACGGTAATGTACCTTGTTAAAAAGTCACTAGCATATCTCAAAGTGAGAAAGAATGTCAAACGAGACCGCCCGTGAGATCCGTGGACAGGCGTTACCAGGTGGGGATAGCAGAGGATCTTAGTCATGGATTCCTATCCGGGATCCATAGAAAAAGAGTTGTCCGTAAAGAAGGAGGGTCCTCTAAATCATGTAGCCAGCTACGTGCGGTACATCTCAAATAACGCCATTATTTTTGTCGCTATACTTATACCTCTATTGTGGTATGGTACATCTTAAATTTCTCCGAAATTTCCTGAAGGAAAAATAAATCGTAACAATGATGGTGAAATCTTAATTGTTATAGGGCACATTTAGGGCCTAATGCTCCATGCGCTTCACACATTTACATTGTAAGTATACTTTGTCGTTCATTTTAAACACGTTTGATTATACCCCTCTTTTTTAGCGATTTTTTGGAAAAATATCGTCTCCTTGCTTAGAACATGTTGTATGTGTCACTGAAATGAATGGTACATACATCACTTTGCTCCCCCTAGCAGCCAATGCCCCATCGCAGCTAATATATGCCCCTCGTGAGAGTGGTATGAGAGGATACGTATCCTGACCATGTGGATTATGCGGTAGCCGCGAGCCAATCTGCCATTTGAGAACCATCTTATCAGCTGGTGGTCAGAGATTGGAAAATAGGATTAGCAAATAACTATTTCTGGACAGAGTTGATACAGAAATCCTTGTTAATAATACTATGATTGATGAAAATAACGCATCATGGTTGTATGAAATCAGTTCTACTGACTACAAATTCTTTAGATGTGTGTTGAATACCATAGAACCGTTGCCTGAATTGTGAACATTTTTTAAGTTAATCGTTAGTAACCCAAAATGTATGCCTTGTTATGTTTTTCAAAGTTTTCAAAATTGTCAAATTTAAAGTTTTTTGTGTTTTTAATAAATATAATTATATTATTGGTAATAATTATATTGTTGAGATAGAAATTTCGAAAAACATCAACATTGAAGTTGTGAATTATTATTACAACTTCCATATTATTGGTTAATGTATCGCGGTAAAAGTGAAGATTTCAGATTGACTATCTCTCAGGAGTTTATTTCACGGTGTTCATTCCTTGGTGAGGTGAGATGCCAGACTTGATTACCGGTCGTAGAGGTTCAGATGACCAGTCACGATATCACGGGATCACAGCGTGATCGCACAATAATAGCCGGCGGCCATCTTGCCGGCGGCCATCTTGGTATGGACTACCAGGAGCTTGTTGCCCATTCCTGTTAGATACCACCAAACGTGTTCTGAATGCTGTTTAAATGCTGGACCAACGTCTGCGACGTTGGTCCAGCATTTGAGCAGCATTTTCCAGTATAATCTATTAACAAAGTAGATACCTGATGTAGTTGACACTGGGATGTTACTCTAACTTGCCCCTAAACAGCCTGTTTGCGAATTATCTTATCTCGGGAAAATACTAGTGGGTGGTTGACCTTATTACGAAAACATCCACACGTGGTAAGGTGAGAAACTGACCCCTGGCTGTCAATCCCTGGTGAAATAAGGCATCTACTTGTCCTGTTGAATTGTTTGATTTCCGTTTTTCATCCATTTCAAACTGGAATTTTTAACGCAATGTGGCAAATGAAGAAAGATGAGATTATTTAAAAAAAATAGATAGCTCGCAAATTGAATTATTTGATGAACTGAACATCTGTTACAATTTACCAATTTACCAATTTAAATGGTATTTTATTTGGTTTGAAGTTTACTTGGAACGGTATATAGACGGACCTAGTAGGACAAGAGTTCCGAACAAATAAGTGTTCAAATGTTTAATTAAATCTATTGAACCATTGCATAAATTTACTTCAGGCTGTGATATTAATTGAAAAAAAAGTGTTTTTTATATATTTTGCTGACATCGAGAACAAAAACTTAACATATATCTTCCAAAAATAATGTATATAGGCGCAGCAGGATATTTTAAACACATCATAGAATGCCTGTGCCTCGCAAAATAACATTTGTATATATCATGCGACACTGGAATCCTGACAATCATTGTCAGCTCAACTGCAGTTCTTGGTTGGGTGCCATGTGCTCTGAAGACGAATGTTGAGCTAATTATCCACGTTGACGGCGTCAATTTGTCTTCAATCATACCTGACAAAATACTGGAAAACCTGGCCCTGATGCCACCAATTAGACGGCACGAGTTTTTGTCCGTGTCAAAGGATCGTCCAGTTGCAGGCAATTTTCCAGTGAGTGAGCACTTTACACCTGGTCAGGTTAATCAGGCATTCAGGCTGAATAAGGAGTCCAGACGTTGGCATAATATTGGGTGAATGCTGTGCCAGCGTCCGGGACGCTGGCACAGCATTCACCCAATATTATGCCAACGTCGCATAATGTAGCGATGACATGCTGAATCAGAATGGGACTTGATAAAGGAGAATGCTCTCTGTGATGAAAAGCTCACATCTTGTCCGAGTTAACTCACTTAACACACAGCTTTGTTTTGTTTTCATGTCTCCTAATATTCATTCACTTTGAGACTGTAATTGCTGCCAAAATCAACATCTCAAGATCTCAGATGGAAGAAAAATGATATTATTTGGATAAACATGTTAAAGACCCGGGTACAATCAGTATATATAAATTAATGACACCGAATGGCGAAATACCCCCTTATAACGTTTTGAATTTACACAAAAATGGAAATTTTGCAAATGGTAATGATATTTTAGAAATGTTAGCCTTCCTCGAGCACACACCATTTCATACTAACATGGAAGGGAAAATCGCCTTAATTTCTCACTATTTTCAAGTGAGCAGTTAGCATGGATAGTGCCTTTTTTATATTGCAGGTCAGTTGAGAGTTTGGTTTTTGTAACTGTTTTTTTTTATCTGAGAGTGATCCTCCACAATTAACCCATTCTAATTCCAGTACCAGGATTTTGTCCAGAAGTGGTGTAATATAATTATATGAAGACAATTTCTAGCTGTAAATGTGTAGAGGTTTATATTAGTACCACTTTTTCTCGATGAAATCTAACCTGTAGTAGGGTTAAATGTAGTTTGTTTGAAATGAGAGAGATTGATAGGTGAGGTGCGGGGAGACGGTGGAATGACAGGTATCTCTGCTGTCACGTATTTAAGTCGATCAGATAATATTTCTGTAACAGTAATTCATCATTTGTGACGTCTTCAATATATCATAGAACGTTTTCTTATTATGATGAATATAAATGTATGCTGTAGCAGTAAAAACATATATCGAATAAAATAAAATGAATTTGTAGCAGTTCTTAGTGTATTATTTGAACGCTTGAATTATCTCCGTAATTTAACTGTCAGTTTTTCGAATACATTATTTAGATATAAGATATATCAATTGCAAAATAAACAATTGTTGCAAAACGTTCGCACAATGAATTTAAAGTTTGTGGTTACAATTACAGACTCCGATTTTAGAACGTCTTAGAAATAGTTTGTATATTAATAATCAAGCAATTTTCTAAATTCGGTCTATGTATTTAAATTCGCATTCACACAATAAAAAAGTGAGTCTCTCGTTGGGTTTCAAACTGAACAGGATTCCTTGGAATTTTCAAGTGGTTGGGAAGGCCTAGCCATCTGTTGTGTCCAATCAGTTGAGACGGTTTGGATTTATGAACCACCAAGATAAAACGTACTTGATGGAATATCTACAGATAAAACGGCTTTGTGTTAAACTGAAAAAAAGTATTAACATTTATATCTCCGTTGCAACTAGGAGATTTATTGTATTATGTCGGATTTATTTAAGTCTGTGTTTATCTTTAATATGTCTGAATTAATATCTTCTCTTGGAAATCACCATCCACTGCCAGCTGTTCAACAGCTGCCAGTGGATGGTGATTTCTAAATACTACACATTAAGAACACACTTGACCCATCGGGGCCTATTGCTGTGCTGTATCTTTATCCGAATCATTAATTCTCGGTCACTGCATTTTTCTCGTATCGAAAATCATGTTTTTTTCCACCAGTTGCTCATATCCTTTAAATGATACCGGAATATCCATATTATTTGAAGATGTCAATGACTTTCTTAACTCTTATAAATACAGCACTTGGTGATGCAGTATTTACGAAAAAATGTACTACATATTATCTGGAGATCACTGGGCATTTAAATCACTAAATACTTCAAACAATGGTTAAGCTATTGAATACTATTAAAACACATGATTACTATAAATGAAAGTGTTGTTGGCTCAAATGACCACATTGAAAATCAGGGAGTAATTGTATGAATATAATTTACCATAGCAAAAGCTCTGATGTCTTTAGAATACATCTTTAGAACACATTTTGTAAAGATTCAAAGTTTATTATATTATGATTTAGATTACATTCATTACATTCACTGCTGATGCTTTTGCTCTCACCATTTTATATATTATTTTGCATGCTGATTTTTTTAGAAGTTAAACGGTTAACGTGGTAAAAACAATCCACAGCTGTGAAAGGGTTTATAAAGTGCCGTCCAGGCCAGGTTAGACACCTAAGATGTCCTACGGCATAGAGGTCATGTTTACGGCCAGGTCAAGCCACCACACACGATATTGACCCAATGCTGGGTTGATGCTGGCCCAACGTCGTGGACGTTGTACCAAAATCAATCCAACATACGGTATGCTCGTACTTTCTGGGAAGTACCTGTAGGAAAGTCCAGACCAGCACACACGCGACGCTGACCAATGCTGGGTTGATGTTGGCCCAGCATTAGCCCAACAATGGTTCAACGTCTAATCCCAGCTGGGAGGTATCTCTAAAAGCAGAATATACCGGATCTTCCCCATCACTTCACAAAGGACCCTCCTAACACCATGTTAAACTAGTGATGGCTGAAGATAGGGAACTGTTTTATTCCCACTCACTGCTATCAAAACTAGGAAAAACACACAATATTTACATCGTAGCTTACCATAAACATACCTTCTAGGGATCATAAGGTTAACGCGCTGAAAGTCACCGGCGGTGATTAGGAAAATAAATCTGTTGGCTTGGCCTAATAAGACGCAGATCTCCGTACATTCACTTCCTACTCTCTGGCCATCTACGCTCTTGTGCTCCAAACCTTGAAACATTATCCATCCGCACAGCCTTACCTCAAAATACTTTATTGAATAATCCAATGAGAGAGACAACCTTTTTTCACAAATTACCATTATTTTCAGATTGGAATTTAGGCGCTGGTCATAAAATTGGGTACGAGCTCAAAATTAATGTTGATTTCAGTGAAACTAGTTCTCGATATGTTGGTGCTGAATAAGACGTTGGTGCAGCGTTGGCCCAACATTGGGCCAGCGCTGCACTAGCCTCTTTTTCAGCTTGCGCGGATATGATACCGGTTGCTGAAGCAGAGATGATCTAGCTAGTGTTTACCCAACCCAGAGAGGGGAAAATCAAGCGATTGACGGCCACAAATTCCGCCGTCAGTGAGTGACGTACCGTCCAGGTATAAACGTCAGTCTGCATCCAGGAGACACTCTGTCATCGTGGTTCACCGACAGGGATCAGCCACCGACATATCCTAGAAAACACGACACACTGAACCTATGGACATTTAATGGACACTCTGTCATCGTGGTTCACCGACAGGGATCAGCCACCGACATATCCTAGAAAACACGACACACTGAACCTATGGACATTTAATGGACACTCTGTCATCGTGGTTCACCGACAGGGATCAGCCACCGACATATCCTAGAAAACACGACACACTGAACCTATGGACATTTAATGGACACTCTGTCATCGTGGTTCACCGACAGGGATCAGCCACCGACATATCCTAGAAAACACGACACACTGAACCTATGGACATTTAATGTTGGCCCAGAGTCGGAGACGATGGGCCAACATTAAATCTACATTGGTTCAGTGTCTCGTGTTTGCTGGGAGTTACTACATCAGCTTCCAACCTACAGGGATACACTTCCGACTGAACGCTGAGCCAACGTTGGTTTGACCCTTAAAGCGCTGAAATAGTTATATATATATATATAAACCAAGAAAAACAGAAATCAAAGAAGTTTTTTTTTCAATTTGAAATCATCTTAAATGTCTTCGTTAGCTCTTTCCGCTTCATTCGAATACCTATTTTATCATTATTATGGGTATACGGCCGTTATAATTTTTTTACTCTTTCAATGTGGGGATCGAAGTCAATCCCCGCGCTGTATCTTTCAAATGACTTTGAACAGCTTTGTCGTCATTTCAGTGCTTATATTCATAGCTTATACAAAATAATGGTCTCGCAATCTCAGGATGAGAGTTATGGTACTTGTATATAGCATAGCAAAAAAATTGCCGAAATATATTTATTAAACGATGTACTATACTGTCAGTAGTTCGTGAAACATGTGCATGCTTTTTATTTAGTGTTTTTGGAGAAGCCCCAGGTGACTCTCATCTTGTGTTTCATTCACCAACCACGACTTAGGATTTTTTGATGCGAGTTTTAGGGTACTTCGCCATTTTGACTTTGACGACTGTGGCTTTTGATCCCTGGGATAAACGCTGACGTGGATCGATTCCCAGCAACAACACGTGGTGATCCAATGTTGGATTATCGTTGGGCCAGCGTCTTCGACGCTTGGCCAACCATAATCCAACGTTGGTTGAAAAGCTCGTGTTTACCACAGGGATGCTGCCCAACTTACATGCTTACCATCTGTTGGTGTCCGTCACAATGCTGTAAATACAACAGGTTTGACTTTTAAGAAATGTCGCAACTTTAACTAAATTAAAAAAAAAACACTCAGTTGCAGTTGTGTCTCGCTACCGCGACAACCACCTTGAAGTGGGTGAAAATTACTAGTATGATTGTTTAGTTTGAGACCAAACATTTTCAAATATTATCGTTGAATAACTATTTCATTCCCAAAATACTGTGATTTAGCCTGCTAATAAAACAGATAAAAACGACTATAGTCGTGCTTAGCGCTTAAAATTCCATATTTCAAAATATTTGAACATTTTCCATGCTATAATTCCCCGTTTGATTGACGAGAAATCCCTCTGCCTTTAACAACTAAACCCTGTTTCCCTTTGTAGGTAGTGTGGGAAGAATGTTTTTGAGCTTCAACCTCAGCCTTCATTTTGATTCTTTTCATGCCAATAGCTCTCTTTTTATCTCAGCTGAAGTCTCACACAGAACATGAATCTTTATTTATGTCTGATTCAGTTTTTGGCGTCCATTGACAAACAGCACGACTGGTTCCCCCTCGTGTATAGATAAGACAATCTAGTATGATATGCCATGCTCTTAAATACTATTTTCATCTTTGATAAAAACACCTCTGTGGAACAGAGCCGAGGTCTGCGTAACGTTTGACTTCTGTGGTGGATACATTGACACGGGCATGGATAGGGAACAGACACGAGCCGCTGATCCAATGCTGGTTTAATGTTGGACCAGCGTCTACGACGCTGGCCCAACATTAAGCCACCATTGATCTAATACCTGGTGTTTTCTAGGTAAGGATGGATGTGGTTTTCTCGTGGTGTTTTATCTTTTCTTCGCCTGGTACAGATTGGTAAATTGTCCAGAGCTGTGTGGCGGGGGAAACCAGTGATGTCAGACAGTCAACTTCTCCTCCCATGTCAGTAACTGTCTGCATAAGACGTCTCCCTAAATCCCTACATAATCCCTGCTGAATCCCATGCCCTGATAACATATAACCAGAGTCCCATGGCTTGATAAAATATAGCCCGCCATCAGCCATCCTGCTACATGACGCATGAGATATGTCATAAAACACCATTTGACCGCTAAGCAAGACTATATTCGTTTTTAATGTTTCAGTCGCGGTAGCGAGACACAACTTAAAGTGGGTGAAAAATTACATAACATAACTTAAGGGTAAAGGTAACTATGGCTCTATATATGTCTAACATTTTGCACATCGGCCCAATACTAAGCCATAACTGGTACATCGTGTTTTGTGTTCTGGGTGTGCTAGGCTTGTCTGTTCTATTTGAGATATATAGCGCACCTGTAGGGACTAAATCACAATGAACTAAGGCACGCAGAAGTATTTATTGCCAAGTTTTTATATGGGAATAAAGGAGAATTTATGGAATAGTTGACTTGCTTTACATCATAAAAATGCTAGTGCTATGAACAAACAATGAAATACAAATAAGAAAATATGTTATTTTTCATAATCTTATAATGAAATTTAGAGAATCAATTGTACAAAGACGATATTGTAATTATGACTGGACTCTAGATCAATTTATTGTCATTTAAAAAATGAGATCCCTATTCCTGGAAGAACGCATTTGGACCAGTTTAGCCTATATCTGCACAAATGTGGCTCAAAACCCCATCCAATAATTCATTTTTAAGGAAAAATAAATACAAAATAATATCTACATTCAAATTAAAAAGTCATTAAGATACGTCCTGAGTAATAGTTATTAACGAAACTCTAGCTTTGATGGAGAAGATGGCTGAATTGTTTGTTATCTTATCGGGCATCTGTTGTTTATTTTGGTCGCGTGGACACATTTTGATCAAGATGTTTATTATCTAGATATGATTTCTTCTGACACGTCTGCTGTTCTGGTAGAATGTTTGTACAAGTCAGAAAGCCTGGACCAAGGTGACCTGCATACATGTTATCATGGTATCCACGTGCCGCCCCGTATCTCAAATTATCATCATCGTATCCACCTGCCGCCCCGTAAATGAAATAAACAAAATATGTATTCAGCAGCTGAAATGTGGATATATATACAAATTATTATTATCCACCCTGATCAAACAGTGGAGTAGCTTGGAGTCTTAATAATATAATATTTATTTTCTTCTAAAAAATAATCATTTGTGTGAATTCCAAAGTCGTTTCTTAAACAGTGGCTCAATGTATAATCATTGTCTTAAACGTTGGCCTTTCATTGCACCAACATTGCGCCAGCATTGTGCCAGCGTTTCGTGACAGCTGTTGGTGCGGTGCGGTGTGGAGTTATGACTGATATGAAGGTATCCATTCCCACTCTTAGTCCCTTGTAGAATCCTGCCAGCAATCCAGATGAATACACTCAGAAAGTACAATTAATTCAACCAATGTTGTTTCATCGCTGTACCACGGTCTCTGACGGTGGTTCAACATTGAAACAGCATTGTTGTAGCGTGTATGACACCCTCGCACCTTCCGGTCACGTCAAATAAACACGGCACCGCAGGCTGGCAAGGCATACTACTATGTTTATTTGTACAGCACTGGACATGTGCTCGGTCGGCAATAGGCTCCTAGAAGCCCCCGTCGGCGTCCCTGGTCATCTGGAAATGACCACTCAACACCAATAAGCTGCCCAGTGTGTGCTGAGAACGAAGGACATTATATAGTGACATGTGAGGCAGTGATCAGTGCATGAAACATGCGTCTTATATTTATGGACGTTCCCGTGTATAGTTCTTGGATTAATATAGTTGTATATGTATATGACCAGTCGTCAATAAATATCTATACATCTACAGATCTACGTATAGCATTAAAACCAGGCAATAGTGTTCAGTTGTGTTCTGCAAAGCTAAACGACAGTAATGCTTACTTTAAAAATGAGCAGTTACTGCATTCCGGCTTTGCACCACAGCCTAGCACAAGTGCCAAGTGATATACGTCAATGTAATGGACATTTGCATGTGTATTTTTAAGATCATTTCTATCGAAAAATAGTGTTAAGTGCTTCAATGATAATTTCTTATTCAAATTATTTTCTTTTGCCTCTTTACAAATCATACTATTGGTTTTAAATTGAAAACAATTGGAGGGTTACTTGGTTGTACAATTGGATATGAAAGGATGTATCTGCCACTTAGTGAAGTGGCAGATACATCTTTCGTATCCATGGGGACTTATCATGGCCTGGTTTTACCACACGAGGACGGTATAATGGTGTCCAGATCCATGAGGAATGCGGCCTACCTTAAGATCAAAAGCCACCGGGATGACTCTGTAATCACAACTATGTCCATGGGATCCTCCAACTCTTGGAGACCTACAGTAACCACTCTGTTGAAGTTGTTGGCCTTTCTGGAATAGTTTAACCCTTTAGGCCCCCCTGTTGTATTTATGCAACACATATGCACAGTCTAAATAAAATCAAATAAAAAGATCACAATTAGGCTCCAAACAAAATCTGGTCATCAGCTGCGTATAGCGTCACTGAGACATAAATTTCACAGCTGTGGTTGGGATCCGTCCATCGCAATGTTTTGCTGCTGCAGATTTATAGTTCACCAGGACAATACCTGCAGCAAACTAACCGGAACAAACTAATTCGGCCAGCCATTCCTGGAATAATGTCGTCTTCTTCACTGATATGTAGAGAGCACACAGTATGTTGACAGTGTGAAGGTATTGTCAAAGGAAAGTTGTGTTCCAGCGAATGTTGACGTTTTAAATCTTCTTCTGAACTGCCTTGCAATGTCTATATGCAGTATCTGCTTACTTTACAATGAAATAAATACTGCCTTTTGGCTTTGCAGAGCAGTGCGGTTAAGACGATATTGCGTAGTCGGATAATAAGGTATTTTCGAAGTAAAAGTTACGAGTACGTCGTGGAACATACAAACATTTGTAGGTTGTGGTCATTGTACGCCTATATCACAGAAATATTACAGGTTAATTTGTCAGCGTCGTTTCGTGGTTTGAACCCGTAATACGCGTTTATTTCTCAGCGTCGTTTCGTGGTTTATACGGTATAGTCATTGAAATTCTAGAGTTGATTCCTCGGAAAACACAAATGTCTGTACATTATGGTGGCTTATTGCTGGTTCAGCGTCGTAGGCCTATACGCTGGTCCAACATTAAACTAACATACGACTAACATGCCTTGCTGGCTGTCTGGATGAGTGGAAAGTCGACACTGTTGTTGACATCATTGGTGACGTCATCCTATAAATAGACAAGGTAAGGTGGGTTTGTTTTTTTGGTTTAGAGATGCGAGAGACGTGCTGCTCTCCCGCCGGGGGACGCGAATAATGATGGGAGGGGAGAAACCAGCGAGTGTTTGATCCCTACAGTTAGGGCCAGGGATACTCAATGACGAATACCTCTCTCCACAGCTGTTCATCGTTTATTTTATGTTTCAAAAACAGTAAAGCTCGCACCACGGTGGGGCATCAATGTTCTAGCAGCCTCGGATACTTAGACATTGCTAGCGAATATAATTAACGTTATTATCACGTACTAGACGATTATATCATTTCATTCAAAAATAATTTGAATGGAATTCCACAATACTGTGATTGTGTGTTTCTATGGGAGTTTTTATGTTCGTTCTCAGTGTAATCAAGGAATCTATTGAGATGGTGTAATCTACTGTGTATATCCTATGTATGTTGTATACAGTACATGTACACAGTGCACACCCCATGTGTACGTCTGTCTGGTACATCTGCTCATGTATGCTGTATACAGTACATGTACACAGTACACACCCCATGTGTACGTCTGTCTGGCACATCTGCTCATGTATGCTGTATACAGTACATGTACACAGTACACACCCCATGTGTACGTCTGTCTGGTACATCTGCTCATGTATGCTGTATACAGTACATGTACACAGTACACACCCCATGTGTACGTCTGTCTGGTACATCTGCTCATGTATGTTGTATACAGTACATGTACACAGTACACACCCCATGTGTACGTCTGGCTGGTACATCTGCTCATGTATGCTGTATACAGTACATGTACACAGTACACACCCCATGTGTACGTCTGTCTGGTACATCTGCTCATGTATGCTGTATACAGTACATGTACACAGTACACACCCCATGTGTACGTCTGGCTGGTACATCTGCTCACTGGATCTGCTATTTATCACTCGTCCTGTCAATCAACACAAATACCCATAAAATAGGCCTCAAGTTTTCAACACTTAGAGCTAGGGGACCATCCCATTAAGAATCTTAAAATTAAGATTACCTTAAGTTTTTCTTATTCCCATTAGAAAAGTTAAGATTAATCTTAACTTTTCTAATGGAAATAAGAGAAACTTAAGATAATCCTAATTTTAATATTATTGGCGGAATGGTTCCCTAGATGTTGATGTATTATTACATTCATTTCACATCAGGATCAACAAATTATTTTAGTGAGGTAACATTGCTTTGATGTATTTTGTTAAATAATTACTTGTCGGGCTTATATAGTTAACTTGTCTGCGATCAGATATTATATAGCACAGCTCACACGAAGTGGGCCCCAGAGGGTTAATCTTCCTAAGATAAGCTGTAGAGTTCTGCACGGTTTGCAGGAAGCTGATAATGACAGTCAGATCCTGACACCAATTAACGTTATCCGCATTACCTAGACTCAACCTACAAGTATATTTACATCGACACAATCGGCTTACGATATATTTGGAATCAACTTTGTAAAATTACAGATTTGTTTACAATAACATGTTTCGAGAAATAACTTTTGTATTTCATACAAAATGCGGAAACTATGACTTTCTTTTTGTTATCTGGGATGACTAGGATTCGCCTCTCAGCTCAGCCTGTTATTCTGGTGGTCATCCCGATGAGTGACCAGTGGTGATGTGTATGTGCCTATTTGGCACCCAGAGATACTGGACAGTCCAGTCTAGTCAGTGATAACGGCTACTGCTCTGCAAAGCCAAAAGCCCGTATCTGTTTACTTGAAAAATAAGCAGATACGGCATTTTGGCTTTGCTTGGTAGAGCAGATAGCACCTACTAATCCCCAGCGGGAGCGAGAATCTTATTCAATGCTGGTTCAATGTTGGGCCGGCGTCATAGACGGTGGCCCATCCTTAAACCAGCATTGGTCAACGGATCGTGTCTCCTTCATTTTATCAAAGTCTGAAGTACTCGATGAACTCAGAGGTTACTAATTACCTGCAAGGGAAGATAGTGATGACAAAACGGGGTTTCAATTTTGGCCCAACGTCTGAGACTTTGGCCCATCATTGAAACAACGTTGGATAAATTTGTAGCCCTGATAGGAAGATGGAGCCAGATCCACCTTTCGACGAGCTATAGCATCTGTTTCTGTGTAAATTCTCCAAGTTTGTCACTAGTTTCACTTCCATTGACAGCTCCAATTAGTCACCTCAAATCCTGTATCTAATGAAATTGAAACGTGTCACGTGACAAAATCTGCCAACGCAGTGTGGCGTTCTAGATAAGCCACGACTAATGCCTGTTGGTTTTAAGCAACCATTTTTATACACAGGATATACTATTATACACAAACTCAAATTCGGATAATTATTTTTGTTCCTCGGTTAGGCTATGTACATCTTGCATCAGAATCAGAATAATTTATTCGGCTTCACAATCGCATTAGCACATACTTATGCGTTTGCATAACAACCATTAAAATACAATTCAACACAGACAAAATTACACAGTAAGTAACCAGATTAGCTGATTCACTACCTGATCATACAGTAGTGGTGCGTATAATCTATTATACAGTAGGTCTATTAGGCAGTAAGCCTATTAGAAAACGATTTTATCGATTTTGCAAAATTAATAACATTATAAACATCCATTGCAAATGTCAAATTGTTATGTTATTGCGCAACGACCTTTACCATGTTTACCTGATGTTATAGGCGACTTGTTAAAATAGAATGCAGATGATGTTTATTATTCAGTTTAATAACCATCGCTGAAAACATAGAGGTAGAAAAGACCTATGCTGACAATTCCTCTATGCTGACAATGATGACGCAGTTAAGATAATTAGGCTGATAATGACGATAACCCAGATGCTAGAAAGGCGGGCATCTCTTTAGCCCGGCCTTTTTTACAGCACGTGGAAGGAACCAGCTGATGTATGGCTTTACCTGAGCGATGATCCATCGTGCAAAACCCAGAGCGTTTATCTAACGTTGTCTGGTAGTTATGAGCAGATGCGTTTTGCACCAGCAAGATTTACAGCTTGAGTTTTCTACCTAGAAAACGTAATACGATGACGTACAAGGCTGGCTCTGCTCAGCTAACATAATGTCGGATATCATGCTGAAGTAATGCCGGGCCAGCGTCGTAGACGCTGGACCAACATTACTGCAGAATTCGTTTTAACTTGTAACCCCAACCAGTTAGTTGACTGACGACCAAGGATGGGGTGATGTCAGTACCTCACGGGAGATGGGGAAGAGGAAGAGGGACAGCAGCAGCCGAGCAGCAGCAGCAGCATCCTTGGTGGGCCGATGGACAAGGCACCTCCTTGGTGGCCCTATGGATGGGCCGCTTATATATGGCTTATTGGTCCATTTAATGTTTTGCGTCCCCCCTATCAATCCACAACTCATGTAGCTGGTCTTATGTGTTGACTGGTGATACGCTGTTCTAGGCATCCATTACTCATCCACACCTGTACCATTATATAGTAACGCGTTCATCATTATATTGAAGTAGACCAATTATAGTGCCACTAGGTCTACTTCTTCTAGTAATCATGGTAATGTCAGTTATTTCGTATTTTTGAGCAGGCTTCAGTATTTAACAAAAAGTTCACCTCTGTATATACAGTTAAGAGTGAGCACTTCATCACATAGCGTGACGAAATGACGCTATTAATCACGCAAGCTGTCACCTACCTTGACCAGGTACATGTACTATATGTGAGTGTGTTCTCTCCATGAGGTCTCAGACTGACAGGGCCCTTAATTACATCGTCTCACTCACATACTCACTGCTCACCCTCATCTAATTAGAGGCATGCGGGTTTATTACCATCATAGTCATTACCATCATTGTCTGGCTCCATGGTGCCTACAGGCTAGGGGTAATATTTATGTTTTAAAGGAACATTGGTTTTGTTAAAACCAAGGATAGAAAACAGTTTATATTCCTCAGTGATGTCAAACAATTGTCTTTAAATCGTTCGAATTTTGGTGGAGCTGCACATAAACAATGCAAATGTAGATGGACACAATATAGCCATATTGTGCGATCCAATGTAACTAGAAAATAAGTGGAAGTATCACATTATATGATGCAACATAATTCGAAAATAAGTAGGATGAGAACAGAAACTTTGATATCACATTGGTCAATGAAATAATGTGTTATTGTTTTGTTTTTTGTCCTTCAGTTTTCTAAAGTACATCGGAATTAGGTCACCACTTGTCCTTATAGCGCTCTTGTTTTAGTAATAGCCCAAGTTTACCAACTTCAAAAATCTCGTGTCCTTGCAGTTCATCTGCTGGAGTAAAATACTAAGCGCCGTCCCAACAAACAAAACGCGTTGGGTGAGTGCCGGCCTAGTGCCGTGGTACGCTGGGCCAACACTCACCCAATGTGTTTATTCTGCTAGGAGTTACTTTGGTCTTTGTCTGTGGACCCATCAGGGGTGGTACCATGTGTCACTCACTATGAGTTATACCAACATGTTTTGTCCTCGAGAAGGATCCCTCTGAGCTCAGGTCAACACGCCTTTCAGCGCCTGTACACTCGTGAGCACAGCAAGCACGAGACATTAAACCCACGTTGGTCCAATGCTGGGCCAGAATCTGCGACGCTGGCCCAGCATTTGGCCAACATTGGTCCAATATCTCGTGTTTTCTGGGAGGAGAGGTCGCTGAGTAGAAAATGATGACTGGTCACATTTACAGACCCAGGGGAGCATCCCACTAAAATCTTAAGATTAATATTGACTTAACTTTCTCTCATTTGCATTAGAAAAGTTAAGATTTATCTTAACTTTTCTAATGGAAATGAGATCAGGGGAGTATTCTACTAAGATCTTAAGATTAATATACTCTTGACATTCTCTCATTTGCATTAGAAAAGTTGAGATACTCTGAACTTCTAATGGGAATTACTAGATAAAGTTAACATATTTTCATCTTTAAGATTTTTGTGTGGGAAGCATCCCTGACAGACGAAAACATCACGGTGTAATACTTCTACAATCTTGAATAATTTTAAAACGTTATGGGCGACGATGTACAAATATAAAAACATAACAAATTCGTTTTTAAGAAGACTTATCTTCAAGTTGTTTAAGGATGATGTACCAGATAATTAACGGCTCGCTTTTAGCAATGTCTAGGTGGTTTCACAGGTTCATGTGTTGTGTATGTGTTTTTCATTGGCTTTGATCACTCTAATGGGCGGCCACTTGATGTCACATTATAGTAAGAGAACGCATTATAGAGAGGACAAAGCTCAACCTATTGATTCGGCCCCGGCCGAGGAACTCGGTATTATAGAGGAGGATGACATTCCAAGATTACTAACTAACCAAGATCAAACGAAACGTCGATATTGAAGTCCCACAAAGTGTACAAAGGCTCGGTGTATGCATTGCTTCGTATATTAATATGTCACTAAATTGCAATATTATATATTCCCCCAAAACTAAAACCTTGACAACACCATTCTACCTGTTTAGCGTTTGTGACAGACAGATATAATCTGGTTCATCATCGCATATTGCGGCCCAAAATTGACCCAACTAGGTCAAATCTCTACTGTTTTCTATACAGATCATGAGTAACCAATGCGCGAGCATCAGATACATTCATGCAGCGTTGGGCATGTGTATGTTGATGGAATGAAGCATACTTTTGCACCTGGATACAAGAAGTTTTTTATGTGGGAGGCAGACTTTAACACCTCACATAAAACACGAGCCGTTGACCCAGTGCTGGATTTAGGTTGGCCCGCCGTCTATGACGTCGGGCCAACAATAATCTCACACTGGATCAGCATGTAGTGTTTTCTGGGCTGAGATGAGAGGTGATGAGTGAGTGACAGAGAGACCAACTGATTATGACAGCTTGTTATTCCTGCCTGCACTGCATGTAGTTATTGTGGTTTACCAAGAGATACAAAGAAATAAACACTATACTGCAAATAACAGCTTGCTTGAGAAGCAAGCCGTTTACCTCTGGAGGTGGTTCACTAAAAAAAACAGGCTATAAAATAAGGATTTCTGAGATGTTATGCTGTATATGTAAAAAGTGACAGGAAATACAATATATTCTAATAATAATAAATTCACATTTACGGGATGTGAATACAATATATTCTAATAATAATAAATTCACATTAACGGGATGTGAAATATATAAAATTTGAACACTAGTCTTGTATAAACTTTTTAAATGATCTGCACAAGAAACTAAAATTTGGATATTTCGTAGGGTTTGTTTGTCCTGAGATTATCATAAAACACGGAGATTACAGAGAGCTAATACACTTTACGCAACAATGCCTTCCTTTTCTTCTGGCGTGTAATGCATACACACAAGGAACACTATTACCTAATACTATGATATAAACCACAGGGTTGTTTCATTGCTGGGTCAACATCTACGCTGCTGGCCCAGCTCTGATCCAGTATTGCTCCATCATTACTCTCGTCGGGGATTCTACTAATCCGGAGTGACTTATTGTTTTGCTTGTTGCTTACATGCAGCACACGCTGTGACGTCTGGCGTCGACTCCAGACAGATGCTGTCTTACGTTGGGTTAATGTTGGGCCAGCGTCGCAGACTGTCTGGAGTCGACGCCAGACAGAACGCTGCTCTATGTTGGGTTAATGTTGGGCCAGCGTCGGAGACGCTGGCCCAACATTCACCCAACATAGAGCAGCGTATTTTTCTTTCAGGGAACAGCCCCCCCCCCCCCCCCTACTCGTCACAGGTTATAAGAAGTGACAGTCTGACTTTATCGCTACAAATCGTACTCACTGACACGGGGCTTCTCCAGAACGAAATTCACGCTGGAAAAGTTTGGTTCCCAAAATGTTGCGTGACGTCTGAGTATCGGCAATAATTGCTACACATCCATTCTTAAGCGGCCGTGAATAAATGGCAAAGTGGTTGTACCAAAAATGATGCTGGTACATATCTACTATACATGCTAAAAGTTAAGAATCAGTGTTTGTTCTTTAGGCCTACTATTACTACACGTAATACTAATAATTTACATTGTATAAATCAATGAAGTGCTAATCTATTACTCATAACAGAACATTATCATACCATATGGTTTCCTAAATTATTTTATGAAACACTGTTATGTGAAAGATTTTCACTTCAACATGTAACTTTGCTGAAGATTATAGAAATTATCTGTGAATCTATAATAATTATTACCTAATAATTTCAACGAATCCAGCGCTGTTCCCTTCGGCTACATCGTAACTACGATGAGTGGTTGCCCCAATGCTGTGCCAACGTTTAAGGCATTGGCTCAGCTTTGATTCAGCATTGGTCTAACGTTTCTATCAGATGCAGTTGTTCATTCAGACCTGGTGGTATCTGACCTGGTGGAGCAGATAGTGGTAAAGTAAACTTAGCCCTGGGTTGTATGGTTAACAGTGGGGAGTCGGCCACATATATACACGGCCTGATTGACAGACATCACTACCACACTCCTGACTGCTGGACCACTACCCAGCAAACACGAGACGTTGATCCAGTGTTGGTATGATGTTGGGCCAGCGTCGTAGACGATGAGCCAACATCATACCAACACTGAATCAACGTCTCATATTTGCTAGGTAATGATTCAGGCAAAGATACAGCGTCAAATATCACATAAAGGATCCTTGATCAGACCAAGGAAAATCAGATGATGCAACATCTAATAAAATGGATATAGAGTTGGGCCAAGTCTGATTAACATCATAGAAACATAAATTATATTAGAGATTCAGAATAAGTTATTCATGGTTCCAAGATTCATATAGAAAGTCGTTATATTTTACTCAATTTGGTACTTTGGTGTGAAACGATTGCGACGTTTCGACCTGCCTTCAGCAGAAGGCAGGTCGAAACGTCGCAATCGTTTCACATGAGTTCCATAGTCAGTAAAATGTAACCACTTTATATAAATTATATTAATCTGACCAATTTCTTGGAGCCACTTTTGTCTTAGTGTCATCGTATTTATTCAAATTAAAAATTGTAAGCCGACCTCAGCAGTTACTAAATTACGTATTGCTCATGTGTATGTTATGTACAGTTTCCACTGAATGCACTGATGTTTAACCTTTTCACTACCATACATGACGGAAATTTCCGTCGTCATTCGTCAATGAACGTAACCATAAAATGACACAAATTTTCGTCAAATATATACTACATTTATGTATTTTTCGTCATTTGAAGCTGGAAATTGCGTTAGCAATTCCAGCTTCAAATGACGAAAAATAGAACTCCTACACCAGTATATCTGGATCCTGGCATGCACCCCGGCCTGGAAGTCAAAGGGTTAATTAACGACGTCACATGAATTATGTTTTTATTGAACTTTTGCCAGATGAAGTTCCTGATAAATTCCTTTGGCTCTAACTCCTGTCTGGTATATTCGCTCCCAGCTATCAGATAGTTAATGTGTATTTTATGGGAGCCAGGAAAAGATGGAATGCCTGACTTGATGAGCAATCTCAGTAGATACTGGTCTGGTAGTGAGTGATACTGAAGGTGGGATGAGCTGGTGTAATGGTATTGAGCGGCATGGCAAAATAAAATACATTTTAAGAATTCACAGTTTGATAACGGTTGGATTCTTAATTTATATCTTGGTTACTGAATATTTTACTTTAAATTTAACGTGAACTCTGGTCACATCTAAAGTGTAGGATGAGCTGAACACAGTCCGGCTTTCAAAACTAACTGACTTCTCAAAATTAATCTTTTCTGAAACGTATGACTTTATGCACACTTTTAAAAAGAAATAGTACACTATAATAACATGTACTTACAAAAAATAATGACCATCTTAGTATTTCCAATGTTCCAAATGACGTTAATGTTTCGGAAACAAAACAGGCGCGATAACAATAATACATGAACATGTCAAATATGACTATGATGGAGGAGATATGTAAGCCTATATATGCACCACCAGCTGCAGATGCTGGGAAACAATGTATATTTTGACGTATATATTATGACGCATGGATCGTGTAAGACTGCCACTAGTGCTGTCTAATATCAGACAAGAGTTTTTTCAGGCTTTTTCGTCTTCGTTATTTTGGACTTTGAGTTGGCGCTGTAATGGACAGATTCGTATAAACATCATTCCCAGGAGAATGTTACATTCCCATACAATGGTACTATATGACACCACAAAATGATGACTTACCAAAAACTACTTATACATGATTACTGTATATTATGTTTGCTCACTTCGCTGCTATATAATTAACTTTGAACATTTTGAGTACGATGTATGGATGCCTTGTTTTTAGAGCAAAATCTGACTCCATCATGTTGTGTATACTTTACTATTAATACTCAATAAAACACAATAAATCACACATTAGTAGACATGGTAGATAGTCGTAAATTACAAAATCCACTAAAGCTATATGAACTGAAATCCGAGAAGAACATTTTACATTCGTTTGAACCCTACATTATTTATGAAATTAGCAAAAAGTAAAGAGAAAGTTCAGCTTTTCTTGGGTTAAATACATCTATGTAATAAATTGACCAGTGATTGTTTTTTGGTAGATAATAGTAAAACATATTATATTTATAATATAATGGAATGCTCGTAATGACAAAACATGTGAGGTTACATTTTTCTGTACAACAAATCAGGTAAACTATTTATGTTTAAACTTGCGAAGAAATGCTGAGACTCGCATCATGCCGAAATATCACAGCACTAACTATAAAAAAGCGACAGTACATAACCAAAGGCAGCTGGATTTGTCTGTAAATTAGATAGTGTTTGCTGAGATCAAGAAGTCATTCCATGACCTTCTACATAGCGGATTGTATGACATGCCTTTGGAGTGGTCGTGAGTAGGTAGTGAGGTGTCGCTACCAATGGATATGTTCTGTAACACTGGCCCGCTGCTGGTTTAATGCGGGGCGAACGTCTGCGACGTTTGCCCCGCATTAAACCAACGCGTGTTATCAGATGGGCATTGAAGGGCAGCAGGGCAGCAGTAGAGGGCAACCAGCCCCAGCCCTCTAGCAGCTGACTGCCCACCCCTAAACCATCCATCATCTGAACATCAAAACAACCCAGCGCCTGAAGCGGTCACCACAGAGCTCAGCTGTCCACACCCACCTACTAACTGCTAGGGGAACGTAGTTTACTTAAAATTAACAACACAAATAGATTATTGATAAAATCCATAAAATCTTGTGTTTTCAATTCAAAGAAAGCTGCAATGACAATTGTTTTTTGTTTCTTTTCTGATTTGCATTGAATTATATCTGTAAATTAGCAAAAGAGTATATTATTTGGCTAGTTTATATATTGAAAATGATGTATTATGCCTTATGTCCCAACCAACAATTAGTGCTTGAGGATGATTATCTATGCAAGACTAATGACAAAATTAGCGGAATTAGTGTAATACAGCCATAACTCATATCAGCCACAGAACGTATAAGGAGCGTCTATGGTCGGGAACCTGGACTTTATGGATATTTTCATCTGTGCAGTTACATGCATCAGCATGAGTTTGTAAGCTTAAGTTGCCATTAACTCTTCGAACGCTAACTATAAAGTATTTTTACGCACTTAAAGTTGCGTCTCGCTACCGCGACCCACTACTTCAAGTGGCAATAAAGTACTTAACTTAAAACCAAGCATTTGAAATTCTTGCAAATTGTGAAGAAGTTTTAACAGGGTAAACACCTAAAAAAATTATCGCCTGTTTATTTGAAAATGTAATTAAATCAAATGGTTATACCAAGGAATATATAAGACGTCTTATATATTCCTTGGTTATACTTGTGGTTGGTTCTCAATGGATTAATCCAGAAAACACAATACAACGTTTGTTCAATGTTGGACTTCGTTTAGGACACTGGGCCAATATTTATCCAAAATTTCTAAAATGTTTCATGTCTTGTCAATATATATTGGTGATCACTGGACACAGCATGGTGGTCCCTGAGCTGTACTGCCTACAATGACCGGTCTCTGGTTTATATCAAGCTCATCCAGTCTTGTCAGTACTTACATACATTATCAGATGTGTACTGGTGTCGGCCCTTTGTTGTGACGTATGTAAACACATTAACATTCTGGAGAAGAAAAGGAAAATTACACTTTGTACTGATGAAACTCACGAAGTTTGTCATTTTACATAGCTATGTGACCAAACACTTTTCTTTGGAAACAGTGTTGCTGTTTTGGGACACAATTTGACATTCCCTTTTTTTAAAAAAAAACATTTTTAAGCGGATGTGGATGTTATTGGCATAATATATCGATACATTCGATGTGCTTATATTTAGATGTAAATTACTTCACTTACATTCAAGATAGTATATTCCCTTATTAAAGCAAATACAAATATATGGTAATTGTTTGTAGGAAGTGTAGTAATTATCGTTTTTGGCGGTTGTTAAGGTTAAAATCCCCGACCATGAACATTGTACTCTTTACATCTGTATAATTACTCAGTAGGCTGCATGGCCTCCATGATCGCTGTAAATAACACTGCCAAGTGTCAAGACCTTTGATGGCACGTGAGGCTCTTTGTACTCTGGATAAGTGACGTGAAGGGTTGAGACAACTCCACTTGTAAACAGGTGGCCATGATGGAACTGTGATCACCACCCGAACAACCATATCCTTGAAGAATCCTTGTACAGTTTACAGTCATATATGATACAAGAACTCTCTCTCAAACGTCATCAATACATATTTCAGTATTGAGCCTTTGATGTAGAGAAAAACATTGACAGATACAAAATATAGGGAGGTTTAATCAGGGCTCCCCACAGAAAAAAACATCTGGTTGTTCTCTCATTTAACATTGACAGTGTTTATTGAGCACGTTTAATAACATTTAATATACATACAGATAAACATAAAAGCACAAAAGAGTGGCTCTGGGTTGCAAACTTGTCCACAGCTGCAGCAAAGTCCATTTCCTTGCTGGGGTCCTCAATAGTCTCATCAGAGCATCCAAGGAGTCACAGTCCATGCTGTTGTGCGGTTTATTTATTAAATCATTTAATAAATAAACTTATATTTGTAGTTCTAAGACTAAATAACGTTAAAACCTGGATTCTAGATATGTCAGATAAAAATGTTTTCATAGTTCTGGGAACATTTCTGCGAAAAAACTTCCGGCATCTTTGTTTGCTCGGAGCAATTAGAGCTTTCCAATGATTATTTCGTGCCATGCATAGTGCACTGACCAATAGCAATATGTCCAAGGTATAGTGTATGTAAGCGAGCAAAGTTTCGTTTAAATAACAGGACATTGTAATGCACAATTAGGGTTAATTAATGTCTCAGCGTGAAATATATCGAGTGTTTTTACATCGGTAAGGACACATTAGTGGTTGCTTTGTTGCCAAACCCAGCTACTCTAAAACGTTGACACGGCGTTGATCCATCTACACGTTATTTTTGATAGTACCGAGCTCGGGGTCTATTATCACAGCATGGTCAGTTGATAATGGTGCCCAGCTGATTATACGTGACGCTACATATATCCTTCTCGGATTGATTACAAACCCAGCTACTGAGGGAGCCACTGATCGCATTGTGCTTTATCACCCCGGGATATTAACACCGGAAAATGAACAACAGCCATCACATGCTTTGCTCATTAAATGTGGCACTGTGACTAATTTAACTAATTTCAACATTTAGGTTGTTAGTCATGTTAGTCGCAGGCCTACTTCACTGATAGGTAATCCCAAACCTCTAATCTGACCTCAATAAGATCTAAATAACGAGAGCTTGCAATGTTACGCGAAATGGATGACATGATTCCCTCATATAGATTCTAAATACAAGGGAAACTAACCTGGTTCTTTGCTAAATCAACATACATTTCAATTCAAGGCATAACAAGGTAACATACAAAATCATTACAGTGTACCGTATTGAAAACAATAATTATACACATTCAATTTAAATAGTAAACGTTTTTGATTTACCGATATACCATATACCAAAACATACGTCTTCAAATTACCGTATCTATCGTATAAACTGAATAATTCACAATTTCGAATACTTTAGGCTTAAATAGAGTAAAACCACGACGACACAACTATAAGCCAGGCTGACCACGATATCACATTGCCAGTGCAGTACTGGGGAGTTACAATAACGCCTAACTATTGAGCTACGCCGGTGTCCCCATCATCTAGTGATCCTTACTAACTCAGATAGATAGCAATTCCCTTTCAATTTGGTGGAATTGGTCGTAGTGAATGGAGACACCGGCCATGGATTCCCTGTGTGATTAGGGATGAATATGATGACGGAACCAAGATTGATGAAATGCACGATTGTAGAGTACACGACTCGGTGTCACCGGTACCCTTGTTGTCACTAAAACAGCAGGCGTTCTTAACCCCTCGACCACTGATCTATTCAATTTAAATTTTCATTCACCTGAAGTTGTGTGTCGCGGTACTCAAGTAATTGAAAATGTATGTAAATTTGAGAAATCGCAGTCCCAATTATATATTTGAATATATATCACAGTTCCAAGATTGCTGACATATTTTACTTTTAACAACTGGTTATCTAGGTGCTAATTATACAAACACAGAATGTCCACTGTGGTCGACATCGGTGTTCTAGGGGTTAAATGCCTTCTGAATTACCCAGAACTTGTACTTCAGTGTTTTATTTCCGCTGTAGCCAGACGGGATTTGAGACCTTTGTTTTACGAGGAAACATTCTACCACTTATTTTGCAGCATGGGTGATTATGATTGACCGGTGCAGAGTTTATATTTGAGGGTGCATGCCATCATGGATGTCATTCTCGGGTCACTGCCATGATCTCATATCCATGAATTCAACACGGGACATGCGCCCGATATCTGTTTAATTCTGGGTTAACATCACAGACCGGTGCTCTTTATTAAAACCCGTGTCCTGCTAGACCCGTATATATAAGATTGCAAATATGTTTAGATCAATGGAAATAGCACTAAATTTGATAAAATATTTTTTGGTTAATCAATACAATACTTTACTATTCATGATATTGGAGATGTTCATAAATATATATATTTTTCGTCATTTGAAGCTGGAAATTGCGTTAGCAATTTCACCTTTAAATGACGACAAATAGAAGCAAGCCATTCAGCAGACAAGAGGTAACCCAGAATTGGGTAGACGTGTTGTGTTGGCTGAGATCCGGGGGTGGTCCAGTCCAGGACACTATCAGATAATAATCCCACATCGCCAGAGAGATATCCATCTGTATCTCTTTGTTGCCAGTGTCCTCGTGTACTGAATGACCTGTAATACCTCTTATGCCGCGAATTTAGAGGCCGCGAGTTTAAAAGTTATATTTATAGTTATACTTATATACATACATTTCATCAAGAAAATTATGTAAAACCTACAACATTATAAGTGATTATGAAAAGTAAAATCTCCATTCTAATTAACCGTTTTGTAATCAGTTTTTTGTTCTCGGTTGACTTAGCGCAATGGGCTAACGTTATGCCATCAAAGGCTGTTTTCGTCATCCGATATCTCGGACAATTCAACCATTGAAAATAGTCTGATGCGCAAAGCGAGGCATCTCATTATGAAATAAGGCATGGTGACTGCATAACGCGGGGGATTGGGGATTATTGGCACATTGGGCACTGTTCCTGATTGAAAATCACACACTGTTTACGCTCAGATGGACGTGAAATGTGGCGGAAAGCGTTATCTGGTATCAGGGAGAGATTATGAGTCATTCACAAGACCAGGGAAGCTGTGAATACACATCACCAGAAACTTTAGTACAACGGTGAAATACTTTTGTATAAACCATGGAGAGCATTTTTTTCGATTTGAAAATGATCATGAATGGCTTAGCTAGCTCTTTCCGCTTCATTTAAATACGTATGTTATGGGTCTAAAACCATTATGAATATTTCAATTCTTTCAGTGCGACGACCGACTTTAGACGTCAAAATCTGATGTATACAAACTTCAGATTCTGGCGTCTAAAGTTGATTCCCGCTCTGAAAGTGTTAAGGCATCAATCGCAAGACAACCATTGGTGGTGAATTGTGAGTCAGAATCATATATACAACAAATACATATTTTATATTTTATAGGAATTAGTGAACTACAGGTAATCAGAAATATATAGCTATCTATCCATCTATGGCTAAGATGAAAGGCTAAAGTCATTTCACTCTCTTTGCAAATGCTCGTTTTGCATTGAACTTTAATTTTAACACTAATATCCAGAGTATATTGAGCCACGGTACTACCAGCCCACGGTACCAGACCCACATTACCTGTCCACATTACCTGTCCATGGTACCGACCCACGGTACGGCATGAGAGCCACTGCTGCCTTTCCTGGGTCATGGATCATAGGACTTCTTGTAGGCGTGGCCTGCGTGCCAGAGCTGTCTCCACGAGGTACAGTGTCCATGCATGGCCTGAGGCTGTGTCCGGCCGTCCAGGGCTAATCCGCCACAGGTGGGATCAAACACACGATCCTTAGTCTCAGCACCACCGCGGCGTAACCCAACTTCCCAGATCCCGGCGCACAACTATTTATGTTGATTTTTATTCACGTCGAGGTTTGAATTGCTGTCGTAATTCCCACTTCAAAATGTGGTGATTTTTTGGAAAGCAAATATTAGAAAGGTGCTTGAAACCTGAGAAATTTATAAAAGTAGTTGAAAGTCCTTGGATTTTGACAGAGGTTCAACATCGGAATGGGCGGGGGCCCTAGGGTAGTACCTGCCTTTCACGCCAGAGTTCGGGGTTCGTTTCCCGGTCTTGACGTTTTGAAAGAAACAAAAATGTTTCTCCCCATCCACTCTTAAAAAAAATATTGTAGGGAGCCTCTGTGACCGACAGGTAGCGTGCTCGGCCTCAGACCTCTAGGGTTTGAATTTCGAATCCTGTGTCTGGAGGGCAGTGTCATCTCACCACCCTCGGGAGGTTCTCCTGGCCCAATTTAACCTGTATGTGCACAAAAGTGGCCTAAAGCCCGATTCATTTCATTTTTTTCCACTTTGGAGTATATCACAATGATATGTAGGTTTATCTATGAATTGTTTTATAGTGCCTCCACAAACTCATTCTGTACTCGTTTTAATGATATGCTGCGGGTCTCAGAGAGATCAGGACCGCACAGCACCGCATACATGGCGTGAGGAATGTCTGTGTATGTTTTTAGTTGTGTGAGTCAGACTGATTAGATCGCTGTCACATACATGATTGTAATTTGAGTAGACTGATGTATGTATTCATACCGTCCCGACCAACACGTCCTGTTTGTCCAACGCTGTTCCATTGCTGGGCCAGCATCGTAGATGCTGCTCAGCAATGGAGCAGCATTGGTCCATCGATAAGGTATATCATTTTTAAAGCGTTGACACTGCCTAATAAGGTATATGGGCCTGTTATAAATTCACTGAGCCATCTTGATGATGTAGCTCTACATTTACCAGTCAATGACGTCCTGTGATTAAGGTCCAAGCTGAAGTTCACTTTGCATTTACAGCTTTGTGGAAGCGCGGTCTCCACTTTGTTGCGTCAACCGACTCGATTATGAGTGAAAAACATCGTTTTCAAACATACGTTCGTATTCATTGATAAATAAATCATGTCTATCAATCAAGTTTTTAACATTACCATTTCCAACTCTATAATGTACATTTTAGATCACAGAAAAAAACCGGTTGTGTATTATATACACCACCATTCAACATGTTCAAGGTGTCGTGCACATATTCTGTGAAACGCAGTGACTTCACTCGGTGAAAACAAGGTTATATAACACCTCCTCCCACATACTTCATTGTTTGAAAGCTGTGACGTCACTCGGTGAAAAGAAGGCTATATAAGAACCCTCCCCCATACTTCATTGTATTAGCCAGCTCGGTGAAAACAAAGGAGGTCGTGGTCATTGAGTTTAACAGAATATATTATTTATAAGTGAATGTGCTCAAATATGATTTTCTGTTTTTTTCTTTGATATCTAGTTGCCATGATATTGTCTTATTTTGCTCCTTGCATAAGATTCTCAACATTGAGTCACTGTTGGTCAGCTCCTGTACATTATAGTGCTGGTCATTTCAAACCACCATTTGATATACGTTTTATTTTGCTGGGTTGCTGTAGTGTTGGTCATCTATGCCGGGACAGTGTCCAGCACTGACCACAATCCCCCATTTGCATGTGGATCATTCGCTGGCGTCTCCATGGGAATCATAAATCCAGCTTCCCTGGAATCGACAGTAAACCACACCTCTTTCTAACCTTTTCTACCCAGCCAGCACGACACATCTATCCAATGTTTGACCAATGTTGACCCACCGTATACGACGTTGGCCCAACATTGGTCAAACATTGGGTGGATGTGTCGTGTTTTCTGGGTATTTCCAGACAGTTGAACATTATTTCTTTTACTCTTATTTTACCCACTTCTATGCGGTCTATAGCCGATTTCAGCGTTTTATGTCTCCTTCAAACAAGAAAGCATGATGGCGAAAGGAGATTCATATTTGCTAGAACGGCATATTTTGTTATTCAATTTGTACATACTTATGTATGTAATTTTGCTCAATTGAAGTTGTGGGTCGCGATAATATGCGACCATTTAATTTACAGGAACAATATGGCAGATAATTGAACGAAAGACACTTGAGTCACAAACCAGGGATCGCGAGACTTTGACTCAATATGGGCTTTATGTTGGCTCACCCTGGGTGTATCCTTCAGTTAGAGAAATTAGATGTCCAGTTTGTGAGAAAAAAATGTGAAGATTCTTAGTTGAGAAAATTCTTGTATTGACTGCATCTTAGGTGCTGACTGTGAAAGATAACATTATCCGGGAAAACACACGAAGATGGCAGAATGCTGGGTCAATGCCGGGCCAGCGCTGTCGACGATGGGCCACCATTGAGCCGGCGTTGGGCCTTGGTTTCGTGTGTGGAGGTCGTCCTGGAAACCACTGGCACTTACCACTGGTCATCTCGCATCCCCGGCGAGTGATTCTTGACCCCTGGTCACTCATAAAGACGCCTGTTATGACTGACCTCTGTCAGGGAAACACAGGGTGCTGTACCAACGACGGTGTGATGTTGCGCCAGCGTCGGCGACGCTCACCCAACATCAAAACAGCATTGGTTGATAGTCTGGTGTTCGATGTGATACTGGCGTGTTGCCTGGTCACTTTCTCAGAACACGTCCCAGTATGTTATCCAACGCTGGCTTAGTGTTGGACATTCACTGAAGACGCTCATCCTAAATGAATACAACGCCTGGTCAGCGCAAGGAAATTGTCAGCCTCTTGCAGTTTGGCAGTTTCTTCATGGGATGGTCACTGGACTGAGCAGCCAAATGGCAAAAAGGCATTTGACCAGCACACTTATAAATGGGTTGGACATGACCTTGTACTAGCCATGCACTCTTCTCATGTCACAAGCAGACACACTATCAATTAAATTAGTGTAGTATTTACTATGTTTACTGAAATACCAAGACAAAGTATGGTTCTATTTTCAAATTATGCTGTTATTATAAACAGTAATATCACCATAATCACCGTTGTTTATTTAATTTTATTATAAATATACTACTAAATCATTGAAAACAAACTTAGAAAACATAATATATAAAGATATCTTGCGGATGTCAAATAACGAATAATAAATCAATAATTTTGTGACAATAATTTCTGACTCATGCAAATCCGACCAGTGGTATTTATTAGATCATTATAAGATCTATAGAGGTAGAAATCTAGCTCTATGGTACATCCAAGAAATCTATAGAATTCTTGGTAGATCTGAGAACGTCTTTCGCGATTGTTTGTGTTTGTGTAGTTGTTCCACGTGTATCGTGTCATGGCGCACGAGAGAAGTGTCAAGTTGAGAACAAAGGCTCAGATTTCATCACTAACTTGACAACTATTGCATGCCCTGTAAACCCAAAGCGTCTATTTAATGCTGGGCCAACGTCTGTAGACGTTAGCCCAGCATTAAATCGACGCATTGTCCTGACCAGACATGTAGCTGATATGATCAGTGTGAAATTTGGCCTCAAACTGGCCACATGCGATGCGTGTATCGGCACGCCATGTCCACAGGCCAACAGATAAAGATAATTGGGTCAGGAAAATAATTCAGTTGACTGAGATTAATGTGGGCGTCCGCCATCGATTGTCTGCCAGACACCCTCTCTCCTGATAGCTTCACCATTGGTCATTAGCTAGCAGATCAAAAAGATGACTAACAATCTGAAAATGTGAGTTCGAGCCTCCACATGGGCGAGATATTGTGTTACCTGCATTTAAATGAAATGTTTTGAAGATTCGTTATGAATGGCAAATTCAAGAAGGCGTTTACATGCATGCAGCTTCTAAACTGTTCATATCAAAGGCACGATATGTGCAATAATAGGGCGCTGTTTGTCGAATGTGCACATAGAATATCACTATGAAATCTGAAGAATGTAAAATCTTGCATTCTTTCAAATAAAGTATGGCATCGTATCCTGGCTTCTGTTTGTTTATAATATGTTGCTTATAAGTACACATGTATGCACTGGAAGCCGCACATGAAGTGTGCCACTTTCAAAAAAAGAATACAAATGTCCTCTATTGACCAAATATAATTAAGTTTCAGGCCCAATTTGAACATTACTTTTCAGTCGGTAAAGACAAAGAAGCAGGTGAAGACACTTCACACTGGGAACTGTCCATGAGGGGGATTTATTGTGACTGGGTGCTTGTGGTTCAAAAGAGTCTATTAACCCCGTGATTCCAAGGGTACTGTTAATACTTCTAAACACGTGGCCCAAATTACTACACACACTTCTAAAAAAATAGGAAGGTTGACTGATCCACAGATGATGAAGCATCAAATAGTTAATTTTGTGATATTATAATAAATTAGTGTTATTTATTCACTGTATAATTTTCATGGTGATTGAGATGAACTGTAGGTTTTAAGGGGTTAAGCGCCTTCCTATGCCGTCTTCCCCCGGGGTAGTGGAGAAGTAACAAGTTGGGAGCTCAGAAATGTAGGCTGGACACCGCCCCGGGGGTTTGACCTCTTTGACCTGCTGATTTTGGGGGGAGCTCCACCAGAATGCTGCGTTTGTCACCCCCAGGGTACAGATTATCCTGATGTGATGTCTGCAGAGATTAAACGTGGGACAACATTGGCTCAGTGTTGTGCCAGCGTATCACGACGCTGGTCCAACACTGGGCCAATGTTCCGACGACATTTCTCAGATTAAGTACTACCGTCTGGAAACACTCGTCGCCATGGCAACAAATATGGGTTAAATTACCGTCTGGGACTTCTTCAGTATATTAGTATTATCTGGGTAATAAATGAGAATCATTGGAGATAGTGAGGCAGGAAGCCCTCCAGTAAGTAACTGATATGGCGTCTCTCTCAAGATGCCGGGTCAACGCTGGAGAAACAGATAAACCATTGGTGTAACTTTGATTGTTATGTCCTAGTACCCGGTATGACTGGGCCGCCTAGCTCATTACCTGCGCGAGAAGGGTCTACTACCATCGTTCATCTCCCGGTGCTTTGTTTTATAAAAATCACAGAAAACAGAGCTAGTACTAGGAATGACAAAAAAGTCATCCATCTTTTGTTGCCCAGTGTTGCCAGTAGCTTTTTTGCAGAAACTTCTTGGGTCTTAGAAATGTGTAGTGCGATCATTTCAAGATCCATAGATCAAATGCATATTTTTCACTTTTTTTTTGGCCAATAAATAACCACGATATATTGACGCATATTGAGGAGACAAATATGTGGAGTAAACAACTTTGCAGATATATATATATATTTGACGAAATACCGAGCAGCTTATTTGTGAAGTGATCTATGACAGATTTATCCTCCCAGGTGTTCATCGACACCACCTGATCAACGTGAGGTAAAACAGACATGGAACTGCCAGGACGACCTCACAAAGTCCTCACAGGTTTGACAGGAGGTTCCCTTGGAATGCCAAACGCCTGTGCATCACCGGCCCCGGGCTCTGTCAGGCAGGGTAGACAGAAACACGAGACCCCACCAAACATGGGACGTTGAACCAGCATTGCTTTAATGTTTGGCCATTGCCGCACACGGTAGCCCAACGTTAAACCAATGTTGGACCAATGTAGACTTAAACCCTTAAAGCACTAAAAACTATTTTTTATAATTTTTTTCAAAGATTTTTATTAACATAATAAATACCAGTTTTCAAACAAGTTAAAGATGAAACATGATATTAAACAGCAAGAGTTCATAATCGTTGCCCCTCCCCTGCACTTTTTAAATTTCCACTCACTTGAAGTTGTAAATTGCGTTAGCGAGACACAACTTAAGTGAGTGAAAATTCCAATAAAATAACCCTTTTTACTACCTGATGGAATCACTGATATTGGAAGTAAATGTGTGTTTAAACATCAATATTTACAAATGTTTGGTCACAAATCAACAAATATGAGTATTTGTCACCCACTTAAAGTGACGCGACCCACAACTTCAAGTGGATACAAAATTGGTATAACTGCGGCGCTGGCCCAGCATTAAGCTGACATGGGTGAACGTCTGTTGTTTGGTTTGATCGCTGGCCCCCGGGGCTATGTCAGGCTAGGCGGGGTATGCGGTCATATTAGAGCTGAGAAAGACCAGGGCTGGGTGTACCTTCATACGCCCATCTACCTTACAGATACACCCTACTGTAACATATACACTGACACCACCACTATTTTTCTTCCAGTAGCCATATTATAAGAAATGTTTGTCATTGAATAGTCAAGTTTGAAGGTGATATTAATAATTCGTGTTATTGATACATTAGAGTTATGATTATACATTTCGTCGATGGAGTTTCCAGTCAGAAATGGACTGTTATTGTCAATCGAATATGCCGCAATGCGTGTATCTGTGTACATAATTTTTTCAACCCATTTGAATATGATTTATTCAACGTAATTCTCGAATAAAGTTTTTTTTCATAAGTAAGCCCTAATACTTAGTTGTACAGAAAATGCAACTAAAACCGAAGAGGTCTAAAATTAAAAACTGGAAGTTAATATTAGTTTTATTAGGAACTATTAACCTTTACAGCGCGGGGATCGACTCTAGTCGTCAGAATCTGACGTATGTAGACGTCAGACTCTGACGTCTAATGTCGATCCCAGGAATAATCAAAAATTTGTAATGACCATAGACCCATAACATACATGATGTAGGTAGTCAAATGAAGCGGAAAGAGCTAATCGAGACATTTATGATTATTTCAATTTGAAAATAACCCTTTGTCTCCATGGTTTATACAGAAATAATTCAGCGCTTCAACGGTTATATTCATGGAAGACTTGACTGGCAGACAGTCAATAAGGTAATCTTGGGAGACATGACTAAGGCGTTTGACGCAGTATGACGACACTGTGTGAGATTGACAAGTGGCTGGCTGGATTATCCTGTTAGATGGAGTAGGATGTGGACAGGGTAGGCTAGATCCGTACCGGATTATATCCGCAGGGCCTGTAATTAATTTCTCTGGCGTCTTCTTCAGGGTCCGGATTATCATGGGAGAAGCTTTCATGTCCTGAGTGCATTGTGTAATCTCCAGATGCGGGATTCACATGGCTCTGTGCAAAGACAAACATTACCAACAGTATCTGATTACTTGAACAGTGAGCAGTTACTGCTGTTTGTTTTTGTGATGCTGTGCAAAGACAAACAGCAGTAACTGCTTACTTTTCAAGTAAGCAGTTACTCATGTTTGCTTCTGTCAATGTGGCCATGAAGCAGACACGAACTTGTTCGGCGTTGGGCCACTGTGTATAACATCGGCTCAAGGTTATTTCTATTCTAGCAATACATTTCTGTTGATCGAGCAATGAAGATATTGGAAAAAACTTTTCTATCTTGCTAATCTTTTTGATGTGTTTTAATGCTCAGTTTTTTGTGTTTGCGTGCGCGATTTCAATAAAAATAGCGATGACAATCCACTTTAAATTATCCAATAAGAATACACTGGTAATAATTTCAAATGGGAAAAATATTGTCTCTCGACCAACACATTCAAGTGGATAATTGACTTTGTTTTTTATGATACCATTATATCTTTCAGTTATAAAAACTTTTTTTTTTCTGTGTGTTTTCAGTGGATCGAGGCGACGTGGAATAATGACGGTGATTCCTACAGGATATACACCGTGTGTAACATAGCGGCCGAGAATGTCCACAACTGGCTGCGAACCCCGTTCATCCCGCGGGGTAACGCCAATAGAGTAACCATAGAAATCACCTTCACCATGAGGAGATGTACAAAGCATCCAAACCCTGACAGTATCCTTCAGTGTAAGGAGTCCTTCAAGCTGGCTTATTACGGAGCGGCTTCTGACTTTGCCAATGAGATGATGCCCACGTGGGACACAGACACCTACACGGAGCTGGACGTGATTGCCGCAGATAATACATTTGAGAGTGCCAAGGACGCGATTATTAACACTGAGAGTAGAGAGATCCCCATAACATCTGAGGGGGTCTACTTCGCCTTCTACGACACGGGGGCCTGTACCTCCATCCTCTCCATCAGGGTGTTCTACGATGTCTGCCCTGAACTGGTGGCTAACTTTGCCATCTTCCCCAACACGAGTACACACGCGGAGAGGTCCCGAGTCATCCAGAAGTCTGGGGTGTGTGTGGATCACGCCGCCATAGAGCAGGAACCAACATACCTGTGTACAGGAAACGGCAAATGGGACGTCCTTAATGGAGGCTGTAAATGTATGCCTGGATACCAACCTGACTACACACAGCACTGTATAGGTAAGTCATCAACATATTTTTATATAAACCGTGGAGAACAAAAGGTTTTGTTCAATTTGATATCATTATAAATTTCTTAGTTAGCTCTTTCCAGTTCATTTGAATGTTGTGGGTTTACGACAATTAGAAATATTTTACTTCTTACAGCGCGGGGACCGTCTTTATACGTCAGAATCTGACGTATAAAGACGGTCCCCGCGCTATAAGGGTTAAGAGTTCAATCATAGATTAACCATATAATTATATGTGATTAACATTAATCTACGGTTGAATCAACATTGGGATGGGCACCTTGTGATAGCTTGAATCCAGCAGTTTATATATATGACCTCCTTGCTTGATCATGTTGATGTTGTCCCTGCGCCTCATTCATATTGTGTAGTAACAAGGATCTGATTGTATTGTCCTTGGTAGTAAGAAATCCATTGTAAGCCTGGATAGTTTGATGAGTGTGGTCACGTGTTGAGGTCATGATCACCTGGCTTACGATAGTCAGCATCCTGCTGACTATCGTGACTCAGGTCATCATGACCTAGAGACAGGAACTTCTCAAGGGCATATATACAGCATATACAAATACAGCATATACACATTCTGGGCCTCAAACATTCATCTCCTGTCTGCGTGATAAAAAACCATTAATTAGCAGATACATAGCCATAGGGATATATTGCTGTTATGCATGTCACAATATAAATGCACAATATAACCTAATATCATTATAATCAAAATACGAAAATGGCCTGAAAAATTTACGTGTGATGTCGAAACGACTTTCGCATTTTCATGATTATAGTGTCAATATTCGATATTTTATGGTATAATTTTGACATGATTATGTTTGAATTAATTGATCAGTAAACAGGTAAAATACAGTATTTTATGCACACCATTCAGAAATTTAAGTTATATGAAATTATCAGCGCTAGGTTTTTTACACAGTACATGCATGGTAGCTGTGTTTCTGGTTGAGCTTACATGTATGTCCAGAGAGGAGAGCAATAGCACATTAGAAACACAGAGTGAAACGTGTTGGATGGGGGATGTTTTTTGACCGATGAAGACAGAAAACGACCCCATTTACACCACATTGTCGCCTGATACACGGCAATGATAAACAGCAGTAACTGCTAACTTAACTATATGGCGGAGTTATGCTGGGCCAGTGTATTAGATGTTGGCCCAGCACTGAGACAGTTCTCAGCCGTCTGTGATGCTTGCAAATACAACCAGCTGTAACTGCCCACTTGAAAAGTAAGCAGTTACTGCTATTTTGAGCTGCATGATTCTCTTCTGCCATCGAGCACTGTGCAAAGAGAAACAGCACTGCTTACTTTTCAAGTAAGCTGTTACATCGTCGCCTGACATTGACACTGCCATGCAAAGACAAACAGCAGTAACTGCTTACTTCACAAGTAAGCAGTTACTGCTGGTTGTATTTGCAAGCATCACAGACGGCTGAGAGCTGTCTCGGTGCTGGGCCAACATCTAATACATTGGCCCAGCATTACACCGCCATATAGGTCTCTCTGTCGTGGTAGACGCCTCTTTATCTCGTATCGCCTCCACTCAGGCACCTACTTGAGCCACTTGACCAGAGCATCTCACCATGCTCTTCTATACAATACATGTGATCCATGGAAACAAGCTGAGATGGGGGGGGGGGGTGTGCTAGGAGATGCTGTTTAATAGACAACTGTTTAAGAAATGTGTCACTCCCCACATTAACCTTTTCACTGCTAATCGCGACTATAGTCGTTTTTAATACATTTTATCAATTAGCCATTGTTGTTGGGAATTAAATGAACGTTTAAACATCAACATTTGCGAATGTTTGGTCTCAAATTAAACAAATATGAGTTATTTTCTCCCACTTGAAGTTGTGAGTTGCGATAGCGAGACCCAATTTCATATGGGTAAAAAGTAAAGTAATTAATTTAGCGCTTTGTCCAGTTGTCCTGCTAGGCTCGTAAAGATACGTTTTCAAACCAGTAAATGCCACTGGAATTATTATAATATTTCGTGCAAATGCTAAATTCGATTCCGGAAATGTCTACATTTTACAAATAAAATTATTATGTTTCATTTGAGAAATGAATGAAAAAACAAGCTGGTAAATCAGCAGTACAACAGTTAATATCCGAGTTTCTGCCCAGATAGTCAAATGTGTGGCACATTATTATAACAGTTTGGCTAAGAGCGGATGCTATTGCTATAATATATATCTAATAATACACAATGAACAGGATGTATTTCTGAAATGAGACAGTAACTGCTTACTTATTAAGGAGGTAGTTACTGCCTTTTGACTGTGTACGTACAGCAGTACTGTGCTGCCTAGCCTTGTATGTATCCCCCATCCCGGGCGCTGGAGGTGGGGGGATTTATTCCAGCCTGGTCGCCATCTAACTGCGCGGATTTCACTATTTAAAGCCCCCATCTCATTATGCCACAAAGCCTCCCAGGCGGTTCCAGCCGATTTATTGGACAAGGGTTTGCCAGGCTTGTGAAGGAAACGTCCAAACCGGCCTAATTAAGCGTGAGGGATGGTTGGGGAGGACTAGGGAATCTATCCGGGAAGCCTGCTGGGTGGCCAATACGGGATCAGTTGTATAGGGATTGGGATTGGGCCTTCATTCCCGGTGACAACCCACTTTTCTCTTGTCTGTTTCTCTTCGGGTCTCGCATTCTATTGTTGCAGCTGCTTTCACCAAAATTACCTTCCGTTATCCTCCTGGCATTGTGATTTTGACTGTTCACAAAATGTTATTCACTATCACATTTGTGATAATTATGGGCCTACAGACTAGGTGCCATAAAATAGCTATAAAAGGAATAAACTTAAATTAAGAAACAAGAACGCAGACATAGTCTTTTAGAATACGTGTAATACTCATCCCGAGCGTCGCAGTGAACACGAGACGTTGGAATTATGTTGCATTGATGTTGGGCCAGCGTCGTAAATTTGAAAGAGTAAAACTCTAAATTAGATTCCCGCACAATAAGGTTAAAAAATATGTATAATGGCCGTAGCCCCATAACATCTATAGGTATTCAAATGAAGCGGAAAGAGATAACTAGGACATTTATGAGGATTTCAAATTGAAAAAAAACACCTTTGGTTTCAAATGGTTTCTGAAAAAATAGTTCAGCGTCGTAATTGGTTAACCCTTACTTTAGTCGTCGTCAGATGCTGACGACTAAACTCTATCCCCACACTGTGAAGTAAAAATAGTTCTAATGGCCCCTAGGCCCATAACATCTATAGGTATTCAAATGGAACAGAAAGAGCTAACTAAGACATTTATGATGATTTCAAATTAAAGAAAAACACATTTGGTTTCCATGGTTTATGCAAAAATAGTTGAGCGTCATAGATGGTTAAACCAACGTTGTACCAACGTCTCATGTTTGCTGGGGGTCGTGTACTTCAGCCGGGATCCACGTCACGTAACTCAGACGATCCATCACACTTTGTCACTGGGACAGGACCGGATCTGCAGCCGGTCGGCAGGAAAACCCAAAAAAGACAGATCGACCAACGCGCTAAATTAATTCTCTTGCTGCATTTCCAGGTTTAACCACGCCCACATTTTCATCTCCATTTTATGTGTTCTCAGCATCTCAAATAAAATATGCTGCCATTGCGTCGTGTAAAGACTGTGTAGGCCTATATAGGCAGCAATGAGCAGTTGTGCGTTGTCTTTATACTGTCTTACACAGAACATATATTTCAATTTTAGCTAATCCTTCATCATCAATACTGTTTATTGTGTACATCGAAGTATGTCTGTCAATAGTCATGATAGTGGCAATAGTTTATTAATTTTGTAGATTTATAATGATGATATCATGGTCTAGGCTGATATCTAACTTTTTAATCCCTTCATATTTTGAAATGTCATAGGATAACTTGGTTTACGGTATTTTAACAATACATTGTATTATTTATTTACTTGGGGATCAAAGGGTCGTAGACTACAACTATTGTACAGTGACAGATACGACCCTTTGATACCGAGGTGGGGATAATTATGCCGATGTTCACACGATCATGGGTAGGCTTGGTGAATCTACGGCAAAATGCAAATTAATAGCCATAGCACACAAACAACCAGTACGCAGCAGACACTACACTTTGAACTAATGTTGTTTTAATGTTGGTCTACCGTCTGCGACGCTGACCCAACATTAAAACAACATTAGTTGTGCTTCAGTATATTGTGTTGACTGGAGTGGCTATATGATCTATAGCATTAATCCTGGTGATGATACCAAAGCACGTGACATGTCAGCAGCAACCACCACTTGAAATATACCAGTAATAACTGACTGTGACGTCACAGGCGATCCCTGCACCTGATAGATATGTTTCATCACAATGGAAACCCATTACTGGGATCAGATTGGATGGGCTGGGTCACGTGTCTGACGTAGCCTACATCCACTGCGCATGTGTAATGATACCCTCATTTCTTTCACTGCATAATGTCTTTCTTTGTTGGTTTGCCTGTAAAAGAAAGCTCTTTGGAATACAAACCTTCAGGCTTATCTAACGTGTTAGTGATGTGCCTTAAAATATATATATATATATATATATATATATATATATATACCTATTGTCCCAATGTATTCACAATAATACGTGATTTCACATCTAGAGATCTATTATTATTTACAAAATTTGTTGAAATAAAGCTATCCTAGAATTTACGTAATTTATGCCTAATAACAACTTAAGTATCTTCCCATTATTGAGGACAATATAACAACACTAGAGGTTCTTGTCCTTACCATTAACAACAGAATCGTTTCTTGCCTTTCTCCTTTGGAATGAATCGTTTCTCTGGAGGCATCATTTATTTACAAGGCCTGTCCAGCTTTCTGTTAATCTTTATTCCGTCAGCGCAGCAGATACGTGAAATGAACACTGGACCGCTCGTTCCTGCAAAGTGTTGCCGAGACATGTACAACGCGAGGTCTGTAATCATGGTAATATGTCATAATATTACTCCAATCAAAATCAGAATATAGAAATCAAGAATAAGAGATCAGGTCTTCGAATCGAAATCAAATAGCCCTGATCTGTATTTACCATTAGTTTAAATTATCTATGATCACATGTATCTGAGACATTTGCATACAAACATCTGCGATTTTAATGTTAAAATAATTAGGTGATTTTAATGCAGAAATGCAAGATACGGTGCTTACTGTAGAAACTTAAAAAGGTACGTCTAAAACTTTCTTGGTCGATTTCTTAAAAATCAGTTGGGCCTTCGGACAAAGTATGTACCGATAAATACCATTAATTAACTTTTGTCAGTTTTGCTGCCTTTGCAAGGAAAGTGATTATAATTCTGTCACGCTCAATAATATTTGCACCAGATTCTACATAGTAATCACAGACTGATCTTGTGTAATGACGATGACTCTTCACCGTTTGTCGACAGATGTCTGTCAATTTGTCATATTTACTGATTGTGCCTAAGCACATAGATACAGGACTAGCGGCGTGCCATACACGACCAGCTTGCCATAGGGATTAACTACTGTGTAGATCAACGCCGATGTGAACCAAAAATGGCACTTTACGAAACTGCACGAGTTGCTGGCGGTCTGAGGCCGAGTACGCTACCTCTCGGTCACAGAGGCTCCCCACAATACTGAGTTTCACACGTGGATGGGGAAGAAACATTTTTGTTTCTTTCAAACCGCCGAGACCGGGAACCGAACCCAGAACTCTAGCGTGAAAGGCAGCGGTGCTAACCACTACCTTAGGGCCCCCGCCCTGCACGAGTTGTAAGTTATAAACATAATAAATTCATTAAAATAATGAGATTGATTTATAGAAAAAACACAATGATTCGAGGGTCATGCTTTTACGTGATAGTGCTGACAATTTCATGTCTATAAATGTCCAGTATCGCAGTATATAATTTTAAAATGTAAATCATTTAATGTAGTATCATGACATCATGGTCATAGAAGATCATAGTTTTCTGTTGTAAATTATTGACCAAGTTGATGTGGACCTGATCAACTGAATAGCTGCTGCTGAAGCGGTTGTCCAGCACTGGGCCAACGTCTCATACATTGTGCCAACATCTCATGCGATGGGTCAGTGTTGCCTGTTCCATGTCTGGCGGGCGTCTGGCGTTATTTGCAGGGCATGCCTTTTGGCAAAATGTGTGAATCTTTGAGGATTTAAGGAGAGGATTAGTGCCAGGTTTGTCCCCAGCTCCCTCAACCCCAGAATACAGCAGCAGGAATTAACACCCCTTGAGTTCCAATGATTAGTGCCAGGCTTGTCCCCGACTACAACAGTAGGAATTTAGCACCCTTTAAACGCTAAGCATATTAATTTAGAAATCCGTTTTATTTGTCGATCAAATCACTGTCATTTGAAATGAAATGAATAATTGTTAAACATCAAGATTTGCAAACATTTGATATAAAATTAAACAGATATGAGTTATTTTCACCGACTTGAAGTTGTGGGTCGCGGTAGCGAGACACAGCTTCAGGTGGGTGTATTTAAACGAGATAAAAGGATAAAGGGTTAAGACACTTTAAGCTGCAGCTGCAGAAAACTGCTCCAGAAATTACCATCCTCCTTGAGTAGCCTACAAGGACTTAATAGTTATCCAAGGATTTGCTCCACTTAAGTAATTAACATTCTCAACCACTTCAATTTATGACTCGCTAGCGCGACTCACAACTTCACATGGCTGACATTCATTGTCCCCAGCTCCCCCAACTCCAGAATACAGCAGCAGGAACTAACACCCTTTGAGTTTTAAGAATTAGTGCCAGCCTTGTCCCCAACTATCCGGATAGGATAGGATACAATACCATGAATACCAATTCCAGTCTTAGAACTGTTATTATATTTTTTTACAAAAAATATTGTTATATTCCTGTGATATACATGTGAATTCAACTTTTTTAAACCCTTACAGAAGGTGATATCCATGTATATACATAATAGCCTTCAAATCAGTGCTCTACGTTAACAGGTTAAATACATTTTTTATAAAACCACCCATCCGCTCGTCCTGTCCTGAGATCGCTCGTCCTGTCCTGAGATTATGTGTAGGATGTATTTGCCCTGAGCTCCTCATGATGTGTGTATGCTTGGTGTAGGGTGTCCTTTTACCCTGAGTTGCTGAGGAGTCCAGCCTTTATTAGTCAGGTTTGGCAGGTCGTCACCGTCTGGCGTGTAAACAGACTTGTTGGACCAGTGGACATCCGAGCTTCTATAGACTCTCTGAATGTTTAACCACAACACTCTCCTCTCGCTAATCTCGCCATGGTAAACCTCTCATCATATTCACCAACACTTCTCTCTGACAATATTAATCTAAACATCGGATCAATTCTGGGCTTGCTGGTATACAATTTGGCCATGGGTTTAATATCCCGATCGGCGTGTTAGATTTTCAATCATTTCCAAAATAATCCATGTATGAAAAAAAAATATATCTTAAACAGTATTATGAGTATATACTAGCTGAATCTATTCGGATTTTAGTAGCTTTTTAAAAATAGAATTTTTAATTTATAAACAAACACACCAAATTTAAGATTTTTTTCAGTTTTTGTATTATGGCATAGATAGTACCGTTCTCTTGTATGTTTTAATAAAATTAGTTATTAGTCTTTATTAATATGTATTAGCATTTTTAAAACCGCAGGATATTTGAAATGTGATATTGTAGAATCTGGGAAACCAAATAACTTATTTGTTTCAATGTTACAAAAATGCCATCAATACACCGTAGAACAGTGAGGAATGCCAGACTCAAAGGCTCTATCCGTTCTCTATGATGGATAGGGTTTTCTAACTGCCATTATATTCGACTTGGATTGTGTTTTTCGTATCAATCCATCACCATATTGGATCACGCCCATTTGGATTGCGCCGCTGCCTCCAGACTCAGCCATCCGTGTGGCCGATATCATACATCCAAGGTGAAGCAAACACGCGATGGTGAACACATGCTGGATTAATGCTGGTATGGCATTGTAGGCGATGGGGCCTTAAATGCTTTATTCTTTTCAAGTGAATTGAAGAGTTTTTACGCCGGCCCGATGACTCATTCGTATCGACTGGGGATTGTAACCCGGAGGTACCAGGTTCGAATACCGGTCGGGCCGGATATTTGTCATCGTGGTTTTGTATATACAGTGCTCCAATCTGCTCAGAGGCCTGGAGTGTACAGTGATGCCTATGGTACTGTGTACTATAAAGAACCATTTAAGTCATTCGAAATAGGAGTAGGGCATAGTCACGGGCTTCCTTCTGTCGCGATATTGCCATGATTGTGCAGAAAGCGACGTAAAGCAATGTTTATGTATATATATATGAAGAGTTTTTACAGTGTTCAGTAATATAAAGGAGTACTGTAAACAGCAAGCATTGGAACAGTTAGCAACATTATGCCTGCAGGGAATGTAAAGCAACTGCGTCCTCGTTTAGTTACGAATATTTCATAGGAGAATGTGTTTTTATAAACTCACGTGACAGAATCAATGGCGATCCAGTCACCATGCTGATTGAGCATTTTTGGTGTTTAGAAACCGAGAAAACATGAAGTCAACGAAGTGGTGTCTTAATGTTGGGCGAACGGCGCAGACGTTGGCCCAACATTAAGCCAGCATTGGGTGAGTGGATTGTGTATTTTGGGAGAGTAGCCTTGTTGAGCAACAAACTCCTTTTCTATAATGTATGGTACATGGTCATATCCAGCCAATCCAGTAAAAGGTACTTACCCGCCCAGTACCTAATGTTGGGCAAAGGTTGGCACAGCGATGGGCCAGCGGTACCGACGCCGGCCCACATTTGTACCGGCATTGGCCCTGGGTTTGCCGTGACATGCAGAGCAGTGTTTTCTCTCACAACATGACTGACCAAGTCCAATAATGCCGAATTGCACCATTTTCTGCCGCCTTCAACAAGGGTTATTGCCGCTTGGGTGACTGCTTTCAGCGTGGCTGCCACCACTGTCAGGGACCAGTGAGACATGCCTGCGTAGGCTATATGTGATAAATAGCTAAGATTGGTAATTGAATTAAAAACGCTTAGATGTTTCACAGCGTACTCCTGTTTAGTTTAAAACACAGCTTCTAAATCAGTGATTTCGAGAGGAGTGGTTTCTCATTCCAAATTTATGGGATTTATAAATGTAGGTTATATATATGGCAGCCCACAATGTACTTCTTTGTCCAGTGATAGGTCTGGTATTCGACCACAATCATACGGCAATGAGATGTCACCAGTCATCAATGTGAGCGCAGGCAACCGAGAGGGGCTGGGTCATATTTATATGTGTTATCACATGAAACACGAGATGGTAAGCAAATGTCGTGTCAGTGTTGGGCCAGCGTCGCAGACGGTGGCTCAACACTGAAACAACATTTGGTCGAGGATACATTTCAGAAAAAAACACACACAAATATTATTTTCCCTACACTATGCGCAACGAAACATGAGAAATAGACTGGCAAAATAGAATGTGTTCTAAAAGATTGGTTATCGATTTGCCATTCATCAATGTCGTTTTATTGTTGAAAGGTAAAATGTCCGCACAAATCATCGGCCTTTCTGGGAGGAAACCGTAGGTCAAGGTCAGCGGCGATTTATGCTTCCACCGTCACCGTGTTCACACTCCATTCGTTTCGTAACATTATTTGGTGAATATTTGTTGAAAATCAGTGTAACATAATGACATAGCGGTGATTAAAACTAGTTATGTTGACCGTTCATCATTGTTATGTCATATGTTACACTCATTGGCCATGGACTACTTTTTACCACGAGTATATTTTTTTTTAATCTGTTTTATTAGCCGATTAAATCACAGCTGGGAGCGAAATATCTGCTGAAACACCAACATTTTCAAATGTTTAGTTTCACATTATAATGTGAGCGAGTTTTCACCCACATCAAGTGGGGGAAAATGTACATTCTATATTCTAGCCATTGTCATTGCCTGATCAAGATCTGCCGAAGGCAGGTCGAAACGTCCCAATCGTTTCGCTCTCAGTTCCGAAGTGAATAAAATGTCACCACATTCTATATAAATCTTGGAACCACGAATAACATGATCTCTCATAAGGCCATAAATGATATCATGAATGATAACAGGCCTTGCTAAGTTACTCCCGTGGCGCGATAGCACAATAGTGCGTACTACCACGTAATATACAGATACAGATACAGGGTTTCAAGGGTTAAATATTAATGAAGCTAATTATGCGTTCCTGGGTCTGTAAAGGTGGTGGAACAAAATGAAATGACAGGTCCTTTTGTAAAGTTATGAATGCTAACTTTATGTGAATCCTAAATGATTGACTGTGTCATTCACCCTGTTCACTAGTGTTCACGGGAGGTCAGCGAAACGGTGCCAATAAAGCTCTACAAAGCCAGAAGGCAGTAATTGGCAGAATATAAAATGATGATTCAAGATTAGTTACCTCATAATGTTTTATTGAGAAGTGCAGTTCTGTAGAATAAAGGCTTCCCATCAAAGCTACGTATACAATTTAACCTGTCCAGATGATTATTTTCTGAATATCACCGGAAATACTACTGTGATAATTATGGCGTCTTTATAAATAAAATTATACTGTTAGACTGTGCTAGACATGCTTTGTATATTATAAATAATATATTAAATGCTTAAAAATGCAGCCTCAGTTGCATTTAAGAAATGTAAGTATACAACAATTTTATTGTGAATTTTTTTAAATTTTCACCCACTTGAAGTTGTGTCTCGCTACCGCGACACACAACTTCAAGTGACTAAAAATTACTCCTTTTTGTTTAATTTGAGCACAAATATTTGCAAATCCTGATGTTTAGACACACATTCCATTCCCAATAACAGTGATTTGGTCGACTAATTAAATAGGTTGAAAACGACTAAAACTCGTGATCAGCGGGAATAAAATTAAAATGAAAGAATTGTCGCACTAGTATATTTTAATATTTAATTTGAATAAGTTATTTTTTTTGTTTCAGAATGTCAGCCGGGTACGTATAAATGGCGGACAGGTAGTGAGGCGTGCCTGGATTGCCCAGCTTACAGTGAGGTGCTGTCACACCACGCCGTGGAGTGTGAATGTGTGCAGGGGTACTATAGGAGTGAAAGCGACGACAAGTCACAACCCTGTACACGTAAGTAATCCATGAGGCTACTAAAAAACATTGAACAAGTGCTGGTGTAACGTTGGGCCAGTGTTGTAGGAGTTAGGTCATAATTACCCAACGCTAGTTCAATATCATAGCCAAAACTTAAAACACATAAATTATACAATTAATACAAAACAAAATACGAAAATGTTCATTTGTCGAAGTTTCCCAATGTTGATCACCTGGACAATTTTAGGTGATCCCCATTAGGCGTGATTAGATTTTAGAGACGGGTGGGGGTATGGAAAGGGTCTGTAAATAGAGGACAAGGTCTGAGAAAGGGGATATGGCAAAATGGTTCTAATAAAGGGTATGCATCAAAATAGAGATTAAAACTTCCCCCCAGCGGCACCACAGAATATGTCGATTCGTAACTCGTACGATGTTCGTAACTAATGACTAGACTGATCACTTGTTTGAGTTGTGAAGGAATGCGCTACGGAATTATATTTCCCAATTCAGCCAAATTCACCGCTTCGCTGAAGGTGAGTAGTAATATTCACAATGTACACTCTTATATCCCTCAGTTTGCTGTAAATATATGCTTTATACTTTTGATGAACTATCTTTCAACAATTATCCTGGCTATGAACAATAACTTCTATCACTTATATTGTTTATTTTTAATGACGCATAAGTCTACTCAGATTTTCTTTCGTCAATAAATATGTATTTATCTATTATTAGATAACATCATTTAAATTTAGTGACTGTGGTTTTCACATTGTACATTAAATATTACATTCAGACGTTTCGCATGCCTTAACAAATAGTTGAGTTTATTTTGTAAATATAAATAACACTAAAATACAATTATTTCGCGTCAAAAGAAAAAGCAAACTATTGTTTATTCGCTAGATTGGTTCATAACTTGACAGTAAATTATATGAAATCACGAAGAGTGGCTACTTCTATCGTCATAAAGATTGGCTTGTTCAGTCTATATAATCAGACGTTAAATTAGGGTGGAGAATAATGGGTTTTCTTCCAGGACACTGACTAGCTGTTGTTAATAATATAGGTCTGTTTGCCTTCTGTCAGGATATAATCAACGGTGATTTCACTTACAATTTAGATGAGCAATCTGACGTGGCTCTATGATACTTGTCTTCGTATATATGTTTGTTCAATGGCGGCACAACGTTGTAGAGGTTGGCCCAACGTTGAGTCAAGGTTTAACCATTAGCCGATGTTACTTTGTTATAAAACAGAGTACATTGTTGATGAGCTGGGCTCAAATTTTTATATAATTATATGTGATCACGTTGACCCTATGTTGGATCAATGTTGTGCCACCGTCTGCGACGGTGGCCCAACATTGAGCCACCATCAGGTGAACGCCTCGTGTTTGTGGATATACCGCTTATATGTAGGATATATTTATCCACCTGGACACTATACTTGTACGTAATGATAATATGTGGTCTTACATTGATTTATTCGGATAATGAACACAGAGTGAACTGTTCTAGACGACGTGGACGGGGCCTGAAATGATTTCCTGAAAATTAAAACGTGTGTGTTTTTGCGAGGGCCACGTAAAGCTATTTTTGATTACAATAAAACAACGTCATCTCTTACGAAAAATCGGTGCCCACTTTGTGAAAAATATAATACAGTTTAAAGAATATATAGCACCATATCAACAGTAGGATGATATTTCACTATAGCAAAAGCCATCTGCTGAAAAAATTGGTCTGAAATATTTTAATATAATACTGTTGTAATAATATAATAGCAACACTTATTTTACAATAACATATCAGTTTCATAGAGTATTGCTTTGAATGCATGACATTATTCTCTTGTTTTTGTCGATTCTCAAGGTCAAACAAATCGCCATTTTAATACACATTCTAGTATGGCCTGGATTCTACACATGACTTTTATTACAGTCACTTTACCTATGTAGTTATACATGGTATATTGATGCCATACCCGAGGTCCTAAATCAGCCTCAGGCAGCATATTATTATATCATAGTACTATCTGGAGTCATATGCCTTCTGGTCTTACAGCCACCTCTGTATATTCTAACTCTACCATAGTATAGAATACCATCTCGTGGAGTCGTATGCCCCTCTAGTCTTTGAATACCATTTTGGGGAGTCGTATGCCCCTATCGTCTTTGAATACCATCTCGGAGAGTCGTATGCCCCTCTCGTCTTTGAATACCATCTCGGGGAGTCGTATGCCCCTCTCGTCTTTGAATACCATCTCGGGGAGTCGTATGCCCCTCTCGTCTTTGAATACCATCTCGGGGAGTCGTATGCCCCTCTCATCTCGGGGAGTCGTATGCTCCTCTAGTCTTTGAATACCATTTTGGGGAGTCGTATGCCCCTATCGTCTTTGAATACCATCTCGGGGAGTCGTATGCCCCTCTCGTCTTTGAATACCATCTCGGGGAGTCGTATGCCCCTCTCATCTCGGGGAGTCGTATGCCCCTCTAGTCTTTGAATACCATTTTGGGGAGTCGTATGCCCCTATCGTCTTTGAATACCATCTCGGGGAGTCGTATGCCCCTCTCGTCTTTGAATACCATCTCGGGGAGTCGTATGCCCCTCTCGTCTTTGAATACCATCTCGGGGAGTCGTATGCCCCTCTCGTCTCGGGGAGTCGTATGCCCCTCTCATCTCGGGGAGTCGTATGCTCCTCTAGTCTTTCATCAAACGTATTTTCTCTGATCAGATGCGAGGAATTTTCCATTTACTTTGATGTCTGCTGTATGTATGAATATCATCAGGAATTCTGCTCCTGGACCAGTCATCCGGCTGAAGGACACGAAACGCTTGATAAGTAATTGTTCAACGCTGGGCCAGCGTCAAAGACGCTGGGCCAGCGATTATTCAGCACTTGGCAAATGTTACTTGTGTTTTATGTCAGTATCCGGCAGAGGAGATCGCCGGTGTGGGAATTCATCTTGCTCTAGTAGAGGGTGTATCAAGGCCCATTCAAAATAATATCAATATTCCAGATCGTCCAGCGCTTCTGAGCTCGGCTCCTTCAACATTTAGGCGCGTCAGAAGTTCTACATTTAATTGCTAGAAAATGGCTGTTCTGTTCTAATTCATTTTGGCTTAATAGTTTATACATCCCATTTTCATCTTAACATATTATTTCGTTCGAGAATCAGTTCTGATACAACCAAGTCACTACTGCCATATTGTTAACGCCGACACACACGCTGGCTATTTTAATGTGACTTGTAATTTTGATTTGTATTGACGTTTACAATTTTTCAGAGCTATTATACCCTTGCAACCCTATTTTCATTATCTGCATCTACTCTTGCCCAAATATCTAATAACACAACAAGCATTGCCGATTTGCGTCATCGACAGCTTGTATTTATAGCCAACACATGTTTTCAAAGTGTTTGTTGCCATCGGTTCTTTCTAAACAAAGATCACAATAGGAGCTTGTCATAAAACATGATGCATACGGCTTACAACTGTCATACGCTGATCCAATATTAATTATATCTGTGATTTTATGATAATTATATGATACAATTTAGCTGATTTTTTGATAGAATCAAATACATTTACATTTTGAAAAATACATGAATATTATTTTTAATAAGTGTTATTCATTTACACATTAACATGCTAATTGAAACCTAGAAGCCCTCACCCCCCTCTGCACACACACACATACACACACACAAGTTATTCCAGATAAGCAACGCTTGTTAAAAATCATCACCATATTACATTAATCCGAGAAATTATACTTCACCTTAATGCCTAAAAATGTGCACTGAACTCACATAAGAAATCATATTAGAGATCCAATCTGTTCAAGTCACAGGTGTTTCTATTGATTTATTTGATGACATAAGTGTGTGTCGAACTTAAATTAACACAAAGGATCAGTGAATTGTCAGCGTCTCTGACAGTGTGTTGGTAAATATGCTCAGTGCCTCGCCAAAGATGTCTGAGTCCACATATCCACTTTAGCTGATGGTGGGTTAACCCTTTCACTGCGGGGACCGACTTTATACGACAGAATCTGACGTCTACAGACGTGAGATTCTGACGTATAAAGTCGATTCCGGCACTGAAAGAATCAAATATTAATAACGGCCGTAGACCCATAACATAGATATTCAAATGAATCGGAAAGAGCTAACTGATACAGCTATGATGACTTTAAATTTAAATGAACCCTTTGATCTCCACGATTTTTATAGAAAATATGTCAATGCTTTATGTGTTAATGTTGGTCCACCTTCTTCTCTGCTGGTCAGCATTGCCCCAACATCAGGTCACTGTGTTGGCTGGATGAGCACAGTCTTTGCATACAATGGTCTTTGTATCACCCAATGCTGGTTCAACGTTGTCCCAGCGTCTTGGCCGCTGGCCCACCATTAACCCACCATCTGGCGTTGGCTGAGTGGGCATTGTCTTCGCCTCTGGTTTTTCTGGTCTCATCTGCAGACGGCTGATTAGCAGCCCCGCTCTATCTTCTTAGGATATGACCTGATCGCGTGTACCATACCATATCTCCCATCCGTCATCTGTCCTTTGTCGATATGTTAGATGATGCCGGACCAATGTCAAATGACGCTGGTCCAACCTTCGCCCAACATTTCCAGTTGTTTCCAAATCAGCAGGTCGTTGTCGTTGTCTTTCTTGATAGATTACATCAGATAATCATAGATCATTTTCAAGATTCCTTTATTAAGCTACCATTTTTGTATATATTATAATTGAAGGCAGAAACCTAAAACTTATTTTTTAGACGTGAATTATATTAAACAAAAGCTCAGAACCTCATGATTTTAATTGGGTTTACTTTTAGTGATTGTCTATGATCTCCCACCTGTACGTCAGCTGGTGTGTGCTTATAGGGCTCACTGTACTATTGTTGTTTGTTCGGCTCACTGTGTATTATTGTTTGTAGGGCTCACTATGTGTTTTTTGTTTGTAGGGCTCACTATGTGATTACTGTTTGTAGGTCTCACTATGTGATTATTTTATCTAGGGCTCACTATGTGATTATTGTTTGTTGTAGGACCCCCCACCAGACCTGTACACCAGTTGAAGGTTAACTATGTGGATCAGCAGATGGTAAATCTGACGTGGAATCCTCCTCCACCAGAGCTAGGTGGACGTCAGGATCTCAGATACAGAGTGGAATGTCCCAAATGTGGATCACATGTCTCATATATACCCGGAGACAAGGGACTCAATACAACCACGTGAGTCACTCATTGATTGACTGATTGATTGACTGATTGGCTGAATGACTGATTGATTGATTAATTGATTGATTGATTGCTTGATTGAACTTAATTGATTGATTGGCTGAATGAGTCATTGATTGATTGACTGATTGGTTGATTGATTGATTGATTGATTGATTGATTGATTGATTGATTGATTGATTGATTGATTGATTGATTGATTGATTGATTGATTGATTGATTGATTGATTGGTTGAAATATATTTTATATTAAAAATCTCTTTTAATTATATTATCTGTATGTCGAGAGATACCAAGACAATATTGTTGTTGTGCAACTTTCAATACTTTTGTATGGAATAATCTCTAGCTTTTGTATTATTTGAACATTAAAATAAGACGATATGCCTAAATGCGATACTGTTTGTATGTCGCGTTCACCCCCCCCCCCCTTCCCCGTCTGAGGTTGACACACACAGCAGAGGTTGTAATCTGGAGTGGTCTTTAACGTGACTTATACTAGATGTTGACAGTTGATCTAAACATGGCGGTGTGGTCCACTTTTTTGGCCCTTGATGGTCGGGGTGGTAAAAAAGACAGAATAATAATAACAGTCCGGTCACTATGCTGTATTAGTATTACTAGTCTGGGGTGTCCCTGGTAGACTGTAAAATATTACAATTCCATTGCTTAAAAATTATTCTCGGGAAAACAAATAATTTTCGTAAATTTAGCCTCTTAATAGTTATTTATTACTACAGGATTTAATTTTAAGAGGAGCACTTGAAGCTGTTGCCACAATCGATTAAAAATGTTATTTTAGTATGCGCTACAACGCGATACAATACGGTGCGGTAAGGTACTAAATTTTTCTAGCAGTTCAATGTCACTCCAGTTTCTGAGGATACTACACAACAAAAAAGTAACAGCGGAATATCTTGACCGAAGTATATTTAATGTTAAAAAAATCTCAATCACAGTACCTTTTATTGATTGTATAGAAAAATAAAAATAAAAATCCTTTATGTTAATAAAAAATGAAAATGTATACGTCGGCCTTTCTACATTCCTGTTTGACATACGATGTTATTGTTTTCCAGAGTGATTATACGAGGTTTAAACCCCAGTACAGCATACAGTGTACGTGTGTATGTAGAGAATGGAGTCAGTAAGCAGAGTGATCAGGCGAGACCAAGTGAAACAATTAACTTTACAACAGAACACTCTGGTGAGTACAGCACTACAGTCTTTGACACAAGTATCTGGAGCGCCAAATTATATTCAATATTTCAAAAGTTAGACCATTTGACATGTAATAAAATTCCAGAATTAGTGTAATGGGTTTATAGAGGGACGTCATATTTTTAATTTACTACATGTCAAATGGTCTAACTTTTGCAATTATGTACTGTTCCGTACAAAATTTCATGAAAATCGGTTGATAATTGACGGATAAATCGACGAAAAGCATACGCTCCAAATGATTTGGGGATTTCATCATGTGACTATTTTAATGTTAGTGTATTAAAGAAAATGTGTAGAAAAGTGAAGTGGTGAACTGTGTAATTGTCAAGTTATCTACCCGATTTGTTTTCCTATCTAAATTTTTACCCACTTGAAGTTGTTTCTCGCTGCCGCGACCCACAACTTCCAGTGGATGAAAATTACTCACATTTGTTTAATTCGTATCTAAGCATTTGCAAATCTTGTTGTTTAAACACTCATTTCATTCCCACTATAGCGGACCTATTCAGCTAGTGAAACTGATTAAAACCATTAGAGTGGTTCCTAGCGCATAAAAGGGTAATTTGAGATTTCACCTTCCACTCCCATTCAACTGAGTAAAAATGTGTCTAATTTATCAAACTGGGGATCAAACATCTATAATGCCTGCTTATTGAACCCTTTAAGTCCCCATGATGCATCAAAGCAGCATTTTTTATACTTCTAAACTGACTTCACTTTGCTAAAACTAAGGAGTTTTAGAAGGAAAATATCCATGAAACTTTTACCAATACATGGCAATTTTCTTAAATGTTTCACCCACTTCAAGTCATCTTCATCCACTAAAAGTCGAGAATTGCGACAGCAATTCTTGGCTTGTAGTGGATGAAGATGACGATGGTAGATTTAGGCTTGAAAGTGTTAAGACACTTGTTATGATATTTCACCTGTAAACTGTTGTTACAGGTGAAAATAAACGAGTAGGCCCCATAGTTATATTTGATGCCCAAAGGGTATCAAGATAGACGGTTTTGCTCTTCCTCGAGCTAGAATTGTGTAAATACCGCGGTTTTTGAGTTGTAACGTTGTAAGCGTAGTTAATACGGCTGTTGTTGACATGTCTACAGTCGAGACGCTAACACAATAAGACATGATTTGTCGGCCGTGAAATCCTGGATAAATCACTATTCTGCTGATTCTGTGGAATTAGCATAAGAAGCAGACGCCCAGACAGATCTGGCCGGCCTGAGAATGAATGTTGTTACTGCGACTTTATCATTTACAAAGAAACTTAGAGCCGTGTCCTGACTCAGGCTTATTGACGACATGTACCTCCTCTGGTGAATGAAAGGAGAGTTACAAAATAAAATGCCAGTCCTCTCTGCAAACACAAAACATTTGTATAACATTTGTACAATGTTGGACAATCGTCGAAGACGCTGGACTGACGGTGTACAAATGTTCTACAAATGTTTTGTGCTCGCTGGGCTTGAGACAGTATAAATCCAAACAATAGTATAAATGTTAAGTTGCTAGTATGAAGTCCAAACAGTGTATCAGAGACAGTAATTCAGGATATGCCCATTACAATTGTCTAATATTTTTTTTACCATTCATACCATTTATTATTTAATAATACGTTTGCATTCAACATTGCCATGGATGTTTTGAATGATCCAAGATTACTACAAGAGTACACAATGATATCACTGAACTTTTAGTCCGTGTAATATTAGAAATATTCGACATAGATATGTAGGCACACTAAAATTAAATGTATCTTTACATAACGCAATTCATACACTTCCAACATTGGTCAGCGGGTCAAACTAAAAAGGCAAACGTTAGCTGCAATCACCCGAAATGAATAGGCCAATTATGTGATGATGGTTGAGCCCAAATAACCCGTCAATTTGGGAGAAATTGCCCCATCAGCACAAAGTGTGATATGTCCACATAAATCACTGGTGCTAAACAATCCCCAGCAACACTAATTGTCCGTCTACTTCCTAAATGGGGTCCTCTGATCATAATGTAACATATTTATCATTCGGACCTGCCGGGTCCATGGCCTAGGAAACTGGGGCTGGTAGCTTATTGGTCGAGCGAAGGTGTATATATGTATATGTAAAATTAATAATACACCGGTTTCACCAAGAACCATGTTATCCTTCAATAAATGAATATAATAAAATCAAAAATATGATCACGTTGTAATGTGGTGATCTCTTATGATCAAGATGTCAATTTATTTTATTTCTATTCTCACTTTCAACTAGCATATAGTTATCACTGGTTATATAGTACGACAATACAACGGTGTGCATTCCGAACGTTGTCTTGTTTTTATCATATATATTTCGGGTTTTGTTTATTTTTAAATGTAAATGAATCAAATATAGTCAAGAGCAAAGCAACATTTAGCACATACGTAATAACGTGATTTTGTCATTGTATCAGTACAGAAAATTGACATCGGGTCGAATTATCTGCGACCATAAAATCATTGCATGGTGTGGCTATGAGTTTTACACGAGGGTTCTTTTGATTTGTGACCCTCTTTTTAGAGAGAAAATAAATTGTACAAAACATTGATCGGAGCTAAAACCGTTATCGTAACCGAGAGCGTAACGTTTGTAATGTCATCTCGAGACGTTATCCCACTGCTGACGTGACGTTGGCCAACGTCAGACGCGTTAGCCTACGTTCCGCAGCTCTGGGCCAACGTTGCGCCTACATGAACCATATGACAAACTGCCCCTAGATCAGGCGGGCGGGGGCCCTAGGGTAGTGGTTAACACCGCTGCCTTTCACGCCAGAGTCCGGGGTTCGGTTCCCGGTCTCGGCGGTTTGAAAGAAACAAAATTGTTTCTTCCCCATCCACGTGTGAAAGTTAGTATTGTGGGGAGCCTCCGTGACCGAGAGGTAGCGTGCTCGGCCTCAGACCGCCAGGGCTCGAATTTCGAATCCTGTGTCTGGAGGACAGTGTCATCTCAATCATCTCACCATCCTCAGGAGGTTCTCCTGGCCCAGTTTAGCCTATATGTGCACAAAGGTGGCCTAAAGCCCGATTCATTTCATTTCATTTCCTAGATCAGGCGGGAGACAAAATGAAGTAATACCTGTATTAATGGAATCTTTGTTCTTTCTCTTTCTGTTTTTCCCGTCGTCCTCACGTTTTATTAGAACATGGCCCACATTACTAGCGGTTATAAAAACGTCCATTACGAAGTAAATCACCTGTCAACTTCACATGTGACATCTCATCAACTGGATATATACCTAGATTTACCATGTATGGGGAAAAAAGCTAGACTTAAGTTTATATTATATCCAACCTTAATCCAAGGGCGAGAGACGATGTATGGCTAATAAGTAGTTTTATTTGTGTTGCGACGTTATTTATGTATTTGCAATGTATGATACATGTAATGTTTTTATCTCTGGTTTTGGCACGGGGAACATATATTATTTATATTATTTTTTATACTTTTATGCTTATACTTTTTGTACATAGATGAATATAGTTGCTGCCTGGCTTGCAGAGGCTTCCATAAGCCTGTTCTAGCGCAGCACGACCAATGTTGTATATAATATTGGTCAAAAGCTAAATAAAATAAAAATTGTATATTTTATGATGGTCAGAAATGCTGTACAATAATGAAAAATTACCAGCATAATGCTTCCTAATTTCAAATGAAAACGATAGAAAAAGAAGATTTATAAGCTCTCGGTCTGCAAAAATCTCGATATCACCATTTTGTCTGCGTTCTACAAACAGAAATATACGAGTAACTAAAGCTTTGCAAATAATGAGATTTTCCTGCTTTTGTTTTCCCAGTTCCGTCTAAGGTGACGAACCTTCGCCTGAAGTCCCTTGGCTCTCACTACATGACCATAGCCTGGGATCCTCTGAGTGACTCCGGTAAAATCCAGCAGTATGAAGTGAGGTATTACCTGTCCGTGAGCGCCGGGAACACCAGCAGCGTCTACACCAAGGATCCCAATGTCACCTTCAAGGACTTCCCCAGAAACGTCCGTTACTCCTTCAGGGTCAGTATCTATCACAATAATCAAGATATAATCAGGAACTCAGACGACAACATAGTTCCAGTATATCAGATGTAACCCCCATTAGAGCGTTGAAATAGTTCTGTATAAATCGTGGAGAACAAAGGGTTTTTTTAATTTGAAATCATCATAAATGTCTTAGTTAGCTCTTCCCGCTTCATTTGAATACGTATGTTATGGGTCTCCAGCCATTATAATTATTTCCATTCCTACAGCGCGGGGATTGACTTTAGACGTTAGCATCTGACGTCTGCAGACGTCAGAATCTGACGTCTAAATTCTATCCCCGGGCTGTAAGGGTTACATCGCTACGTTATAAAATTTAAATTTTCACCCACTTGAAGTTGCGAGTCGCTACCGCGACCCACAACTTCAAGTGGGTGAAAACTACTCATATTTGTTTAATTTAAGACCAAATATTTTCAAATCTTTATTTTTAAACACACATTAAAATTCACTCCCAGTGACTGTGATTTACCCCGATAATAAAAAAAAATGTCGTGCCCAGCGCTTAAAGGGTTAGCACATGAGTAAAAATGCTGGACTGACATTTTTCTGGGTTTTCAAGTGAAATTAAAGTTAGTTTTAAAGGCGTAGTATTTTAGTTTGAAGTCGTATGTCCCTACTTGTTCAGATGACTGGTACTGTAGCCAATCACAGACAACAACCCAGAATACAGAAACAAAATACAATAGCTTGATCGCGCTTACCACTGTCATGATTCTGTATGTCGGACCAAATAAATCATTTTCTAATTGCCCCTCCTTCTCACACGTCTGCCCAGAGATCATAAAACAAGAACAGCTATAATTAAGTTACTCCATCAAAATTGATTTTAAAAATCAAAATGTAAAATGCCCCTCGATTTCAGATGAGATTACTTTTTCTGAATTAAGTGACAATAAAGATGTGATTATCTGATTATGGATGGCTGAGTACATCGCACACAAGCCACGTACCACCCAAGGCGTGAGGCCTTCTACTGTTACTGAGCCAGGGGCCAGAACCAATACAGAACCAATACCAGATTGATCTACCATGCTAAGGCAAACAGCAGTAGCGGGTCACTAGACTAGTGAACAGTTACTGCTGTTTGACTTTGTGGACAGGCGAAGACGAACAGCATTTTAAAGTAAGCAGTTACTGCTGTGAGCACCAGGACAAATAGCAGTAACTGCTTACTTTTCCAGTGATCACATACATCTGTTTGTCTTTAGAATCCTGTAACTATAGTCGTCCACGGGGTCTGTCTGGTCGTCATATGACGGCACAGATCGCAGAGTGCGAGCAAATAAGGCAGCTTTTAACAAATTCTCACCCCGTCTGATACCAGTCGATATCTAGGCCTTTCAGCGCGAGGACCGACTTTAGAATATGACGTCTATAGACGTCATATTCTGACGACTAAAGTCAATCCCCTACTGTAAGAGTAAACTATTTATAATGGCCGTAGACCCATAACATACTGATAGGCATTTAAATGAAGCGGAAAGAGCTGACTGAGACATTTATGATGATTTGAAAAAAAAAATGATGTCTTGGTTTATATAAAAAAAATCAGCGCTTCAAGGGTTCGAGTCTGTACCAGTCGATATCTGGTGTCTGATTTCTCTGCCTGATTTACCGGTCTGCTGCCCGCAGTGTGAGGCGATGTCATCACAATGTGGGGCACATGGCTGGGCCAACGTGTGCACACGCTGGGCCAACACTCTGCCAACACTCCGCCAACTTCTGGTTGTGATAGGCATATTTTTCAGGGGTTCAGATTATTTTCTCATTTGAATATTCTTCATGACACAAAAATATGTTTGTGTCATCAGCTTGTTTGCCACAGTTTGTCAAATCACCTGCTGACAATACAGAAAAACACCTCCATAATGTAAAATAGCATGACTTTGGAATAGAAAGGATTATATTCCACTTTGCAGACTGGCTGATACACCCTTTTATTTCCAAACGGACCATAATTGGATAACATGGTAAACGATTCATTATTCACTTTTGTAGATAAGATTTATCCATCCAATTCCAATTTATTTTAGATTTTGTAGTTATTAGTTCACACTGAGTCATGTTCTGGAGATGCCTTTGTCAAGACAAAACGATGTGAAAACAGATCGACCACGTGACCGGGTGGCGGTTGCCATGGGAGCCCTGTCACTCACAGTAGTCAATTTCAGATGCTGAGTGACGTTCAGAAGCGGAAATTAGAAATCTCGACTTCTGCGGCTCGGTGAGCGATCCTGGCGAGAAAAAATGCCGTGCGAATCAGAGAGGCTGCCCTAAGGGGTGTAATGGTCTGGCTGGATGGGTGGATAGTGTGCTATGATAAAAACTACATAATTATAGTCATAACCCAGCAAACACAAGACGTTGAATCAATGTTGGTTTACACGGTGGGCCAACATTAAACCAACATTGATTCAACGTGTTGTGTTAGCTGGGAAGGTGTGTGGCTGATCAGAGAACCGACCTCAGACCGCCAGGGCTCGAATTTCGAATCCTGTGTCTGGAGGACAGTGTCATCTCAATCATCTCACCATCCTCAGGAGGTTCTCCTGGCCCAGTTTAGCCTATATGTGCACAAAGGTGGCCTAAAGTCGATTCATTTCATTATGACAGAACAAATTATGTGCTGTGAAAACACCTAAATAAAACCAATTCGTTATAAGATGTCATAAGGTTTTCCTGATTATGATCAGTGATCTCGCTTTTATTGGCCTTAGCATCCATTTCGTCAGAGTTCAAGATTTCAGCAAAGACACATTATAACAGCATGGTACCTATGTCCACATTATGATAGAGTGTATTGAACACTATTTAATTAAATAAATAAATAAATAAAGTATGAATGGGAAAAAAGTAGTTGTTTGATGTGTATTCTTCGCTGACACACCTGATGATATTGAGCTTATAGAGCCATCCATGACATCTTTCAAAAGAGTCATTGAGCATATATTATCTATCTGATTTTTCACAGGATTCATTGAGCATATTTAGACATCTAAGCGATCATTCATAAGACCATGATTGAGCGCACAGAGTCGTCTCTCTCTACAGCTCGCCTATTGAGGCCCTGAAGTCGTAGAAGGGGTTTATTTGCCAAGTAATGATTATTAAGTTGTTGTGTTAGCGGGGAAAGTTTAGTTTGTCTGAGTCAGCCTGTTACGAATGACAACGTGATTATTGACTGATGTAAACATCGCAGCTAAACGACTCGGCCGTTAACCTTTTCACTACCATACATGACGGAAATTTCCGTCGTCATTCGTCAATGAACGTAACCATAAAATGACACAAATTTTCGTCAAATATATACTACATTTATGTATTTTTCGTCATTTGAAGCTGGAAATTGCGTTAGCAATTCCAGCTTCAAATGACGAAAAATAGAGCTCCTACACCAGTATATCTGGATCCTGGTATGCACCCCGGCCTGGAAGTCAAAGGGTTAAAGGTTTTCCTGTGCTGGCAAACACAGACCCATTCACGAGGAAGGCAAACAACTCTAGCAGCCGTGGTACGGACGGTTTTGTAGCCCCTATCCTGCTAAAAAAAAAAAAAACTGCATGTCAACTAGTAGTTTTCATTTGTTGAAAACTAGAAGTGCTAAGCACAATTATTATTTTTCAACTTAAAATTATTGTTAAAAATATTTGCATTTGAGAAAAAATGACATTGAATCTTTTCAGTTTCTGAACATCAACGACAAACTGTTTATAGACTTAAAGCGTTCAATTATTTTATATAAACCATGCATGCGGAAGGTTTTTTTCAATTTGAAATCATCATAAATGTTTTAGTTAGCTCTTTCTGATTCATTTGAATGGGATTTGAATATGTTATGGGTCTACGGCCAATACAAATATTTTTACTCTTACAGTGCGGGGATCGACTTTAGACGTCAGAATCTGACGTCTACAGACGTCAGATTCTGACGACTAAAGTCGATCCCCTCACTCTGAGGGTTAACTATTCCGTTGGCATTTATTAGCGTATAGAGTATATATATACGGTCCTTGTAGAACAAAGGTTCCCTGTCCTCCCACTGAACCAGACAGGTGCTGGCTGGGTCAGTCAACGGGATTACATGTCCTCTTGTGACGGACAGAAATCATGAACCGGTCGAATGTCCTACTCTTCCCATATATGCTCGTTACAAAAGGCACATATTACAGAACATAGCATCGAGGAAATCACATCATCACACCCCATCCAGGCACTAGCATACATACATATAGAATGCGCTATTTATTCACACGTTATGTGTATATATTTTTTTGACTTGATGTAATTATAATACATTATCCTGTAACTCACATTGAGTGACCAGTCATTATATTATTCTGATATTTTAATGTATAATGTAAACTGGACTAAGTACTACCACCACTACTACTACTACCAGGGCACCACCTTATTGGAGGACCGTTTCGTTTTTTACAGAGCGTTTTTGACCGGCGCGAATAAAGCGGTTCTAGCCTAGTAAAAAACACGAGACGTTGAACCAATAGTGGTTTAATGTTGGTCCATCATCTGCGACGATGGACCAACATTAAACCACCATTTGTTCCAATCCTTGTGTTTGCTGAGATCTCTGGCAGATTCTGGGAGGTATAAAGGATACAGGCCTTACCTGAGCTGTGTTTGAATACGGGGGATGCCGGGCCCCTGAACAAAACACCTCGGCACAATCAGTATTTACTCGCGCTAGCGCTCTCATTCACTCGCACAGGCCACGTGTGTACACGCCGCGAGCTACAATTGAATGTACAAATATCGCTTAGTGCTGAATGGCTTACTTCTTTGTCACTCTGCAGCCTGACGGAAATACCGCACACGTGCACTCTGGACAATGTCCACCGTTGGGAATTCAAAATTCATTTTTAATTATTTTGGCCAGCTAGCGGAAGTTATAACACAGAACTTGTCTTCAGCGAATTTGACGTGTTTTTTGTGTGAAAATATATGGTTTATATTCTCCATTCATTTCTTGTAGCTGTAATTATAATTTATTTTTAATTAGTGTTCGCCACCTGGCGACTACTAAGTTATAACACGGGAAATATTTTCATTGGAAATTACGTTTTTTGCTTTGCAAGTTCAAGATTAAATGTCTCCATTTGTTCCACGTAGCTCTAAGGAATCTGATTGGTCGAGATCTTCGATCGCGACCAATCAGATCCCTTAAGAGGTGCGCCAAGTCATTGGAGAATGAGAAGCCAATGTGTGGTTGAGTAAACACGAACATGGCGCACAATAAGGACGTTGGTAAAGCCAGTAGCCAACTTCCGCCTGCTAGCACTCTGACAAATGGCTGGCTGAAAACAAAGCTTTTCGCCCACAATAGCTGTGTCACTCATCAAACATTAGCTCATCGTCAAAAAAATACCACGCTCCATTTAAAACCTGGGGGCTAGATTAAAAATACCACGGTTAATCTAAGTCCCTGGAGGCCAGATTTCAAGTGTATTCCGTGTGAATTTTGTCAAAAGTATATATATCTATGTTTGTTACTTTATTGGTGCTTATTTATTTCAAATAAAGATATGTCCCTCAAATACATTTATGTGTAGAAATATTGAGATTTTCGTTTGTTGGGCTTATTTTTAGTGGAATTATTGGAAATTGAAGATGTAACATTATAGTGTGTATATGTTATTATTTACTTGATAACGTCTATGTTTATGTATGATAACAACTTATGCTGTGTTTTTTCAGGTGAGAGGAAAAACTTTGAAAGGATGGGGTGAATTCAGTGATTCCTTTGGAGTAGATACGAGTAAGTTGGAAAGATTCATTTGAAGTGTGAATTACTAACGCAATTTCCAGCGTCAAGTAATAATTACAAATAATTATATTGATGAAAAGTAGACATCTCCTCAATTTAATATTTGATTACCTGAACATTTATCACACAATTATATATTTGTTCGGGGAGCTGTTTGATAAGGGTATTTAAGCCTGACCCTCTTTAACCCTAAAGCGCTGTAAGATGTTTGTATAAACCATACAGAACAAAGAGGTTTTAATTCGGAACCATCACAAATGTCTTAGTTAGCTCTTTCTGATACCTTTGAATACCTATGTTATCAGTCTATTATCAGTCTTACAGCGCGGGGATAGACTTTAGACGTCAGAATCTGACGTCTATAGACGTCAGATTCTGACGTCTAAAGTCTATCCCCGCGCTGTAAGGGTTAAACACTAGGCATGACCATAGTCGTTTCAAATCTGTTTTATTTGACGAAACGAGTTTGTGAACGTCAAGATTGGCACATTTTGAGCAGCAAATTAAACAATTATCAGTAATTTTCACCTACTTCAAATCAATTAAGTTTATCGGCGAATGAGAGACATACAGAATATGTTTAATTAACATAAATAAAAATCATTACTGTATTACGTATACACTACGTTTGATTGTTGTATATTGTTTCTCCCAGTTGTAAATTTACTCGGTATATTTTGTTTTCCCAGTTGTGAATTTCTAACATTATCACCCATTATTTTTCTCGCCGCAGGTATGACACGTGAGAAGCCTCAGCCAGATAACCCTATAGGCATCATAGCTGGGTCAGCTGTGGCCGTGGTCGTCTGTATGATCATAGTCATTGTCATGGTCATCATCTTCCTCAGAAGGTACGTCATCTCAATCTGGGGAATTCCCATTCATTGTGAGGTTGCGATTGCGATAATTCCGGCAGCTATAACATCTAGAGATTCATAAAATAAATGTTGATTTTTATATAAATTTTATTTAAAATTGTATAGTTCAAAGTTGTATATATATCCAATAGAAGTTGTATCGCTACCACGACACAAAACTTTAATTGGATGAAAATTAGTATTTATGTAAATATGCTGCCAGTGGAATTTCATATGCATGAATTTATTTTGAAAATCTGTATTTTCTTTTGTTATCATTAATATTTTTATCGTTTGTGTGCCCTTCTTCGTTTTTTGGTTCTGCTCTTCCAATGGTATTGAAACCAGTGTTTCTCTTCTATGTGACTAATTGAGGAATATTTAACCTTTTACCTGCTAATTTATCTCATTTAAATTTTTACCCACTAAAAGTTGTGTCTCGCTACCGCGACCCACAACTTCAAGTGGGTGAAATTTACTCACATTTGTCTCATTTCTGACCAAACATTTCCAAATCTTGATGTGTAAACACTGATTTCATTCCCTGTAAAAGTGATTTGGTCGGCTAATCAACAAATTAGCCCTTAAAGCGCTGATTTTTTTATGAAAACCTTGGAGACCAAAGGGTTTTTTTCAATTTGAAATCATCATAACTGTCTTAGTCAGCTCTTTCTGATTCATTTGAATACGTATGTTATGGGTCTACGACACTCTTACAGTGCGGGGATCGACTTTAGTCGTCAGAATCTGACGTCTACAGACGTCAGATTCTGACTACTAAAGTCGGTCCCCGCGCTGTATGGGTTAAAAACGACTACAGTATTGCTTGGCGCGTAAAGTGTCAATCACCTTTAAATGCCGCTTTTTTCACACCCAGCTGTATGATTTTTGTGGCTTGCCTTTTTTAAGTGTTCGCGGATCTTCGTTCAGTGCCTCTGTACGAAAGTGTATAAAGTGGTACGTACCCGCTTTGTACACAATAGTCAATAGTAGGCCTACTTATCTAGACATCATGCTTATGTCAATATGTACACTTTTGTACGCATACTTTTATATAGATTATCAGACTAAACTAAATTTGGCGTCAGCGTCAATAACGCTACTTTAGCACCTGTTTAGTCTAATTTCACCTTTTCTTAATAATTATTCAGCTTGGACATCGTCAAACACACTTCTTTGGATATTTCCGGTTTCTGTTAATATTTTTGGGATATGTTCTGTCATTTTGATTTTATTAACTACATTTCTGTTGCACCCAGTTATTTTTCATTTTTGTTCATCTTGAGATGAGAATTGGAATTCCCACCCCGATTTTAACAAATACCCAAATATAAGATACATTGTATCATAAGAAAGCTCAGAACCTCTCTATTATGATGGATTATATAGTTTTCTAACCCATCAATTGTATAAAATTAAAGCGCTGAAAATTTGTGCATAAACCATGGAGATCAAAAGATCTTTTTCAAATTGAAATCATTCTGATTCATTTGGATACCTATGTTATGGGTCTACGGCCATTCGAAATATTTTTACTCTTACAGTGCCGGGATTGACTTTAATTGTCAGAATCTGACGTCTACAGACGTCAGATTCTGACAATTAAAGTCAATCCCCGCACTGTGAGAGTTGAACTAAACCATTTGCGACATAAATGTGGTCGTCAAGAATCTAATGTTCAGATTTATATAACATTTTTATCTTGCTCGTCAGCTACTTTGTAGAATAATGCTATATAACCTGTAGTAGTTTCACGAACACTGACTGACTTCTGCTGATTTGGGTGCTTATGAAAACGTCCGATTATAGTGTACACTAATCTACTAATACTATCATTTTTAGAAAACCGTTTTTATATTCCCCAACTTACTCATTTTCGTTCTCACTAATTATTTAGCTAAGTTGATTTTTTTAGTCTCCGATTGCTCTCGTTAAATTATTTTGTTTAAATTATATCATAGTAGATATTTCATAGATATGATACATCACATTAGTTTGTACAAATCTTGATTGCTGCTTCCATTTGTATCTTATTTTTGTCTGAATCAAAGCCTAAAATTCAAAAGTAATTAACTGAAATATTTATTTTTATATAGCTACTGTTTATTACTGTAGTTAGTTGAAAACAAATATTCATCGTTTCAGAGTTGCACACACAAGACTTTGTATGCGCGGTCAATCTACTATTTAATTGACCTTATTCTTAATGTTTTGATATATCTGTGTGTTATAGGAATCACCAGGCCTGTAACGAGAAGAATGTCAGTGACTGTGACACCCTGCAATACAGCAACGGTGAGGCCGGTATGCAACAGTTAGCATGTTCACCCGTAGAAATAGACTAATAGACTAGATATCACAGTAGAACCAGATTAAAAAAATAACCCCCTTAGCCTTAGTTTGACCGTCACCTTGTGTTGTTTTTGTTAGATTTTGGTATGTGCACCCGTATCTGAGATTAAACCATATAAACAAATTTACAATGATTAGAAAGAAAAAATATATTATTCCAAAAAGACATTTTCCATTAACTAGTGCGTGTTTATTATTTGAGGTCAAATTTATTTAAAAAACACTTTTAAGAAACCCTTTCTAATCCAGACAAATTTCTGCATGAAACATTTACTTAATGTTCAACCAACGTCTACAATATTGGCTAAACTTAGGAATTATATATCAGACAACAATTGCAATTGCAGACGGGAGCCACCTGGTGTCTCATAAGACCAATACTGGAAATTTTAGTAAACAGCAAATTGTTGCCGCGTTCTAAACCCTTATCCTGCTAAGTTAATCTATTTAAATTTAATAGTGATATTATTGTTTTAACACTAGTAGATTATCCTTCTAACCCCTAAAGCACCAGAATAACATTTATAAAACCAGTGCCTTGTTTGTGTTCCGATTGTATGTTTAGATTAATTTGAATTGTACCACAACCTAGTAGACAATAATATATTTTATGATGTTAGTTCTACAACGCACCAATCTTTTCATGATGCACTTCTTTTCTTTATTTATTTTGTCAGCAGACGTTTATCCAATGTTATTTAAAGGCTGTGCCAACGTCTGCGGCGCTGGCCCAGCATTTAAACTCCATTGGGCGAACGTCACGTGTCTGCTGGACACCATTTCAGGCTGAAAGCCTGTGCTGATCATGTCATATTTTCACATTGTTTTATTTTCCTAACGGTTTCTCCACAGTTGATTTTCATGACCTGGTTCTTGTGGGGTGTTTTCTGTTTCATTTTTTCTCTGTATGTCTTAGTTTTCTATTCTATAACATTCTTTTGTTGCATGATACGTACTCACTTTACTAGAATATCTGATCACCTTGACAATAAAGAGTCGTATCTGACATTAAGAGTCGTATCTGCCTCTTTATAAAGTGGCTGATACAACGCTTTAACCTTTTCACCGCTAATCATGACTTACGTTTTAACCCTTAAAACACTGACATAATTTTGCATAAACCATGGATACCAAACGGTTTAATTTAATTTTGAATCTTAATCATCATAAATGTCTTAGTTAGCTCTTTATGATTCATTTTAATAACTATGTTATGGGTCTACTTCAAATATTTTTACTTTCACGTTGTGGGGATTGACTTTAGATGTCAGAATCTGACGTCTAAAGTCGATCTCCGCGCTGTAAGGGTTAATTCTGGTTTAGCAGTGCCTCAAATCACAGTTAGTGGAAATTAAATGTGCTTTTAAACATCAACATTTGCAAATTTCCCTCTCAAGTTAAACAAATATGAGTAATTTTCACCCACTTTAAAATGTGTTTCGCGGTAGCGAGACACAACTTAAAGTGGGTGAAAATGTAAGTAGGTTAAAGGTAGAGTTCGACTCCTTCACAATGCCCTAATTTTAGCTGGTAGCAGCAGATATGACATGCATGCTGTTCGATTGTTGAATGTTAGAATAATAATAATAATTCCGGTGATGTTATTTTAATCGTATATTAGATCGACTAATGCCGCATGGCAAACCAATGAATTATTTATGAGATGAATGTCGCGTTTCATTATCATTGTTTCAACTTGGTGTTATAGAAGGTCGTATCTGCCACTTTACAAAGCGAAAGATACGACGTTTTAGTACCAAAATGACGATCTCATGTATCGTCAGATTATTAGATTAATATGCTTTGCTTCGGTGAATTAAAAAACATGCCCCATTTTTTATACGCCTATGTTAAACCCTTTAACCGCCAAATTATTCAACCTGAATTTTCACCCACTTAAAGTTGTGTCTCGCTGACGCGATCCACAACTTCAAGTGAGTGAAAATTATACAGATTTGACAATATGAAGGTAAACTTTTTTTAAATATTGCTGATTGATGTCACATTTTATCTTTAACATGTTTAAAAGGTGGTACTTAATGTGGTATTAAAAAATGAAAACCCGAATTTATGCGGCACCGGCGGTTAAAGGGTTACGGACCATAGTATACTAGTAGCACTTACAGTCACTTAAAGTTGTGTGTCGAGGAGACAATGCACAGATTAAAGTGGGTGGCAATTAAAACGGATATAAGATGATAATTCAGATATAAATAAAGATATTGTCTTATCTTACCAAAATCAAATTTACTCCACAAAATAAATTTTGTGTACAATATTTTTGTGCCATATTCAACAACTAATGATTGAATATCTTACTTATCAGTTTTGATTACTGACTGTTAAAGGGACTAGCCCACCACTCAGTTTTAGTCATGTTTGTCAAAAAATCTAAACTTGCCTGGTACAATAACAGATGGACAATTGTAATTTTAATCTGCTAAAATATCATTAATTTAACGATATTTTAACAGTTAAAGTTATACTTCAATGAATGTTGTTGCGCATGACAAGATTACATTTGTGAGGACCATGGCTAGAACTAGGTGGTGGGGCTAGTATCTCAAACTGCGGAGGAATTCTATGCTATGACTTATGTATATAATTGAAACCCTGAGCAATCAGCTTTGAAAATGTGGATCAATGTGAACGTTGAATGTTGATATATGTACTAATTCGTAAACCAGTGATCGGTTCTGCATGCTTGTATTATAATCAGTATCACAGTAAATGCCAGACGTTGACCCAATGCTGGGGTTATGTTGGACCAGCGTCTGCGACGCTGTTCCAACATTATCCCAGCATTGGTTGGTGTTTTCTGAGTATGGCATGCAGGGTGTGTAGATTGTAGACGGTGGTTTCTATGACCTTTATATCTGACCTTTGTCTGTCTCTGGCTTTGCCCTAACAGTGCACTGTCCCCACGTCCTGGAACCAGGTCATGTCATCAACGGAGGACGTAAGTACTACAAATATATACTTAATTATCAGACAAGCTGCATTTACACTTGTTTGAAGTTGGGTTTTGATTCCTAGACCTAAAACAATGGTTATATTTGTGAAAATATCTATATATGTTTTTGGTAAATATGTTTGGTTCAAAACTGTTTTATCAACCGTAAAATTTGTCACTGTGTTCCAAAATGTATCAATTGATCATTGTATGGTTATTATTCAGATATTATCAATTAATGTACAATTTTAAATGACATGTAAATGAAATGTGAAATGACAAAGGAAAATGTAAAACATAAAACATGACACTGCTTCCCTTGGATATTGAAACAAATAAAAGATACATTGCAACTCGAAAAAAATCTTATGAAAATAAAACACGCTGCTTTGTACTACACTTCGGTTACCAAGTTAACGTCGGTCATTTTGTTTCAGTGACCATGCCGCTTTTCACACCCCCTGGCGGATTCAAGACGTACATTGACCCTCATACTTACGAAGACCCCCACCAGGCGGTGCGCGAGTTCACCAAGGAGATAGATGCTTCCTGTATCACCATAGAGTCTGTGATTGGCGGAGGTGAGAACTCGAAGGAATATTCACAACTTAATTATGCACTCTTAACCCTCGGCCTTATCCTGCTGATCACGACTATTTCCATTGTTAATATGTTTTATTAGTCGACCAAATCACTGTTATTGGGAATGAAACGTGTGTCTAAACATCAAGATTTGCAAATATTGGTGCTCAAATTAAACAAATATGACTAATTTTCACCCACTTGAAGTTGTGGGTCGCGGTACCGAGACAAAACTTAAAGTGGGTAAAATAAATTTTTTGAATAAATTAACTAAGTAGGAAAAGGGTTAACTTTTGTAACTCTTGTCATACCAGATCCGTATATACACTTCTTTAATGTAATTCCTCAGCTTACCCCTACAGCTCTGACCTGATCAATTTGAATTTTCAGCCACTTGGAGTTGTGTCTCGCTACCGCGATCCACAACTTCCAAGTGAATAAAATTTAGCTGAATTTGGTAAATCTAAGTCCACATACACATTATTATCGCAGATTTGCTACATATTTAGTTCTATAAACTGCTTATATAAGACCTGTAAAACGCGAGAAAACAATACTATAGTCGACACCGCGCTCTAAGCTATGTTAACATATTGTAACACTATGTTATGTGGTGTATAAAACCAATAAGTGACCGTAAATAGTGGAAGTTCCCTAATTGACATAGGGTACATTATATAATATTAGAATTAAAATCTCCCACAGTAAGTGTGCTTGTATTTTCTAGATGAGTAGGGTATGTTTACAGGAATAAAACATCCATGTGTTTTGATTTTATTGATAACTATGCTAAGTGTACAGTAATTAAAATTAAATTATAAACCCCTATTCCCCACATTGACTGTGTTTGTATATTCCAGGAGAGTTTGGTGACGTGTGTAAGGGGAAGCTGCGTATACCGGCCAGAGGGGAGCTAGTGGTGGCCATTAAGACCCTGAAAGCCGGAGCCTCCGATAAAAACCGGCTGGACTTCCTGACAGAGGCCAGCATTATGGGCCAGTTTGATGACCCTAATGTCATCTACCTGGAAGGTGTTGTCACCAAGAGTAACCCTATCATGATCGTGACGGAATACATGGAGAATAACTCACTGGACTCCTTTCTCAGAGTAAGTCACTCCCTTAATCATTAACCCTTGAAGCGATAAAATATTTTAATCTAAATTAATAAGACTTGAAATCATCTTAAATGATTTATTTAGCTCTTTCCGCTTCATTTGAATACCTACGTTATAGGTCAACAAACATTATTCATACGATTTTTTAATTCTTTTAGTGCGGGGGTGTCTTTAGACGTCAGAATCTGACGTCTGTAGACGTCAGATTCTGACGTCTAAAGACGGTCCTCGCTCTGGAAGAGTTAACCCTTAAAGCGATAATCACAAATACAATCGTCGTTTTTTGTCTATTTTAATAGGATAGTAAACCAGGATAATTATACACTGAATGATACAGACTACATGTAGTTAGGTTTTAGAAGTACATGTACATCTAGTGTTATTACTGGCTTTTCAGGGACTGATACCTCGTAATGCACCACGATTATGAAAACTGTGACATAAAATATTGTCCAATTGTTCATGTGATTTCTTTCTCGTGGTTCAATATTTTAAAACCATGTTAACACTATTTCGGGGATGTTTTTTGTCAAATGCATTCACGATTTCTGGCTAAACTGTTTATATTATTACCTTTACTATCAAATAATTATGTACATATAAAGCTCGTCATATGTTTAATCAGGGTAAACTAATTGATAATGTTTTCATACAGATTGTTGAAATATGGTTAATTCGGCGTCGCCGTTAAACATAATGCTTTCTTCATGATATCTATGTTTGTTTCAATTAGGAGTGTTTTGTGTTTCAGAATAATGACGGTAAATTCACAGTGATTCAGCTGGTGGGGATGATGAGGGGAATAGCCTCTGGGATGAGGTACCTGGCTGAGATGGGATATGTCCACAGGGTACGTGATAATTACAGCTACGTAAACGAGTTGTGGTGATATATTTCCACCACTGAGAATGAAATGAGTGTTTAAACATCACGATTTCCAAATGTGTTGTCCCAAGTTAAACATATATCCGTCAATTTAATCTACTTGAAGTTGTGGGTGGCGGTAGCGAGACATAACTTCAAGTGAGTTAAAATTCAATTAAGATATAATACTCATAGATATGAAGCTTGTGTCCAAGGACTATGGTGTGAGTCGTTTGGCAAACACCATATTCGTTGGACAGGGATTTTCGATGCAGCAATACAAATAAACAACTTTTTCGCAATCCATAGCCATATCAACTATAGGGCCTTACGTGTGATATGATTAAGGTAAACATTTTTGACATACACTGCGTAAAATGTTTTTGCTGAATTTATAATTCAAATGCATAATTCAATTAAAATGTTTATATGGATAATTGATGATATAATAGTGGTATAAGATTCACTATAATGTCTAAATACACACGATATCAGTGCTTTCCGAATATCAGCTTGTTATGGTAACACTAATAATATATACATCTTGTTGTAGGATTTGGCGGCCAGAAATATCCTGACAAACGAGAATCTCGTTTGTAAAGTGGCAGATTTCGGTTTATCTCGTGAAATAGAAAGTGATGACACGGATGGTGCTTATACAACTAAGGTGAGTGGTTTTAATTGGGGATTCTCTTTTCTCAATCACCACTTGTGCTGCAGAAGTATTATTTTACTATTAGTACCATTTGTAGTATTACATAAAACGTAACTTTAATAGACATGTTTATTCTCCCAGATATAACGCAATGATTATTTGACTCATTTTGCCTTAATCTAACACTGTGCCTCTTTGATTTCTGCGAAAATAAGATACCTCTTCGGTGACCTTTTAACCCTGATATAACATTGTATTATATTTGATTTGTACAGAGGTGATATTTCTGTACGGTGGATATTTAGCCCTGACCTAACCCTGTGTTTATTGTATATCTAGGGAGGTAAGATACCTGTACGGTGGACTGCCCCTGAGGCCATAGCGTACCGTAAATTCACGTCGGCGTCAGATGTCTGGTCGTATGGTGTGGTGATGTGGGAGGTGATGTCATATGGTGAGAGACCTTACTGGAACTGGTCTAATCAGGATGTCATCAAAGCCGTAGAGAAAGACTTCAGGCTCCCTCCTCCAATGGTAAATATCTATTATAGGATCATCTTTAAGCATGCCACAGCTGATCATTTAGAAATAAGGCTGTCATCAAAGCCGTGGAGAGAGACTCCAAACTCCCTCCTCCAATGGTAAATATCTATTATAGGATCATCTTTAAGCATGCCACAGCTAATCATGTAGAAATAAGGATGTCATCAAAGCCGTGGAGAGAGACTCCAAACTCACTCCTCCAATGGTAAATATCTATTATAGGATCATCTTTAAGCATGCCACAGCTGATCATTTAGAAATAAGGCTGTCATCAAAGCCGTGGAGAGAGACTCCAAACTCCCTCCTCCAATGGTAAATATCTATTATAGGATCATCTTTAAGCATGCCACAGCTAATCATGTAGAAATAAGGATGTCATCAAAGCCGTGGAGAGAGACTCCAAACTCCCTCCTCCAATGGTAAATATATATTATAGGATCATCTTTAAGCATGCTACAGCTAATCATGTAGAAATAAGGCTGTCATCAAAGCCGTGGAGAGAGACTCCAAACTCCCTCCTCCAATGGTAAATATCTATTATAGGATCATCTTTAAGCATGCCACAGCTGATCATTTAGAAATAAGGATGTCATCAAAGCCGTGGAGAGAGACTCCAAACTCCCTCCTCCAATGGTAAATATCTATTATAGGATCATCTTTAAGCATGCCACAGCTAATCATGTAGAAATAAGGATGTCATCAAAGCCGTGGAGAGAGACTCCAAACTCACTCCTCCAATGGTAAATATATATAACATTATCTAATCATGTATAAATAAGGAAGTCATTAAAGTTTCGGAGAAAAACTTCAGGCTCCCGCCTTCAATGGTAAATATCTGTATCATATTCTAAATCGTGTAGAACTAAGGATATTTTCAAAACCGTGGAGGGAGACTTTAGGCTTCCTCCTCCAATGGTGAATATATATAGCACCCTGTAATCATGTAATAATAAAGATATCACCAAAGCCGTAGAGGGAGATCCCAAGCTACCACCTCCAATTGTAAATATATATAGTATCATCTAATCATATGGAAATAAAGATGTCATCAAAACCAGGGAGAAAGGCTTAAGGCTTCCCATTCCAAGGATAAATATATGTTGCTTCCTCTAATCATGTAGTGTGTTATGGACAGAGGACCAATTCGTTACATTTAGGGATGATCCGGATTACGATCCGTATCTCACGGATTTGCGTGAAGCTGTGTCCAGAGGTGTATCTCTGGCCAATGAATTAATTTTGCCGGAGGTTTGCAGTCTCTAACTGATTGTCTAGTCTTATAATGTAATCATCACACATATTGTATTTTTGGCATCAGTTGACTGTATCTTGGTTTATTTGTATATAGGACTGTCCTGAGGCCACCCATCAACTGATGCTAGACTGCTGGCAGAAAGAACGCTCCCACAGACCTAAGTTCACAGCTATAGTGAAGACACTGGACAAGCTGATCCGTGCGCCAGAACTGCTGAGAAAGATCGCCAAGGCGAGGTGAGTGATCTGATAGATAAACCCTAGATATCTAAATATTGTGATTAATAATATTTTTAAGGGACATAGGCTTACCATGCGAGACTATGAACCATGATACCTTCAGTTTGATGGTTGCTGAACAACCTTTCTGAAACCATTTTTGGCTAATGCTACGTAGGCTTATTATGAGCAGATCGAAATTTGAAGTAAAATATTTGGTATATTAATTATTTGAACCAATTTTTTACTCGTTAATATAAGATACAAATGATTTCTGGAGGTGTTTTTTTTCAATTGTTAGGACGATAACACGCTCGCTGTCCTGATGTGTACATGTTATTATTGGACTGAAGACTAAGACTAAAGACTAAAGACCTTAGTCTCAGGCCAAACTCCTAGTGATTTTTGTCTCTTAGTTTCAGACCGTTCCAGTACCTGGACTCTACCACTCTAACATCTTGTATTTTAATTTCAGACCGTTCCAGTACCTGGATTCACACTCTGACATTTTTATTGCAGACCGTTCACGTATCTGGACTCTAACACACTGACATCTAATATTTGTGTTTCAGACCGTTCCAGTACCTGGACTCCAGCACTCCAGACTTTGTGAGATATGACAGTGTGGAGGAATGGCTGACCAGTATTAAGATGGAGAGATACTCTGATCATTTCCTGCAGGTGGGATTCACCAGCATGGATCAAGTATCACAAATCACTGTTAAAGACTTGACCACCTTAGGCGTGATGCTGGTGGGACATCAAAAGAAGATCATGAACAGCGTACAGACCCTGAGAGCGCAGATGGCGGGGGCTCAGGTGTCTGAGGGGTTCATCGTATAGCAATAAATGTGGCCCTGTCTGCACTGGGACAGGGCTGGCAGTGAACAGAGCATAGTGAGAGAGCAGAGGGGAGCACAGGGCAGAAAACAGGAGAGCACAGGGCAGGGAGCTGGACGGAGACTCGAATCGTCCCTTTGGGACAAAGTGTCTGTGAAGCTCATTGAATAGCAATAAATATGGCACTGTCTGTATTTGACAGGATTTTGAATGGACAGAGCATAGAGGGACATATCATAAAGATTTGTGTCACTGCATACGCTTTTATCTGCCATGTGACGTGTGTCACTACATAAGCCTCTATCAACCAAGCGACGTTGGTCACTGCATAAGCCTCTATCTGCCACGCTACTTGTGTCACTACATAAGCCTCTATCTGCCATGTGATTAGTATAACTACATAATCTGCCACATAACCATACACCCATATTATCTGGTACAATGTGCTGCATTGCTTATGACAACATTTTCAGAATCAAATGAATCAGACCAGCATTGGCACAACATTAGCTCAACTCTGCAGGCATTGGCATATTCTGCATACAAAGCCCAAGGGCAGTATCTTCATACTTAACAAGTAAGCAGATACTGTTTTTTAGCTTTGCAGAGCAGTATTGATGTGCCATCATTGTGCTGACAACTTTATTGTGATCACTGACAGCAACTGGTTCTAAATGAATCCGAAAACATGTGTTGTTCTAAGATGAATTATAAATGAGACAAGTATGTATGCACATTTACACGAGTGTCCAAAGGAACACACATGTACCCTGCATAGAACGTATCCCTTGGACCCAAAAGGTGTGCATCTTAGCTAAGTAGGATAATAATCATTCGACTCCCAAGGGGAATATAACCGTACTGTACGTGGATACCACACGGATCATACTTCAAAAGTGCCACTTATGTGGAATAAATAGTGAGCATGTATGAAACAGACATGGATGAAATATAGGCTTGTAGAATACTGACTGTATATCATGGATAATACTGTGTGCAGCGTCAAACAGCAGTAACTGCTAACATGACAAGTAACAGATACTGCTGTTTATCTGCATACAGGTATATGGCGACATTTGATATTGAATTGACATACAGCATTAAGTTACCATGGTTAAGTGAAATAACTGGATAAATAAATATATTACTGATTATTTGTATGTGAATATGTTCATCTCTTTGGTATTAAGGTCGTATCTGCCACTTTGTGAAGTGGAAGATACGCTCATATAATGCCACTGGTACTTATCCAAATAATGAAGACAACCTGAATAATAACCCTTTAAGCGCTGAATACGACCATAGTAGTTTTTAATTTATTGTATTAGCATGATTAGCATTTAAATTACTGTCATTTGAAATGAAATGAGTGTTTAAACAGCAAAATTTCCACTTGTGTGATCTGAAAGCAAACAAATGTAATTTTCACCCGCTTGAAGTTGTGGGTCGCGGTAGCGAATACAACTTCAAGTGGGTGAAAATTAAAATTAGAAAACTCTTTAATGGTTATGTCTTAATACCTGATTGTATGTTAATGAGGGAATTTTTCTAAATATTTATAGGCCTACGACTTTCCTGTTTCAATTGTGTATTGTTTTATTTGCAAATATTTACCAGGAGTTGTGAGGTTAACTAGTGACTAGAAGGTGGATAATTTACAAAGTCATATTATGGCCGTCTACTCTCCAGGCTACTTATTTTTTCTAACTTTATCAATAAAAAAATATACCAAACGCTGGCCTCACAGTTTCTATGATATTTAAAACCTTGGTGAAAACAACTATTTAATGTATTCAAATATAAAATACCAAATAAATGTTTGATTTAGTTATTTCAGCTCCACGTACCATTTTTCTCCATGTCTTGTGTATATATATCAGCAGAGAGCAGGCTCTCTGTAGGCCTACCAGGTCTGAGAAATGTTCAACGAATTTCACACATTGTTTCTTTTCTCTTATTATAATAATCTTTCCTTCTTAACAAACACGAGGCGTCGGCCTAATGTTGGGCTGATGCTGGGCCAGCGTCGAATATACGCATTTACTTCACATACAACAGTGGATGTATACAGCAGAATACTGAAAATGAAAATGTGTTTTTTTAGATGGGAAATAAAATTAAGATTTGTAAAATAACCTGATAGAATTTGAAGTTTGGATATTAATATTACGCTGCTAATGTCGACACTACAATAATAACAAGGACACTCCTTAAAATATAGTGTGGGAAATAATACGTTTAATCTTGTTAGATATTCTTATTTATTTCACAAGCTATTGTATACTACAGACAGACTCTGGTTTAGTTGTTTCATTTGATTCTAACAAGAATTTAGTGAGCATTTTTTTAAATAAATATTTGGTTTACAGTGTATGCTTTGTTAAAAGTTTTGTTAGATATGAAGCAGCATCTTCTGTAATTACATTTTCCTACTTACATCAGATGTTTGTATTCTACAATTTTTAAGATCGCTTGCACGTTGACAGTACATTGGCGAAATGCCACGCCAATGGTGAATCAACTTTTTATTACTTGGTTTATATGCTATATAATTGGATATTAGATAGATTCGGCGTGTTTTCTCAATTTATATTGCGAGTCATCTTTACCATCTAGATTTGAAGTTTGTGTGTAGACGCTCTAGGCGGTGTGTAAACTGACGGCGCCGCTCATACTTGTACATAGCTATTTATTACTTCTGGATATATGTTTACCTGGCGTAGCTAGAACCAGGTGAATGTGCCCACTGGACACACGACGTTGAATCAACGTCAATATTCAACGTCGCAACAACGTCGTGTGCCCAATGGGCAACGGTTGCCAAAACTTGAACATGTCAACCATGAAGGACTTGCCAGAACACGAGACATTGAACCAATGTTGGTTTAATGTTGGTCCACCGTCTGTGACGCTGGCCCAACATTAAACCAACAGTTAATCAATGTCTCGTGTTTTTTGGTTATATCCGTCTCTCGTTAGCAATATTAGCTCAGTATACACACGAGATGTTGGCCCAATGCTGTTTTAAAGGTGGCCCATCGTCGACCCGTAGAGGGTGAACCAACATTAATCAGCATTGTATCAAAGTCTCGTGTTACGAGCAGTGATGGAGCACAAGACAAGTGCACCATATTTTGGGCCAATGCTGGGCCAGCGTCGTAGACGGTGGACCAGAATTTGTCTAACATTGATTCAATGTCTTGTTTGCTTGGTGTGCCGATCATCGTATTTAATACGATGTCGTTTACTTTCACTGTCGTCCGTGCATCGTAGTGCGGCTGTGTACTCACAGCTGTACACTGGTGTACATAGGTGTACGCCATTGTACTACAATGTTGTACTTGAAAGTGATGTACACCGTTGTACTACACTGGTGTACAGTGGTGTACACCATTGTAACACAGTGTACAGAGATGTACACCATTGTACAGCTAGTATACTCACTCAGTGGTATACAGTGGTGTACAGTAGCGTGATACAGTGTACAGTGGTGTACAATAGTGTACATTGGAGCATATTCGAAGGCTCCTTCTGTGAAGCCTTGGTTTTGTTGGCATCATTTTGACTAGACAAGCAGGACTTGTGATTGATGTTTAAAATGAATTGCTTTTCATAATAGATATTGAAAATGTTTCATTTAGTATTCTATGCAACATAAACGCTAATATAGTATCAAGTATGCAACACATTTGTTTACCACTGACCCTGTCGTCACCATGTTTCTAAATTGTATTCATTTATCCTCACTATCTGGTCTTTGAAAAGTTCAAAAAAAGACCCAATGGTGAGTATGTTGAGTTTGACTTTATAATAATATTTATTTATTAACGCATTTGATGACGAAAGGGTTGAACATAATTACTTTATTTCTAGTGTCTGTTGACAATATGCAACATACACAGCAGGCCTATCAGGATTGTGTGTGACTTCACCTGATAACATTATCATTTGTTAAGATACCTTACTATCATTAACATGCTTAAGTAGAAGTATTTGTCTTGTTATGGAAGAACAAGGACGGGACATACAAACTAACTATATGTACAGTGCAGTGAAATCACAATTGTAAACAAACAGAATTGACAAATTTAAAACATTTATTATCAAAGCTGGCTATGAAAATTGTATCACGATTTATTGTATTTCAATAGCAGTGGTGGATTAATACTTGACATGCTTTACATATTATAATCGAGAAACACTTTCTAACCATTTCCAAGCAGTATATTTTTCACTGTAGCTCACACCCCGCGTGGAATACTCAAAACATTATTTTACAACTGACAGATTTCATATAATGTGTTAAGATGATTGCTTTAAACAATAATTGTATAACTACAGTTGTGTATTGAATTAAATATATTCTGTTTACGAGTGATTTACTTCTATCATATCTTGTTGACAACTCTAAAAAATATATGTTGATGCTTTTGTAATGATTATAATTGATCTGGAATATCATCTACTAATGAGCCAAAATATGATGATAAAGACGTTCAACCAATGTTGGTTTAATGTTAGTCCACCGTCTTCGACGTCGGCCTAACATTAAACCAACAGTGGGTGAACGTCTCCGGTTTGTTGAGTAAGTAGCTACATTGATAATACACAGCTGAGATATTTAGTGATAGTTATAGCGCAAGTTACAATTAAACATAAATATATTCACGTGATTATATTTCAAACATAATACCATCGTTTCGTGTTTAATTTTTTGGGTCCTCACGATGCATTAAAGCATCATTTTACATCCCTGAAAACACAATTGATTTTCCTACAATTAATGGGTTTTAGAAGGAAAATTACCATGAAACTGTTTTACCAATGCATGACAATTTTCTTTACTTTTTCACCCACTTCAAGTCATCTTCATCCACTACAAGTCGAGAATTGCGGTAGCAATTCGCGGCTTGTAGTGGATGAAGATGACAATGGTAAATTCAGGCTTGAAAGGTTTAATCAACATGTTTTTTTCCCGTCTATATTTAGTTATTTTCTGAATCCAGTAAAATGTTATTTATTTGATAACGCTGAAAAAAAATCCTGATAATTCATCTTCAGGTTGTATTTTGTATAATTTATGTTCGTACAAATATATAAAAGTCAGCGAGTTAAAAGGTTTTCAACTTTCGTTTTGTGGGATTACACCCATGTATTTTGTATAGCTGGGTATTTTTTGTTTCTTCACTGTGAGATGGGAATTGCGGTTGCAATCCCCATCTCACAGTGAAGAAAAAAAATAATGAAATTTCGCAGCTGAAAATTCTCAATTCCTTTTAATTTTCACCCCCGTGAAAGACAACTTTAAGCTTATTTATTTTCGTACGACAAAGGGATAGGAGGGGGTATATTACTTTTTTACAATCAAACAGGTTGTGCTGATTTATGTTGTATTTCATGAGCGATGACAAAATGACAACGACAATCGATACAATAATATTGTAGTGTTTTGTTTTTTCTCTATCACGCAGTACGTTTTCCACGCCCTAGTCATCAGACGACGCACTCGTTATCTGCATTTGTATAAATATTAGAACGTGAGGAAACGATGGTGTCTGTGAGTTATGACTCCAGTGTGGAAAGCGTCTATTATAACTATGTAACTATTATAGCCGCTCTGGTAATTAAAGTGTCGTGTCCATTACTTTAAGAAGTGGAACATACGACACTTTTATTCCAAGGGCAGACATTACTGCCGCTTCCAGTAAAGTATATTACCTATTTAAGTCCGAGGTTTAATTCGTTTTTTTCCCAGCAAATAATACAATTTTATTTGTATACCTGCAATAATTATGTATTCATGTCAATTTATATGAAATCACATTGTGTGACATTATTTTAGTCCTATATTTCGACTTGATTTGTAATTATTTACATGTGATTTAAAATCTGTTTTAAACAGTAATACGTGTTATTCAACATTTCTAATAGATATACTTTTTCGAAAGCGGCAGTATTGTACAGTCAAGTGTACGATATGCTGTACATCTATCTGCTACACAATATACAGTCAGGTGTACAAAATGTTGTACACGTGACTGCATTGTACAGACATGTGTATATACTGGTCATGTGATAAATTTATGTACAAGTTGTCTGGTAAATATTGTATTATATGGATATACTGTATCCATACTTAACTTTGTACAAAAATAAACGTACAAGGCAATCAGATGTGTGTTTGATTTGTTTATTCAACAATCTACATGGTACAATTTGGGTGAAGGAGCGACAAATGCAAATGACAATAACGAGTCAAAGGAAACCCTACTCTTTTCGAAATATATGTTATAGTTTAATATAGATAATATAATAGTTTTCCAAAATTTAGGCTTATATGTTTTGGGATTTTGCTCCGGGAACTTTGTTATGCTTATGGATATTATGTTCTTTTTTCCATTCGCAACCGCTCGCTCTATCCTTTGTCCGTCTAATTCGATTCTTTTGAAAACAGTGTGTGTTTACACGCCTGCCTTCACCCGTACCCGCATACATTCTCCTCCCCACAAAAATCGCGGATTTTCACGGGTGCGGATGGGGAATACCTAAAAATGATGTCACACAAAGGGATTTTTATTTATTTTAACCCTTTAAATTCCAATAGCGATTTTTTTTTTCTCAAGACAACAACTAGGAATACAAAGAGTAGTTTGCGAGTACAGGCAAGAAAACGAGGGGCATGTCTGAGAGCAAAGAACGGATACGAGACAAGACAAAAGAATAGGTATAATGAGCACCACAGTACCAGCGAAATGCTGCATTTTATGTCACATTTTATATCTTGTGATAGAATCCCGTCATGCAGTTGTTATTTATATTTGTGTAGGAGACAATACAATGTATGTTGATAATCAAAATCAAATTAGATGCACTTCACCGGCCTTCTCGATATCTGCAATATAATACAAGCTATGTGCACTGGGTAAAAATGATGGCATTTTTACCGACGACTTCAAGTCTCAGATTGAGTCAGAGAACTTCAATTCGGTGAAATACTTTTATTCGTAGTTTTTTATCGATCTAAAATATGAGACGTATTTCACATATAACATTATCTGTCAAATATTTCGAATGGCCGTAGAACCATAACATAGGTATTCAAATGAATCAGAAAGAGCTAACGAAAACATTTATTATGATTTCAAATTAAAAAAAACGCCTTTGGTTGCGATGATTTTTACAAATTAATTCAGCGCTTCAAGGGTTAAACAACTACAAATTGACCTATATTAAGGTGCATTTGAATATGAACGAATAATATAAGAATTGCCGTGCTCGTATTGTGAATGCATCTTTATCCGGGTAAGAAAAAACATGGTGTCCAAACGGATATGACGGTCACATTTTGCGAAAATTACGTAGATTACAATTCTAGAGTCCATGTTTCGAATTCTACCTGTAACCTATCAAGAATCAAATCTGCCGGACGCTTAATTGAAAATGCAGCTTAGATAACAGCTCATGTATCCAAGTCTTTTAGTGGTATTAGTGCAAGTTGATGACAGTTAAATGCAAAACGATTCAGTTCTTGCTAAAAAAATATCCTGTTTTTTTACGCTGTAAAAAAAATACCTCCGTAAAGTTGGGTCATTATCAGATTTTAGGTTCCAGCGAGCACTAAGAGCCACTTGTACGATTGTTGGAATTTCTCGTAAAGCAAACGTGCTACTAATAAAGAACGAGGAAAAAAGTTTATATACCAGGACCCTGCATGCAGTATTGTCGTGACTTGACTGTTCATTTTGTGTCTCGTCCCCAGCCAGCTGTCAACCGCCCGTAAAGCGCGCTTAATTATAATGAGGTCTAATTGAGGACGATGGCACTGAGAAAGGGACCTTAGATATGTTCATCAAATATGTATTCCCCGCGCCACATCAGCTGCGGAGATCTATGACAGAGTCACGTGTCCAGGAGAAAATATTTGTGGGAATCTTTGAGGCATCCATTCAATGCTGGTTTAATGTTGGGCCAGCATCGACGACGCTGGCTTAACATTAAACCAGCATTGGTTTATTGTCTTTTCTGCCAGGCGCCCCGTAATAGCGTGTTCTTTGCCGTGAGTTGGTGATGCAAGACGAATCGTGGACAAAAAGCCACCACACGTGTATGCAGGTATGTGACCAGGAAGACATTTAAGGGCATAGCCAGAAATATAATGGGCATTAATATATCTTGTTTGATGAATGTTCATAAAAAATTCCTGGAAGGTTCCTAGAATAATCTGTATCAATATATTTATTAGGACTTATTTTATATATGTATATATATAATTTGCTAATTATGCATTTTACAAAAGCTCGTAAGATATATTTGCAACGTCTTTGGATAGCATAATCATTAATGGCATCATACAACAAATAGCATATCTGATTATTCTATGGTGGGTTTCTGAAAATTTTTTGAGCTTCCAATTAAAAAAACCCCTCAGAGTATAGGTTGTCTGTGCCCCGCAACCGGAACAGCTGGGTGATTGTAACACGGTCCTAAATTAGAGCACAGGTCAATCATAATTTGAAGGTGTCGTGGGAAAAATGTCACAGGAACGAAAAGTTGAGCTAAAGCGATTCGTACATGCTGGATTGAAATGAAAAGCAGGTATATGGCAAAACACTTTTTGTTTGAATGAACGAGACGCTACAACACTAATCAATGTGATATCTGAGCAACATCCGCTGGTGACCACATTCTGAACACCTTACCATGAGCTTCCCTATAATCATGATAATGAGCTTGAAAATGTGTGAGTTTTGGACGGTTTATTTATGTTGGGATATCCAATGAGGTGTATATATATAGTCTTGAACAAATAAATATACAAGAATAAAGATATATATCTGTTTGCTGACTGACTGACTGACTGACTGACTGACTGACTGACTGACTGACTGACTGACTGACTGACTGACTGACTGACTGACTGACTGACTGACTGACTGACTGACTGACTGACTGACTGACTGACTGACTGACTGATCGACTGACGCTGATTCGCTGACCCATGTTTTTTTACACATAATGACATGTTCATAGCAGCGTGGAGGTGGTGTTGCACTGTTACTAAAGGGACTGGCCAAGGCTAAAATCATAAATAAATCGGTGATTTTATGTTGGCTTCTTAATATGACCATATGATGTAAACATGTACATAGACTAGAACTGCAAAAGTTGTTTTTATTTTTCTGCTGCGCATTCACCAGTTAGACTAGATATAGAGACGAAACTCCCGTATTGCTAATTTTTGACATGGTTATTAATAATTATAAATCAGGAATTTCGGCTCTATATCTATCCTAGCTGATGAATGCGCAGCACAAACATTAAAAAAAAATTGCAGTTCTAGTCTATGGACATGTTTACATCATATGGTCATATTAAGAAGCCAAAATAAAATCACCGATTTTTTTATGATTTTAGCCTGGGCCAGTCCCTTTAATAAAAAAAATTAGCCGTAGAAATTATTGATAGTGACATAAAAGAAACTCTATGGTATCGGTGAAAAGAACATAATAGAAAGGAAGACATTGTTTTTATTGGTATATATATAATCCTCCACAGGACTCTCTCTACGGTGATCCAGACATTTTTAATTATATTGAGAATCATGCTGTTCACTTATCTGAGAACCCGAAGACAAAGTTTTGCTTGGTTGGAGATTTTAATGCCAAAACGGGAAATTTAAGTGAAATAATTCTTGACGACACACTGTCTATGAGAATCAATAATGACCTACATGATTTACAAAATGAGGTTAACCAAAGGGTTAATAAGGACAGTGTTGTAAATAATTATGGCCGTATGCTAATACAAATGTGTAAAACCTTAGATTTTATTATTGTAAATGGAAGGTGTGGCACTGATGCCACAGTTGGTCAGTGTACATCTAAAAACGTGAGCTGTGTAGATTATGCTATTGTATCTAAAGGTTTTCTATGTGCCGTTTCCGAATTTAAAGTGCTGGAGTTCATGACATATTATCAGACATTCATTCACCAATAGAGCTACATATATCATTCACATGTAGCCCTCATACTCATTCTGTAGATATGGAAGAATCTAATTTAGCCGATAAAATCATACCTAAAAGGAACGATAATTACAAAAATAATTAAAATTATTAAATGCAGACACCGTTACTATAAAAATTCAGGCCATTTCAAATAATGCGAACCCAAAATTGGATGCTAGACGTGAACTGATTACTGACGTGTCCACTTTGATCACAGAATCAGCAGAAACATCTAATATGTTGAATAAAAGGCGTATTAAGAAAGAAGTCGGGCCGCGTAAACGTTACCATGACTAAAAGCCATGGTACACCAACGAATGTGAGGTCAAGCGAAAAGAGTATTTTAAATTTAAAGACAGATATAGAAATCTGAGAGCTCACGAAAACGAAGTAAAAATGGTCACGGCTAGTAAACAGTATACAATTTCAATTAAAAAGGCCTTTAGAGAGCACTAAAACTCAATTATAAAGAAAATTCGTTGCTTAAAATAATCTGATCCAAAACAATACTGGAAATTACTTTTTGATAATGGAAATAAAACTCCCCAAAATAATGTTACACTGAATGATTTTAAAGATCATTCTCAAATTTGAACACTGATGAAACATCTGATAAGTCACATTTACCTTAACAAGTCATGCTAATGACGATACTATATTAAATTCATCCTTTTCAGTAGATGAAGGTAAAAAATGTATACACAAATTGCTGAGTGAAAAATGTCCAGGCCCAGACAATATATTAAATGAGTTTTTATAATATTCATCTCAAAATATATTGGAGCTCTATACATATATTTTAATGTAATCTTAAAATGTGGAGTGGTACCACAACAGTGGAGTATCGGCTACATTCTACCATTATATAAAAACAAACGTGACCCAAATGACCCGAATAATTATCGGGGAATTACAATAACAAGCTGTTTAGGCAAACTCTTTACAACTTTATAAAATTCTAAACTTGGTAAATTTGTTGAAGATATGGAAATAATTGGATCAGAGCAAGCCGGCTTTAGAAGTGGATATTTAACTGTAGATCATATTTTTGTGTTAAATTCTGTGCTTGACTTCTATATGTTTTGTAAAAAACGTTTATATGCATGTTTTATTGATTATAAAAAAGGCTTCTGACTCAATTCAGAGACAACAGCTGTGGATGAAGCTTTGTACTCTTTAAATACAAGGGAAATATTTTAATGTAATATATGATATCTATAAAAAAAGTCGTGTATAAGTTATGGAGGGCAATGCAGCGATTTTTTCCATGCGCGATGGGCGTTAGGCAAGTCATACTAAGTCATACTTAGTGAACAAATATAATAGTCTATTAAATATCCATGATATAGCCACAGATATAATGGATGATAACCTTGATAGCTATCTGAAAATATATGTACTTTTATATGCAGTTGACACAATTTCACTCGCTGAATCACCCGAAGAATTACAAACAGCCCTGAATAGCATGAGTTTATATTGTAAGGATTGGAATTTAATAATTAACCTGTTAAAGACCATTCCAAAGGTAAAATACGAAAGCACCCTCATTTTTATCTAGGAGATAAGCTACTTGAAATATGTTCTGATTATTTATATCTGGGTGTAAAATTTAATTATATTGGGAAATTTTCCAAAGTTCAACAGAAACTTTTTGATAAAGGCATTAGAGCAATGTTCAGTATTTTGAAAAGAAGTAGACAACTTAATCTCCCCATAGACTTGCAATTACATCTGTTTAAGACCCCTTAAAGACCCCCCTCTTGTCAAGTTAAAAAAAACTCGGATTGGTCAGACGTTTAGAAGATCAATTTATACAGAAGTGGTCGGAAGAATTATTCAATATAGTGGCAAATGTACTAACTATAGTATTTTTAAAACTAATTTCATTCTAGAAAAATACCTTTTATTAACTGCACTAAATATAAGATAATAATCTATAACCCGATTCAGATGCAGGAGCTCCAAACTTCCCATTGTACTCGGTAGTTTTTATGGTATTTCACGCGATAGACGTACCTGCACCTTATGTCACAACAGATCCATCGGTGATGAATATCATTATCTTTTCGAATGTGGGCACTTTGAAAGAGACAGAAAAAAATAATAAGCTGATACTTTTACAATAGACCTTCAACATTTAACATGCATGCATTAATGTCAACTGAAAACCGAGAGTTATTGTATCATCTTGCACAATTTATTATTATTATAAATAAGGTAATGAACGGTTTAAATCAATAACGATTGACATGCCCTTGCCACAGGCATGTTATATTTACTCACCCTGTATCCCACACCTGGATTCTTATGTCCTACGGGACCTTGAATAAATTACCTTGTTTAGCTGAACAATTATCATCTTGCGCTGTAAACGAGGGGTGAAGTTACCATTATTTTCTAACGAGAAGAAACAGCTGAACACATTGTCTAAAACAATACAGTTGATGAATTGATAATTTTTTAATTGCTATGCCTATGAGAGCAGCTAATGTCATGTATGATGTTCGTAATCATTTTCTGAAATAAATAACGTATACATCAACTATAATAATTATACGCAATTATCTTTCGATTGTCAAACAAAGGCCCACTTTCAAATAATTTCATCCGTTTACTTTCTGTGATTTAAAATAATACAAAAGGACTGCGCTGTGAAGTCACCCTTAGTGGTGCTCAAAATATAGTCATCTGAAAATGAAAGGGCCGTATATGCCACTTGTTAAAGTCCCCTTTATACGACTCTTTAATACGACTCTTTAATCCCCAGGTCCATCACGTGGGAGTCATCAGGAATGTTTGACTTCTTTATCACTTTCACATAATATTTCCCCAAGTCGTTGAGAAAAAAAATGAAGATAGTTATTGTATATCAATTTACAAATTAAAAAAAAATTGCGAGCATTGCTTTTCAAACGACTATCCAGGGAAAACTCTTTTGGGGATTTGAAAAATAAATAATCTCGTTTTTTTTGACAAAATGTATTCTTAATACATGTATGGCCTAGGCCTATGCGATATATATTATCTTATATTATGCTATCTTATGATCTATTCTATGGTAAGTATATGTAGCCGGGTGTGTGAAAGGTGGACATTGAGTTGACTCTTTAGCTCGATTGGTAGCACTAGGGCATCACTATGCCAGGGTCGGTGGCTCGATCCCCGGGATGGGCAGTTTCAACAGATGGAACTGACACTCTAATATTGTTTTTTTTTATGATGCATTATAGGCTTATCCCTATTTATTTATGGTGCATTATTATCTAATAATACATCGTTGTCTGAGAATTGAAACGAGTATCGTAAGGATCTGAGCAGTAACAGCACGAGACGCAGTCGAGTGCTGTTACTGCTCTGATCCTTACGATACTCGTTACATTTCTCAGACAACAATGTCTTATTCTGTTTATTAAGCATATGAACAGCCATGACAGATAAGCTACATTACCTTTCAAGTCTAGTTTTTGTAACGTTAGGCCTAGTCGTGTATTATTAATTAATAATACATGGTCACGTGATTAAACCAATAACTGCACGACGATAAGCTGCCCTAAGCTTGATAACACTTCGGCTACGTCAATAATAATTGATATTTGCACGATCGGTAACAACACATATGTTTAATAAAGGCTTATCTCAATTTATTTATCATGCATTACAGGCGTATCTCCATTGAGAAAAGTCTGGATCAGGTGACCATCCCAGCAGACACAAGACGTTTAATTAATGGTGGCTTAACCCTTTAACCGTCGGTGCCGCATAGATTCGGGTTTTCGTTTTTGCTTAACACATTAAGTACCACCTCTTAAACATGTTCAAGATAAAATGTGACATCAATCAGCAATATTTGAAAACAGTTGAACTCCATTTTGTCAAATCTGAATAATTTTCACTCACTTGAAGTTGTGGATCGCGTCAGCGAGACACAACTTCAAGTGAGTGAAAATTCAAATTGGATAATTTGGCGGTTAAAGGGTTAACCTTGGTCCAGCGTCGTAGACGGTGAACCAACGCTACGCCAACATTTATATAACGTTTTGTATCTGCTGAGGTCTCACTAAAAATCTTAAGATTGTCATTATCTTCACTTTCTCTTAATTCCTTTAGAAAAGTTAGGATCATAATAACTTTTCCGAAGGAAATAAGAGAAAGTCATTGCGAACTAAATTTTACCCTTTCAACGTTGAAGTATGTTTGTATAAACCATAGACACCAAAGGGTTATGGTTCTACGGTCATTATGAATATTTTTACTCGTATAGTGCGAGTCAGACATATGAATCTGTGTCAGATTCTGATGTTTAAATTCGATTCCCGCACTGAAAAAGTGAAAAAAATCACATTCAACTAGAATCAAATCGGATCATGTTTTTTTCATCTTGCAACTATATTATATTTAAATAAGAGGTTAAATCAATGTGTTTACATACGGCAGACGTCGACGTAGGACTGACGTTGTTTCGGGCGTTCTACAAAAGTTGGTTAAAGAAGTAAATGTCAAAATAAACGTTGTTACAATGTAATACTATAATAGGCTACATCACCTCTTAAGTCTAGTTTTTGTAATGTTATAATTATGTGAAGTTGTTTCGCCGCTACGTCTGCTCTTGATACATTGGCAAGCCGTGTGGGACATAAATCCCATATTTTACGAGTACCCGAGCTTCGATTACGCGTACCCGAGCCTCGGCTACGCGTACCCGAGTTTCGGTTACACGTAGCCGAATTTGGCTACGCGTAGCCGATAGACAATAGACAATAGACCAAAACATTGGCTACGCGTAAGATCAACACTTTACGCGTAACTTAGTAGGTTTACGTGTAGTCATAATAGTTTACGTGTAAGTACATTATCAGCTACGTGTAACCGACTTCTGCTACACGTAGCCGAGATCTCGGCTACGTGTAAGGTATCTCGGCTACGCGTAAGGTGTCTCGGCTACGCGTAACCGAGATCTCGCCTACGTGTAAGGTATCTCGGCTACGTGTAAGGTATCTCGGCTACGTGTAAGGTATCTCGGCTACGTGTAAGGGATCTCGGCTACGTATAAGGTATCTCGGCTACGTGTAAGGGATCTCGGCTACGTGTAAGGGATCTCGGCTACGTATAAGGTATCTCGGCTACGTGTAAGGTATCTCGGCTACGTGTACCCGCGATCTCGGCTACACGTAAGGTATCTCGGTTACGTGTACGGTATCTCGGCTACGCGTACCCGAGATCTCGGCTACGTGTCAGGTATCTCGGCTACGCGTAGAGTATCTCGGCTACGTGTACCCGAGATCTCGGCTACGCGTAAGGTGTCTCGGCTACGTGTAGCTGAAAAGATGTCTGGACTACGTGTAGCCGCGATTTCTGCAGGGACAATAAGTTTATATGAAGGAATAATTACTAATTAATTAAAATTATTTGAAAATGTCCATATTGAGCTAATGTTGTTTTAATACTGGGGCAGTGCCCTTATAAACCATGGGCCAACATTAATGCTGTATTGGCACAACGTCTCGTGTTTGTTGGGTCATGACATAATTATTATTATACATGATATTTCCTGTTTTTTCCCCAATAAACAAGGGAAAATGAACCAATGTTGTTTGAATGTTAGTCCACTTCTACGACGATGGGCCAACCTTAGCACAATATTGGGTCAACGACTCTTGTTAACTGGGTTTTGTTTTCTTGTTTAAAGCGACACAATCAGGCTAAAATCATAAAAAAATCGGCAATTTTATTTTGGCTTTCTTACGGACATGCATGTTCAAAATAAGAAATGCGTGAATTACGTCCATATATCTCGCTTAACAAAAAAACTTTAAAAAACTTTTGCAGTTCTAGTCTATGGACATGTTTACATCATAATTATGTTTTTTTTTAACTTTTTCAGGAGCTCGTAATATAGCCTACTTGTCTTTGAAAAAAATCATAGGTTATTTCAAAAAGTCCAGTATTGTACAGTTGACGACATTTCTCACGTGGGAAATGAAAAGAATCGGGCTTTAGGCCACCTTTGTGCACATATAGGCTAAACTGGGCCAGGAGAACCTCCTGAGGATGGTGAGATGATTGAGATGACACTGTCCTCCAGACACAGGATTCGAAATTCGAGCCCTGGCGGTCTGAGGCCGAGCACGCTACCTCTCGGTCACGGAGGCTCCCCACAATACTAACTTTCACACGTGGATGGGGAAGAAACATT